>CAWUFW010014692.1:0-401673 GCA_963921515.1 Calotriton arnoldi | reverse complement strand
GATGTCATTTGAGATGTCATCAGTGATGTCATCAGTGATGTCACTGACCATGTCATGAGTGATGTAATATGTGACGTCATCAGCAGTGCATTGCGGGGGCGCAAGTTATAGTTAGCTGAACTAACTATAACGGGGGAATTTCATGGGTTTTGTACAAGTGAAATGTCCAACTAACTATAACTGTCCCTAAAACCTATGGTTTTTTCAGTGAATTTCAAAGGTTTTTTAAATGCTAATTTCTAACTATAACGTGTCTGAAACCTATGGTTTTTTCTGTGAATATATATATATATATATATATATATATATATATATATATATATATATACATATATTTATATTCATATATATATGTATATATATATATCAGTACACCCTCAAAAGAAATCTACAGGCAGTCACGGCATACAAATGAACTGAGTTTTAATCACTCCAACAAACAGACGCATTTCGACTACACGCTTTTCTCAATGTTTGCAATGCAGGTGAAGCAGACATGATTTCAATACAGTTCACGTGCTCTCATTGGAGAATAACGATCACACGCGCACAACATTAAAAGAGGACTACATCATGGACTGTTTATATGGCAGCCATATTGGAAGTACTGATTCCTCAAATACATTTAACCTTTTCTATGAATCTTAGCCATATTTTGTCCTCCTTGAATAGGCTAGTTCGCGTACATTTTGCATTTTTTAGCCGATTCAGATCCGAAGTATGGTTTGTATGGTTGCCATGTTAATTGAGAATACTGCACAATAGCATTCATTCAACAAAAGTTATTCAAAATACAAGCTCATATTCTGCGGTCAATAAATGCTTAAGTCCTAATTATTTCCTCAAAACATACACAAATGTAATTGTAATAACCCCTGAAAGGGCTATCCATTGTCCCCCTCAGAGCTTAGTGTCACTTTTGATATCTTTTGACTGCACAGTGGGCATGTGCTTGGATCGTGCATAATTAATCACCTAGATGGGTGGCAAGTTCTTCATCACTGTTAAGGCCTCACGTCACCTTCGTTTGCAGGTTGATTATATATTTGAACTCTAGTCTCCTTAACAGAAGAACTCGATTTCCACCCCATTCCCTAATGGGCACCTGATCTAGGAAGAAATAGTGAATGAGATTCCTGTCACTGTTATGATGGGTCTCATAATGTCTAGTTACCGGATAGCTTGTGCCTCTATTAGTAACTGCATGCATATGTTCTAGAATGTGTGGTTTAGTAGTATGTATTGTACTGCCTATATATTGTTTCCCACTGGGCCATTCACAGGGGGGCTGCTTGGCCCCCTCTCCTTCTTAATATGGCTGGGCCCCAGGAGATGGGGTCCCTAGGGCCAGAAATTGGCCAGGGGAGGGGGCTACGTGCCCATCTCCCCATTTACAATATGACCGAGCCCCAGGAGATGGGGTCCCGGGGCCAAAATCGACACATTGACGGGGTCTTGCTGCCCCCTTCCCCAAAAATTATGCAATGGGCCCCGGGTTGTGGGTCCCTGGGGCTGAAATCGGCCTGGGGAGGAGCGCTGCGTGCCCCCCTCCAGGTTGGCTGCCTTTGGGGGGTTGGCCACAGGCCAGGCCCTGTGGCCCACACCTCACTGTGCATGGATGAAGGTCATGTGTGACGTGGGGCTGGCTGCATGCAGGGATAGTCTGTATGTGAGGTTTGGCTGCGGGGCCAAACCCAACGCCCCCGGTTGGCTGCTTGCAGCCAACGCCCGGCCTTTGATTAACATATGGCAATTAAATATTAGTTTACGTTAAATTCAATGGAAAAACCAAAGGTTGCAGGGACAGAAACTATAACTCAATCCGTAAAGTAACTTGAGGCAATGAGTTATAGTTTCTTAACATAAGTATAACTATAACTGCTGAATTTCTCTGGTGTTGTGTCTGTGTAACATGTGAACCTAACTATAACGTCTCTGTAACCTTTGGGTTTTTTCAGTGAATATATATATGTGTGAGTGTGTATATATACTTATTATCTACTGGCGGTCGCCAGTAGATAGTTATAGTTAGGACCTAGTTTCCATAGGAAAAGCATTTTTTGTTTTCCCAATAACTTTGGCGCCGGATGACGAATCATCGCGAAATTTTCAAAACTAGTGGGGTGCTCCGGTCAGCTCCTGTCTTGAAAGTTTCGGGGTGATTCGGCAAGCAAGGGCCAAGAAAAAAGGGGGTCCCAAAATGTGTTTTCTCCATGTTAATTCCCATAGGAAAAATAGAGGTCAAAAAATCAATTTCCCATAGGAAACTTTAGACACGGTTACAGCCAAAACTGCTCAACGGAATTACACCAAATTTGGCAAAAAGGTAGCCCTTTGTTCAGAAAGAGACCTTTTTTTTAAATGGTGTACATCCGTTCAGTAGTTGCTGAGAAAATAAAAAAATTAAAGTTTCGATATCTATGGCCGCGGTGGATCCGCGCACCCTGCCGATCACGAGCTGCATTATAATTAAGGCTCCCTGTTTTCCGTTTTTACTGATTTTTACAGATAAATACAGACAGAAAACCATTTATTTTCTTGTCTGTATTTATTTTTAAATGTGGATAAAAATGGAAATTGGGTGCTTTTGATTGATTCTAAATACACTTTGCCATTACTGCCAGGCCAATAACTGTGTGGATTGATAGGTAAGGGGGGTAAAAAGAAAGGAATTTTAGTAAAGAGGCTTAAACAGCAGTAGCTATGCACAAGGCTGATGCTGAAATGTGCATATTTTCATATAAGTGCATGGATTTATCTTCTGCGGGTGTTCATATCACTGAAACCTGGCAGGCATTCAAGCATGACTGCATATTTATTGGTTAAATAAATGTGGAAATATACCAGTTTCAACTTTACTTTTCTAACAAAACCCATAATAAATATGGATAAATACAGATAAAGTTGACTAAAAATAAATATGGATAAATACAGACGGAAATGACAAAAAAATAAATACCATAAAACCGGGAGCCCTAATTATAATTGGCTGTCAACACTTCAAACCAGGAAGTGTTGGCAGTCATCTTGTGACTCGGTAGAACCGAGGCACAAGAAAAGAGAAAAATAAACGCGCAAAACAAGAAAAGGGGGCAGGGTAGAAACACCCTGACCCCCTAGGCCTGCTCAGGGCCCAAAAAAGCATTTTATTTTTTTTAAATCGGCGAGATTTGCGCACCCAGCGCGAATTTCTTCAAAAAAAAAAAAAAAAAAAACGAAGCGCGGACTCCCGCGCTTCGTTTAATTAAGCCCCCGGGTGGGCCACGTCCCGGGGCATGCAGAAATAAAATTGCGGGGGCCCAGGGGGACCCCCGCAGCACCGGGGACCGCCACCCCCGGGGCTTTGATAAAATATTTGCAGGGGGCACACGGCCCCCCCGCAGCCCCAGGGACCGCCACCCCCCGGGACTTTTTTTTATGTTTGGGGGGCCTCCAAGGCCCCCCCAAGCCCCGGGGACCGCCACCACCGGGGCTTTCATTCATTATTTGCGGGGGGCACACTGCCCCCCGCAGCCCCGGGGACCGCCACCCCCGGGGCTTCTTTTTTTTAATAAAATATACCTGGGTGGGGGGGCTCGAGCACCCCACACGCCCCGGGGACCGCCACCTCCCCGGGGCACTATAATGCAAATTTGGGGGTCCGTTATGGACCCCCGAGACCCGGGGACCACCACCTCACCGGGGCTGTACATTGGTTGGGAGGGGGGCCGCGCGGCCCCCCTCCTGGAGCCTGTGATGGCCCTGGGGACCACCACCCCCCAGGGCCGGCTCCTGCAGTGTCCCGGGGTGCCCACCCCGGGACACTGCTGTTTTCTATGGCTGGACAGGAGTCTCGCGGCTCCCGTCCTGCCATAGCTAAACTTGCTTTGGATTTTGGAGAGAGAGCAGGAAACCTGCTCTCTCTTCCAAAATCTAAAGCAGATTGCTTTTCCACAAGGGGAGCTGCATGTCAGCAGCTCCCCATGTGGAAAGCAATGCCGGCTCCCGCAGGACGCGGGAGCCGGTGGGACCGTGGGGGCATTGGGGCTCCCCTCGGTCCCCAACGAGATGCCAGGCCCCAGTGGATGGGGTCCCCAGGGCCAGAAGTGGCCACGGAGGGGGGCCACGCGGCCCCCCTCCCCATAATAAAATATATATATTTTTTTCAAAACACGCAAAGGCCGGCCCCGGGGGATGGGGTCCCCGGGGCCGAATATGGCCTTTGGAGGGGGGCCACGTAGCCCCCTTCCATTTTTAAAAAAAATAAAAAAAATAGGGGTCAGGCCCTGGGGGATGGTGTCCCCAGGGCCCATAAAATAGAAAAGGAAGGGGGGCCACACAGCTCCCCTTCTTAAAAATAGAGGTGGTCCAGGCCACGCCCCTTTTTACACATCTCTGCAACGCAGCTCTGTGGCACTTACTGGAGGTACCTGGTGGGCTAGTTGGACCCCAGGGACCCTCAGGATTCAAGGGGACTTTATCCCCCAACTTAAAACGCGCCACGGGGCGCGTTTGCACAGTGGTGAAGGGAGGGGGTGGGGCCTGAGGTGACATGTGTGCAAACACGCCCTGTGGCGCGTTTTAAGTTGGAGAATTAAGTCCCCTTCGATCCTGAGGGCCCCTGGGGGCCAACTAGCCCACCAGGTATCTCCAGTAAGCGCCACAGGCCTGTGTTGCAGAGAGGCGGTCCAGGCCACGCCCCTTTTTACACCTCTCTGCAACGCAGCTCTGTGGCGCTTACTGGAGGTACCTCGTGGGCTAGTTGGACCCCAGGGACCCTCAGGATTCAAGGGGACTTTATCCCCCAACTTAAAACACGCCACGGGGCGCGTTTGCACAGTGGTGAAGGGAGGGGGCGGGCCTGAGGTGACATGTGTGCAAACACGCCCTGTGGCGCGTTTTAAGTTGGGGAATTAAGTCCCCTTCAATCCTGAGAGCCCCTGGGGGCCAACTAGCCCACCAGGTATCTCCAGTAAGCACCACAGGCCTGCGTTGCAGAGATGTGGTCCAGGCCACGCCCCTTTACACCTCTCTGCAACGCAGCTCTGTGGCGTTTACTGGAGGTACCTCGTGGGCTAGTTGGACCCCAGGGACCCTGATGATTCAAGGGGACTTTATCCCCCAACTTAAAACGCGCCACGAGGTGCGTTTGCACAGTGGTGAAGGGAGGGTCCGGGGCCTGAGGTGACATGTGTGGAAACACGCCCTGTGGCGCGTTTTAAGTTGGGGAATTAATACCCCTTCAATCCTGAGGGCCCCTGGGGGCCAACTAGGCCACCAGGTACCTCCAGTAAGCGCAAAAGGCCTGCGTTGCAGAGAGGTGGTCCAGGCCACGCCTCTTTTTACACCTCTCTGCAACGCAGCTCTGTGGCGCTTACTGGAGGTACCTAGTGGGCTAGTTGGACCCCAGGGACCCTCAGGATTCAAGGGGACTTAATCTCCCAATTTAAAGCGGCCACAGGGCGTGTTTGCACATGTCACCTCAGGCCCCCTCCCTTCACCACTGTGCAAACGCGCCCCGTGGTGCGTTTTAAGAGGTAGTTTTAATCCCCCTGCCCTATTATGTACTAGGGCCTTACAGAGGAGGTCATGCTAATCAAAGGGGTACCCCAACGCATATGTTCCCTAGTGTATGTAGGTGTTTTCACTGTATTCTAAGTGTCTTTTAGCATAGCACTGGCTCTAGGCCTGGTTAGTCAGAGTCAGTTACCACCAGTACCCGTCTGAAAAAGTTGTGGGCATAGGATGATTTTGCAACAAGGTCTCTTTCTGCTCCTCTGTTGGTTCTTTATGCACATGTCTTGCTTCTTCCTGCTCTTTTCTTCATCTTTGTGGACTTCTGTTGCTTCTTTCTGCATTTCTCTTGCTTCTTTCTGTGCGTTTTTTCTTCTTGCTTCACATGTCCTACCTTTGTAGGCATAGTTAGAAATTAGCATTTAAAAAACCTTTGAAATTCACTGAAAAAACCATAGGTTTCAGGCACGTTATAGTTAGATGTTAGCATTTAAAAAACCTTTGAAATTCACTGAAAAAACCATAGGTTTCAGGCACGTTATAGTTAGAATTTAGCATTTAAAAAACCTTTGAAATTCACTGAAAAAACCATAGGTTTCAGGCACGTTATAGTTAGAAATTAGCATTTAAAAAACCTTAGAAATTTACTGAAAAAAACCATAGGTTTTAGGGACAGTTATAGTTAGTTGGACATTTCACTCGTACAAAACCAGTGAAATGCCCCCGTTATAGTTAGTTCAGCTAACTATAACTCGCGCCCCCGCAATGCACTGCTGATGACGTCACATATTACATCACTCATGACATGGTCAGTGACATCACTGATGACATCACTGATGACATCTCAAATGACATCACTGATGACATCACTGATGACATCATCCATGTGATAATTTCATGCATCTTCTCACACCCTAATATAACCTTTGATACACCCACGCTAAATTACAGACTGCCATTCTCAAAACCATAGACACTCCAACACCAATAACTACATACCCACTCACTGATTCTTAGGTCTACACACACATCCACTCACTCACCCGTACAGTCACTCATACTTACGGTCACTCAGTACAGGACTATCATATGCACTCATACACCTATATAGACACTCACACAGTGCCACTCATTCATAGAGGTACTCACACACCTAGTCAGTCATGCAAATAATTAATCACACTCCCATTTACTCACCTATACAGTTATACACACACCAGCTCACTTACTCATACAAATACTAGCACATTCTTACGCTCTTATACAATCACTGATACAAGCACACACTCATCCATACAACCACTCTCACAATCACACACTCTCACTTATAGCCATTTAAATACTCTAACACACATATATACTGCCTTTCACATATGTAGTTACTCACACATGTACCACTTAGATATACATTCACTCACTAACACACCCATACACACACTCACCCACCCATACAGTCCATCACAGATGCACTCTTGAAACCATGCACCCAGTGAATCACCCACTCACACATCTATGCACAGAGTCACACACACCCCACCCACACAAACACTCAGGCACCCATACAGATACTCACACAACCAATCAATAACTCATATAGACACTCATGTAGCTATTCACAAACCCATGCAGCCGCTTACATACCAACAGACAGACTTATACAGACATTCACACAGTTTAGTCACTAACCCATGCATTCAGTAAGATACGTTTAATCACTCACTTATAGACTCAGTCACGCACCTACTAAATCATCCATTCAGACACTTATACACCCACTCATTCTTCAATACTCCTTTCCCTATATATATTAAACATATTTAAACTTTACAGAAACACAAAGTCACTGGATGATGTCATCAGTGATGTCATCAGTGATGTCATTTGAGATGTCATCAGTGATGTCATCAGTGATGTCACTGACCATGTCATGAGTGATGTAATATGTGACGTCATCAGCAGTGCATTGCGGGGCGCGAGTTATAGTTAGCTGAACTAACTATAACGGAGAATTTCACTGGTTTTGTACGAGTGAAATGTCCAACTAACTATAACTGTCCCTAAAACCTATGGTTTTTTCAGTGAATTTCTAAGGTTTTTAAATGCTAATTTCTAACTATAACGTGCCTGAAACCTATGGTTTTTTCAGTGAATTTCAAAGGTTTTTAAATGCTAATTTCTAACTATAACGTGCCTGAAACCTATGGTTTTTTCAGTGAATTTCAAAGGTTTTTAAATGCTAATTTCTAACTATAACGTGCCTGAAACCTATGGTTTTTTCAGTGAATATATATTATACATATATTTTCACGGCAAAAACCAAAGGTTAAAGTAATGTTATAGTTAGGGTAAATATCAGTGACAATGTAATGTTTGAAGCTAAAATAAACACTGATATTCACCAGTTATAGTTATATCTAATAACTATAACTCGTGCCCTAAGGTAACTACAATTTGCCCTCTGTCCATGCACAGTTTTCTCATCAATAATTTCACTGCAAAAGTTGCAGTGATATTATCAATTATGTCATAGAAGATATCATAAGTGATGTAATATGAGGGGTAATAAGTAGCGTATAGTTACCTTGGGGCATGAGTTAGGATCACTTTAGCTAACTATAACTGGTGAATTTCAGTGGTTTTGTACGTTTAAAAAGTTACCTTGTTACTGAAAGTCTCACCTAACTATACCGCTACTTTAACCTTTGTTTTTTCAGTGAATTGCTAGGTATTTTTCAACTTAAAGAAATATTTTGCTACCATACGTAAAGCCAAACCCCCACCGCACATAGTCTGTGGCCACCCCCCACTGACAGCCAACCCAATGCTGCACATGGCCTTTGGCTGTGTGCTTGGTGCAGTTTGTCAAAGGCCATATATCACCAAGTGGCAGTAGCCACTGAGTAGTTATAGTTAGAACCACGTTTCCATAGGAAAAACATTTATTGTTTTCCTAATAACTTTGGCGCCATTGGATGAATCTTTACAAAACTTTCACACAAAAAAACTTAGAATGGGCCAGGGCCCAGGGCGGAGTATTTGTAATTTATGATACCCTCTCCAGGCCTCCAAGAGACCCCGGGGACCCCATTCCTCAGGCCGGATATATTAATGATTGGGAGGGGGCCCTTTTCATAAAAAAAAAATGTTGGTTCCTGCATGTCCCTGAGAAATGGGGCTGCATACAGGGAGCCAGTGGGCTGCAGGGGCACTGAAACTTCTCTAGCAGCCCCCTATAAAAAACAGTGGGTGTCTTGGGTGGGACCAGTACACCCAGAACATTTCTCTAAATAAATACATTTGAATAATAAATTATATATTATAGAATCTAATATATGTATATAGTATATAGCTATAGCAGCTCATTTATTATTCACTGCTCCTCCAAGGAGAACCCCATAATGCCCTGCGAGGGCTATTTATATATATTTTTAATTATGGTGTTGTCCCTAGAAAGGGCAGGGACACCACTAAATGTATTTTTACTGTTGTGGGGGGCTGCAGGGAGTTCTGCACTCCGCCAGCAACACTAGAAAATAATGTAAGTCTCCTAGGTCATCGAAACAATGACCCCAGGAGAACTATTTTTCTTCCAAGTAGCTCTTTATTGATTTTTTTACTGGTTAAGTACAGTCATAAACATCATGGTCAGCACAAAAACACAAATCATAAACATGAACAAACAAACAATTCAAAGTGGCTTATAGTAGCTTGGCAGTCTTCCATTGCTAGGTGTAAAATACATAACAGAACGGGTACACTGGCAATTAATGATAAAAGAAAATTACATTCAGCAGGACATAATCCGCAACCATTAAACAACCTTGACAGTCAGCCGCACTGTTAAGAGCAACTATATAAGAAGATAAAAAGAGCTGTATGATACCTAGGAGAGACAGTCGATGACCTCAGGAAGGAGCTATATTGGAGCAACGGTCACTAAAGAAAAAAGAAAATAGTAAATGTCTGTGAAGGCAAGAGTGTCCCGTGAGGCCCCAGGTGCAGGTGTAGCAGGTATGCTGGGGGTCGGGCGATGAGGAAGAAGAGAGTAACACCACAATTAAACAGTATTCAGGTTTCCGGCAGTAGGGTGCCACAGGAGAGAGTCAAACCCCTTCGCAATTGACATTGGATATGTTCATGACAGATCCCAGGAGAACTTACCTTACTTTTTTAAAGCATTTCCCAAGTTGGAGCTTTTGCTCTACAGCTGGGATTGCAGCTCTCTCTAGAGGTTGGCACTATGGTTGTGTTGTATGTGGCCTGAAGATGTATAAAAATAAATATTAGGGTCTCTTGTGATTGTTTTCATGATTATAATTTTTGGGCTGAAAAAAGGTAAAAGAAAAATTTAGAGACAAATGTTTTTTTTAAAAAGAAAGGCAATATATCACTGTCATGATACTTCACTGTATGATTAATTAACATTTTTACAATATTAAAATCTTACAATGTTCTGACTGATGCAACAGTAATACATAAAAATCAGTACGAACCATGGCTCATTGAAAAATAAAAAAGTAAACTTGGAAAAAGCAACAGGCATTATTTGAAAACTAGTGAGCCTATGTCGAGAATGTAACAGCCTCAAATTTAGTGCAAAACAGTGTCATAAAGTGCATTAGTCACAGTTAAAATACTAAGTGTAATAGTCCAGAGGTCAGCTAACGCAACCTCCCTGGAATGATTAGCTGCTGGATTACATAGAGTCTTCTGCTGGCAAATATATAAAGTGCTTAGAGTGCTTATTCTCTCGCTAGAAAGTGGCGTCAACTGTACAACATACATGTCCAGAAGCGACAGAGAAGGCTGGCATGGTAGTCCTGCCACTAAAGTACATGAATATGGATTTTGATGTATGAACAGGGGGTGGCTGGAAACTAGGTTGTCAGAGTCTTATCCAGGCAGTTCAAGCACAGTTATTTTTCAACAGCTAGCCATGTCCTGGTACAGCTGTCTCTGGAGGTGACTTGTTTCCATTATTTGCCGGTTCTATAAAGGATTGCGTGAGGCTTATGTATTTGCCGAATTTTGACAATTCCATCGGCTCTGTGAGGGTGAACACTAACTTCATAGCCTCATCACACATACGAGTGCTGTGATTGAGAAAAAGAGGTTTTAGCAATCTGCGGCATGGTAGCAGAAGTGATGGACAACAACATAAAAGGTGATTGAAGGACTCATACTTGTAGTCACAGAGTCTACAGTTGATCATTTTTGTGAGCGACAGCCATCTCGTATTTACTTCTTTGGTTTGTAGACCCATTAGCCTTGCAAACTTGATTTGTTTGAGGCAGCCTTTACGGAGACCACTGGAGAGATACGGTCGAAGTCTGAGGCAATCTGGCTGTGCACTGGTGTTTGATTGCCCCATCATTTGTAGTAGTCTTGATTTATTGAGTTTGTCCATATCACTTGCCTTTGATAGAGTTTTAGTTAGTTTTTTTCAGTGTGGCTTTGAGAGCGGCACATGATAGCTGAGGATTGTTTAGTGCTGTCTGATCAATTTGCAGAGTAACAATTAAGCGTTGAAGATATTGCGACCAGGGGCTCCCTTCTTGGGCAAAAATATGCTGGTGGACGGCTTTCATGGTGTTTTGAAGTGCTTTTTTTTTTTACCTTATGGCAATAGTTGACAAAGAACGCCATGGCAGCCCATGTTTCAGCCTCTAGTCCGAATTCCAGCCTTATCAAGCAGCTCCAAAGATGTAATGTGAGTTTAAAGACCCTTTTATACGCTTTGAGTTGGCATTCGTCGATGGTTTTGACTAACTCTCCAGGATAGGCTTCATGGCCGTATCTGATTGTTCTTAGGAGGGTTGGTGCTAGTACTTGTGTTATTGGGCCGGCAGATGGGCTTTCAAGAGAGTTATTGAGTTTGCACATATTGATTATTATTAGCTCAGTCTTTGAAAATTATGCCTTAAGTGCTTTTTGAGACCTCCTTTACCGCAAACACCCACATAATTGTAGGCATTGGCTATTTCGATTTTTAGTGGTCCCAAACTCCAGCTGAGATTTAGTTTTTTTGATCGGGTTGCCAAAAACTAACACTTTTGTCTTAGTGCCATTTGCCACCATTTTGTTGGTCAAGTTGTAATTATGCAGGGCGTTAAGTGCTCTCTGTAGGCCTCTCCTGGAATGATCCATTAGGATGATGTCGTCGGAGTATTGTAATATTGTAACCTTAGTACTTCCAATTTCTGGGGGAATAAGGCTCGCTTGTTTCACGGCTGGGCCCATATCAGCAATAAACAGGTTGAATAGTAGGGGAACGAGCACACAGCCTTGCTTAAGGCTGTTGTCAGTCGAGATCATCCTGGTGACCGCTGTTGTAGTTAGCTTTACCCTGTTCCAGATAGAAGTATATAGAGATATAATGGCATGGAGCAGGTTGTTTGGGATACCCCACCCTCTAAGCTTTCTCCATAGGCTGTTATTGTCTACCAGGGCAAAGGAGGCTGAGTAGTCCCCAAAACAGGTGAAGAGCGGGAGTTGCTTTGTGCTCTTTGCCTGGTGGATTAAGTAGGAGAGGGCCATGATATTATCTTGGGTGGAGGAGTTTGCCCTAAAACCTTTTTGGGTGAATAGAATTATGTCATTTGTTTCTGCCCAATGCTCCAGTTCTTTCAAAAGGGCAGAGGCATAGGCCTTAGCTTCAATGTCCAGAAGGGCAATTAGGCAGTAGTTGGATGGATCTGTCCTGTCTCCATCCTTATATATGGGGTTCAAGATAGAGCCCCTCCAGCTCTCCGAGACCTGCATGGTCAGTAGACAGGTTTGATAGAGGAGTAGTATTGCAGACCACAGGTCTGGGTCTTAAAGACTTGTGCAGGTATTCCATTAGGACCGGGAGCTCCTGTTGCTCTAACTTTCTTCAATATTTTGGAAATGCTGCTTTCCGTTAGCATCACCCCCGGATTCTGGTTCTCAGGGCAGTAGTTCTGAATCTCCAAGTCATCATGAATTGCTTTTTTACCAGCGTATAGATTTTGTACATGCAGGTTCCACTCCAGTTCGGATATGACATTGATTCTAGTCGTTGTCAGACTTGTTTAGTTCTTGAGGTTTCTCCATAGGTCCACAGGCCCCCGTTTGCCCATCAGTGAATATACCTGCATAAATTCTTTTTCCATCTGTTCAAGTTTTGCAGCCCAGACCATTTGTTAATGGTGTAAATTTAGGA
Organism: Calotriton arnoldi; assembly: GCA_963921515.1. Lineage (NCBI taxonomy): Eukaryota > Metazoa > Chordata > Amphibia > Caudata > Salamandridae > Calotriton > Calotriton arnoldi. The sequence continues at coordinate 388,997 of CAWUFW010014692.1, read as the reverse complement.
CCTGCAACCTTAATTTCAGTTTGGCTTTAGTTGTTTCCGCCCAGTGCTCCAGTTCTTTCAAAAGGGCAGAGGCATAGGCCTTAGCTTCAATGTCCAGAAGGGCAATTAGGCGGTAGTTGGATGGATCTGTCCTGTCTCCATCCTTATACATGGGGTTCAAGATGAAGCCCCTCCAGCTCTCAGAGAACTGCGTGGTCAGTAGACAGGTTTGATAGAGGGGGAGTAGTATTGCAGACTACAGGTCCGGATCTTAAAGACTTGTGCAGGTAAACCATTAGGACCGGGAGCTCCTGTTGCTCTAACTTTCTTCAATTTTTTGGAAATGCCGCTTTCTGTTAGCAGTACCCCCGGATTCTGGGTCTCAGGGCAGTGGTTCTGAACTTCCAAGTCATCATGGATTGCTTTTTTTTACAACGCATAGATTTTGTACATGCAGGTTCCACTGCAGTTCAGATATGACATTGATTCGAGCCATTGTCAGTCTTGTTTTGTTCTTGAGGTTTCTCCATAGGTCCGCATGCCCCCGTTTGCCCATCAGTGAATATACGTGCATGCATTCTCTTTCCATCTGTTCATGTTTTGCAGCCCAGACCATCTGTTAATGGTGTTAATTTAGGACCTGCAACCTTAATTTCAGTTTGGCTTTAGTTGTTGCTTTACATATTGTTTGACAGGCTTTTTGAAGTCTGCGTATCTTCAGTTTACTGACAGCAATATGAGATTTATTTAATTTTTTTAGGGAGATTGACAGGTGCCCTTTGAGAAAGGAAATTGTTGCTGAATAATCCATGAATTTCATTGATAATTAAGTCCCAGTTGGCCAGGAGAATTGCGCCACTCGTGGTCTTGAGGTGTGGGCCTCTGGAGGATTCCCACACGTTGAATTTCCCAAGTTCACAGGTCCCCACTTTATCCTCCTAATTAGATGTCAGCTTTCCTCACCTGTTGAATCAGCTATTAGCCTCAGGTTTTTATGCCTGTTGGAGCTGGCTTTTAAAGAAGTGACTAGAGGGAAGTGATCACTCTCTTGGTGAGTCGGGATCTCGAAGCTTACTCGGGCGTCTTGGATTTTTGCTGTAGCGAAGACATAGTCCAGACTACTTAGTCCTTTAAAGGATTTCTGGAGTGTAGGAGATGTACTTTCGGTTGTGTGCTGAATTGGTTTTAGACTGTGGGTTTGAAAGAGAGTGGCAAGCAGACAAATTGCATGGCCCCCATATCCGAAATTGTTGGATCAGTTCCCAGGTGTCGCTGATTGAAGTCACCATATATGATAACTTCCTGGGCTGTTTTCATAGAGCACGGTTTCAAGGGAGTTGTGAAGTTGGGTCAGACTGTCTGTGCTTCCTGCGCCAAAATAGTCGTAGTATATTTTCAGGCAGAGAGAGGAGAAAAAAGACTTCCATGCTGACACACTGACACAAGACGCTGAGGTTCATGCACACAGACACACCAGCTCGCAGTGGTCTGACATCCCTCGCGGGGTGTCCATCTCAAGACCAAGACGGGGTCCCTCAGTCTCTCACATCAGGTAATGGGGTTGGCTTTATCCTAGGGGTATTCTTGGCTCTACACCTACATACATGCTAGGTACACTTAGGTACATCTAGTTAGGGTTACATCGTAGGAGTACGCATTTATTACTGTCATGTATTTTTATACTTGCCTGTATTCATTGTTTTAGCACTATGGTAGGATTCTACCATCCTTTTACTCTATTGGTGCTCATAATCATTTATATCTGTTTCTGTCTTGTGGTTGTTTCAGCACACCTATTTTACACTAGAATGACGCTGGTTCAATAAATGCTTATTTAAAACGTCCCCACTGTTTATTCTGTGTACCTCTCTAAGACGAATTAAGCACGAGCGACTGAGCAAAAAGTACTGTACTGTTTCCACAATCCTGAGGGATCAGGTTTGTCATGTTCAATAGTTGCCAAGAGCTATTCTCTCCTTTGTAAGAGGGATTTATAGTGGCACTGTGAGCTAGCTGGTATACAGGCTAACATACCAGGTGGGGGTGTCTGGAATCAGTTTGGACACCAATCCCACAGTGTAAGTTGTCTAAACGCAGAGATCCTCTATAGATTTATAGGAACTACACGACAGAATAGTGTCGAGTGAGGACCAATTTAGCCGGTGTTTGATCACCTCTGAGCTCTGTATGGGAGCTGTTGTTGCCGAAGGGGCTGCTGGTGTTGTTGTCCCGAAGTATTTCTTCCGGGTGCTGATTGGGGCTGATTTATGAATTGGCCAAGTTAGCAAGCTCTTGGGTTTTTTGCAGCACTGTTGTGCTCTGTGGGTGGATTTTGGACCCATGCCCACGGTGGGCATTTGTCAATTGTATGTCTCTTAACTGGGCTTGCGACTCAAAGGGGGCATCTTGTGTCTGAAGATGGTATGGTGGATTTCCAGGGAGCTCTGATACCAGGTGATGCAATGGGCTGGGTGCTGTGTGTTGATTTATTTCGTGCCTGCCTACTGCCTTCTTTATGGCTGAGGTTCCCTAAAAAATAGGATACAGGCAGACCTGGTTGCCGTTTGTTGGATTTTGTTGTTGAGGCTCAAGGTTTTGTGAGGTTAGTTGGCATTATTTGGCCATTTTTCAATCTTTTCCTTGATCTTTTAGAGAAAGGTATGATCCAAGGATTGTCCGGTAGAGTTGCTATGCCTTGGGTACCAAGTGAAGAATGGCTGTGGATGGTAGCCAAAGAAGGGGTTCTGCCGTCAGTTGGATTTGCCCTGGGCGCTCCTTCACTAGTTGTGAGAGCATCAGTGTCTGAAGTGGTCAAATTATCCATCTGAGTGGCTGTGCCTGGCGAATCACCCAGAGGTTGCCTTTAGTTGGTAGCCGATACATGGTTGTTGCAAACTATTGGGTTTGCCCTGGTTGGTCCTTTACTGGTTGCAAGAGCATCAGTAACAGAGGTAGTCAGAGATGGGCCTTCATGGCTGTGGTGGTTAGGTCGTTCACTGGAGGCTGATTTGCCAGGAGCCGTTGGTAGGCTGCGTGAGGGTACATCAGGCGTGATTACTGGGGTAGTCACAATTTGGTGTGGAATTTGGGAACTGGACTTCACCTACCCTTGGAGGGCCAGTTTCCAATCCAGGTCATGGCTAATCGGATCTTCGCAGGGTGTTGAATTTTTCTACAATTGGTGGGCATGAGCAGATACTTAATACCTTCCCAGTTATGATAGCAGATTGCTCTCCTAGTTCCAGAGCGTCCAGTTTGCACTCCATCTTGGTTATTGATGTAGCTAGGGTGTTTATCAGATCCAGTTGAAGCTCCAGTTTATCTGACTGCCAGGTCAGGGAGTTTATCGTGACGACCAGAGTGGAATTAATTGAGGCCAATAGGTTGCCCTGATCGGTACTGGAAAGAAAAGCAGATTGGTCTGTTTTCGTATAACTGTTCTGATTCTCTCTCTGCCTGCAATTCTGCAGAGTTGTTGACCAGACATTTTGGTGCGTTGGAACTTTGAAACTTGCTCCACAGTTGGGGCTTGAAGTCGTGGTGCATGTGTGGGGTACCACTGCTCGAGTAATTACAATTGTCAAGTGCGCCGTGCCATTATGGCATGCTCCTCTCCATGTCCAGTCGATCCTCTGTGGTATTCTGTGGGTAGGCTTGAGCCTCATTGATCCCGAGTTTTCATCCAGTTGCCAGCATGGTTGTTTGACATAAGGTGGCAGGAGTGGCAGAGGGCGCATGCAACTCGGAGTGATGGTGCTGGTGTCAGTTGGGGACTGCGTATCTCTTTTGAGTTGGGTGATGCTCGGATCCCGACCGTTAGTCCTGCCGTTGGTCGTGGGTTTAATTACAGTGACCCACTTAATGAACTTTCTGATGGCAATTCGATTATTGAATTGTCCCATATCTGGGAGGGACAGGAAGAATTGCGTCTGCATGATGAGGCAAAGATGTGCACAAATGTTGGGTACACTACACGGTTGGTTCTATAGTTACTACTGTTTGTCAGAGGATAACACTTGAGAACATCTGTCCTTTCGGAAGTAGAGCTCAATTGACTTGGGTTTACTGGGTTGCTGTTTGTGTCCAAGTCTACTAAAATTGAGGGGCAGAGTTTCCACATTCTGCTTTTGTGCATGTTTGTCCTTCTTTGAGTCACCCCCAGGCCGGGGCCCCCTAGGGGCGGGCTGTCCGCTCAGGATGGTTGGTGTAGTTGGTATAACTGGGGATAGTGCTGGGGCTGGAGTTGTAGCTGCAACGGCATGATTTTTGATAAGCGTTAGGCCCCTATAATTTACAATGGTGTTGGAATGTCGATGGATAAAGACTCTGTGTGTCAGTTTCCAACCAGATTGGAATGGGTTGTGAGATCTGCTTTGTCTCCTCTGAGTGAGTCAGATCCCTATATGGGGTCTCTGTGATGCTGGCGACATCTAATGGTGCGCCTTGTGCCTTTCCCGCAGCTGAGTTTTAGCGTTGACTCTTTGATTCTAAGGCTCAATATATCTCTGACTGTTTGCTTACACATTTTTCACCCATAACATGTAATAATAAAAACTGTGTAACAAGAGTCACAGACATGTAGTTTAATAAAACTTTATTAAATATGTTTAGGTGATATATATTAATAAGCATTGCATTGTGTGCATTACTGAAATATGAATTCAAATTATTGATGATTTTTGGAGAAAGATGATAGATCTGCTATATATATGGGTGGTTGGGTGCCACAGGGGGAGGCGGCGGGGGAGAGGGAGTGGAGAGGGTTTTTACTGCAGGGCCTGCAGCCAAACCCCTGCCACACACGGCCAAGGCTGTGCATGGCGGTGGGGTTGGCCTAACACATGGAAATAAAATATTACTTTATTAAAATAAAAAAACTAGAAATTCAACGAAAAAAACAAATGTTAAAGTAATATAATTTTTGGGTATGATAATTATATCTTACTTTGCATAAATAAAACCTTAGAAAAACACTTGAAAATTCAAAGGTTAAAGGGATGTTATGGTTAGGTGAAAATGTCTGTTAGAACATGCTGTTATAAATGTACAAAACCACTGAAATTCACCAGTTATAGTTAGTTCTGTTAACTATAACTTGTGTCCTAAGATAACTATAGCTTGCACCCTCAACATGCACTGCTAATTACCCCACATATTTCACAACTCATGACATTTCCTATGAAGTCATTGATAATATTTAATAAATGGTGGTACATGCACTCCTATGTTAGAACCGTGAGATTTGTCAAATTCATAAAGTTTTGCGCGCAGATCGGGTATCGCTCTCTGGTCCACGAGCTTATCTATAAACCACAACAGCGTCCCCCCAGGGGAGACGTCCCCTCAGTGCACAGCAATGTATCCAAATAAATGGAGTGATGCCTTTCAAAACACTTTTGCGTATATTAATTTCATTGATTGAATTTATTATTCTTTCATAAAATCCTTTTGCTTCTGCTTTGTTGTAAGCAAACTTTCTTTTAAATCCACAAAGGAGAAATATTTCCACTGAATAACACAATAATTTGGGTTCCCATTGGTCAGTCCCAGTGCATTTCGGGATCTAGGGGCCCTTCATCAGGGGAATATTCAGAATCGGTGTAAGTGAAGCACGTAAGGGTTGGGCTACCAACAATGTTTAAAACCAAGTCTTATATTGAGTGGGGATAGTGGTATGTATACCTAGTTAATAAACATGAAGGTAGCAGACATGCAACCAAGTGCACGTAAAAAAGACGGCAAGCAAACAATTACCCATTATGACTCATCTGAAAAAGTGAACTTAAAATGAAGATGAAAGTGCCTCCCCTTCGTGCAGCGAAAGGTTGAAGTGGAACTCTAGTGGTGTTAATGAAACATATGATCTCTCGATGGAAGGTGGTGTGCACTTTCAAGATGCAGTATACCCATCAATTGCCGTGATGGAGTTGAAAAGAGTGAAAAAGTGAGAAAACTTTCATTAATAAACCGGTATGCGGCGTATATCTTTAACAACTCAGTACCCAAGTTTACGACAAGCCATGAAGATGATGGTGTACACTTTCAAAATGTGACATGCTCTTCAATTGCCGTGATGAAATGACAGAGTGAAACAAATGCAAAAACGTTATCATTAAACCGGTATGCGTCGTGTACCCAAGTTTATGACGAGCAATAACCATGCTGTAATATGCGTATCAGGACCTCAGCAGTCCATAATAAAACATGCAAACAGTGACTGTGCACAGAATGAAACGACGCTCACCTCGTGGTTAAAAGCCAATGATGTCCGAAGTTGCCATAGTCGGAATCAACTGGCGGTGTAAACGGCGGTGTATAAACCGTCTCAATCGAGACGCGGCGAGGGTAGTGAAGAGTGAAAGCGGACTTGGTCAGGTGACCGGAGTATCGCATCAAGCGACCTCGACACCATCTTAGAGTGGACAATACCAATCGTATGGAGCCTCACAGGCTCGAAAAGAATGAATAAGGTTGGAAAAGAGTAAGAAACAAAAAACCAAAAACGGAAAACGATATTCATGCAATGTAAAGTAAAAGGTGTTATAGAAGCTCCAATCGTCAGAGTGACAATGCAAGAACAATCGTAAAAACAGATAGGTTGAAAGGCCAGGGTGTAAGCTGTTGATTAGAAAAGTAAACATCATCAGATATGACAAGCCATAATAATGGGTGTCATGATGATCTAGCCCCTTGATGTTCATAATAATAATAATGATAGCAATCATAAAGTTGATCAATGAGATTCAATTCAGACTGGTGTCCAGAAAAGCAAATGCAGTCAGATTGCAAAAAAGTGAATGCCATAGGATCTACAAAAAACAACTGAATTCCATACGGTCATTAAGTCCATTTGGATGCAAAGTGTCCAGTAATTTAATCCAATGAATTTCCCTCTGCAGGAGAGACTTGGTGATGATCATACCCTCTCGGGGTGACATTGACTCCAAAACCAAAAAGCGCAATTGGCTCACATTATGATTGTGCATTTGAAAGTGCATGGCTACACACGATTTTTGATTACGTGTATGTATATTGCTTTTGTGTTCATTTATCCTGACTTTAATTTTTCGTTCAGTCTTGCCTGTATAGGCTAAGCCACATGGGCATTTCAACAAGTAGATGACATTCATGCTGTCGCACGTGGCTGTCGTGTGTAATTTGATGGTGTCACCTCTTCGCAGGTGGGTGATGGAATTGCCAACAATGACGTTATTACAATTGTTGCAATTGTAGCACGGGATTGTTCCTTTGTGTTGTTGTTCCACTGTTCTGGGTCTTGTGGTGGATATGATTTCTTTTATATTTCTACTTCTCTCATATGCAAACAGCGGCTGCTGGTTAAATATGCCTCTGAAGTCTGGTTCAGTGCGTAACATGGGCCAGTATTTCAAAATTAAATTCTTGAACGCTGAGCTAGAAGTAGAAAAGTTTGATACCATGACCATCCGATCACCTTTATTGGATTGGGTTGTAGGGGTTAAAAGCCGTTCACGGGATATCCGTGCCACACGTTGTTCTGCTTCTTTTAACATGTCAGGCAGATATTTTCTGTCCTAAAATCATCCCAGCATGACTTGCAAATTGTCAGGTAGTTTCTCCGGGTCTGATACAATCCTTTTGATGCGCAATAATTGAGAAAAGGGTAGATGCTGTTTCAGTGATGTTTGGTGAAAACTATTGAAATGAAGTAAGTTATTGTGGTCAGTGGATTTTCTGTACATATTTGTTTCCAATCTGTTCACATTCCTTGTGATGTTGACATCCAAAAAGTTGATGGTGCTGTCACTGTATTCATGTGTGAATTGGATATGTTCGTTGATGGAATTCAAGTTCTCTATAGCCAGGGTTAGTTGTTGTTTTGAACCCTTCCATAATAAAAAGATGTCATCTATGAATCTCACAAAGGTTATCAAGTGCTTGGACCAGATGTTATTGGTTAGTATATGATCAATCTCAAACTTATGCATGAAGAGATTTGCATAGCTGGGAGCTGTGTGTTTGTCTGTGTGTGTGAGTGAAAGAGAGAGAATCAGTGGAAGGAGTCAGTGAGAAGAATGAGCGATAAGAAGAGTGAGTGTGAGAGTGAATGAATGTTAGTGAGTGCGGGAAAATGAAAGTGAGTATAACTGTGACTGATTTTGTCAGAGTGAGCCTGAATGAGTGGGACTGAGTAGGAATGAGGGAGAATGATTGAGAGTAGGTGCAGCCGCGGCCTGTGCAGGTAAGAGCGGTGGGGCCGGTTGAGGGGGATTTCGACGGACGATGACGAGGGAAAAATAATTACCCACGCCATCGTCCGTCAAAATCCACTCCCAACCCGGCGTCTCCGCCCCACCGCTCGTACCTGCACGGGCTGCGGCTGACTAGGTGAGTCAGTGAAGTTGAATGAATCAGAGTGAGATTGATTGACTGAGAATGATAGAAAATGAGAGGGGCTTAGTGAGACTGACTGAGAATGAGTGAGACTGAGTTAGTGAGTGAGCCTTAGTGATTCACAGTCTGCATGGTCAGAGAATGAGTGAGACTGAGTGAGTCAAAGTGAGTGGGACTAAGTGAAAGCAAGTGAGACTAAGTGAGACTAGGGGAATCAGCAGGAGACTAAGTAATAAGTGAGATTGATTTAGCGAGAATGAGTGTGGCTGTGTGGGAATGTGTGAGATTGAGTGAGACTGAGTTAGACTGAATGAAAATGAGTGAGACTAACTGAGTGAATCAGAGTGAGAATGAGAACGAGTGACCCAGAGCAGGACTAAAAGAGTGAGCCCCCCTCAAACCCACCTAGAGGTCAGAAAGAGTCTATTGAGACAATTTTTGTAAGTACTCCATAGCAGGAAGATAAGAGATAATTACTGCATGACACAGTACAGGTACTAGGAAGGCAACTGTTGGACCTAAGTATAAAGGACAAAGTAAGATAAAGTGACATGTGCTCTGTGATGAAACATTGTTACGATGACATGGTGGTAATTCATAATTCCATGTACATGGTGTTGGGAAAGCAAACTTAAAATGAATAAGATTTAGTCTAAAACATATTAATATCAAGCAGTGAAATGTATTATCAATCCAGATCAAGTAAGGTTCAACATTAGTGCCCGTTGATATATGGGAATACAACTCAACGCACTTCATTTTGAACACGTTCCGTAATCTTTCGTCACTACAAAAGTCTGCATGGAATGATTTCACAATGGCCTTTGCATCGACCTTAATGTCCCAGGGATGTGTGAACATATACAAGGCCCAATTTCAGAAAACCAGATTTAATATACGCCAACCACATTATTTTGTTAATATTTTGTAAGGCTAAGCAGTCAGAGATATACTCTCTTAGCAGCTCATCCTCAGGATTCATCCAGCATTTGATCCACAACAAGAGTGGGGCAATTTTTATCTGTTCCCCTATAAACAGGATGCTCCAGCTCCTTGTGACAAAATAAATTGGCTGCCAGCAATTCATGGGTGAAACACTTTTCAATATGCTGCAGTTTATCCATGTTTTGGAACCCCCACACACCAGCCCCATAGACAGCAGCTGAAATACATTTTGATTTAAACAAGGCAATCATCTCAGGCAAGGGTTTGTGATTTAGAGTCCTTGAAAAATGGAAGATAGCTTCCGTATTTCTGCCCATTTGTAAGGAATTCATTTGAATATGTGCCTTCCATCTTAGAGTAGATCTAAAAGTTATTCCTAAGTAACAAAAATTATTTGTCTTTTTAAGTGAAGACCCCTCATTCTCATGCACTTTGTTTTTTATGTAAAGGCCCGCATGTCATGGTATAAGATTTTGCCTGATTAACTTTAAAATCCAGGCGTTCCATATTCTCCATAAAGTAATTTAGCAGTTTCTGGAGACCATTTGGCGTGCGCACAATCAGAACCGCATCATCTGCTGTAAGAAGTATGGGGAGAGGGCATTCACCTATCTTGGGTACATCTGCCCCAGTCTGCACAAGGTGTTCAGTTATGCCATTTATATATAGAAGGAACAGGGCTAGGATGCAGCCCTGTCTAACTCCTCTTAGAGATGATACTTGGGAGGTTAATTCCCCCTGCGGTCCGTAGCATACTGCTACTTTCAAATCGCAGTGCAGATGTTTTACTAAGGTAAGGATATCAGGTTTGGCTCCCATATTCGGCATTAATTCCCAAAGCTTTACCCTATTGACCAAATCAAATGCAAGTGAGAGATCTCTAAAAGCCATATGGATGCCCCCCCTTTTTGCCTTTACATATTTGCTAATAATATGGTGCAGGTTTAATGATTGCTCTATAGTGCCTAAGCCCGGTCTGAACCCAAACTGATCGGGGGTTAAGATCTGATTCTCATTAGCCCAAATTTCTAGATGGGCCAGTGTTACCCTCCCCAATATTTTTGCTGTGACGTCGATTAAAGAGACTGGCCTATAACAGACCGGGTCTGATTTATCTCCTTTTTTTAAAATAGGGATTAAGGTGGCAGAGTGCCACGACTGAGGAATGTGGCCTTCCACTATGCACCTTAAAACATTTATTAAGACTGGACCCCAAAGGTATATGTTTGATTTAAAGACATCAACTGGCACCCCATCGGGGCCAGGTGCTTTCCCATGGGCTGAGCGGTTTATTGCCAAAACTACCTCCCCCAATCCAAAAGGCCTGAGCAAAGGGGCCTGAGCTATATCCGACTCAACAGGCCAAGGTGGGTCAGTAATGTGGAGTCGACCTTCCTGATTAGGTTGGAAAACTCCCATAAAATGGGATACCCACTCATCTTCGGGGATCAGAGATTCAACCTTGGGGATGACAGAATCTGGAAAAAAGGGTGATTTACTACCTCCTAAAATGTTGTGCTGTCCCTTAAGGAGGCAGCAACTGTCAAGGCTTCCCAGGCTTTTGATCTTATTTCCTTTATCCTAGCCTTCACAATGTTCTTATATTCCCATCTAGCTCTGGGAACAGCCAAGGTTGGTCCCTGTACCTAAATGGTGCTCCATCGCGGTTGTCCTGAACTTTCAGATTTGATCCGGTCTAGCACGACCAGATAGCCCTGGTTGACGCTTTATGTTTCTAAGCACCACATTTCAAGATATTCTTTAAAAATGTATAACTCCGGTTTCACTTATTGGATTTTTAATCGTTTTGGTCTTGTTTTGTTCATTAAATTGAGCTCTATTTTTCTAACCTGGTGTGGATTATGTTTGTGTGGTGTTTTCACTGTTTTACTGTTTTAAGTGTTGCACAAATACTTTACACATTGCCTCTTACGTTAAGCCTGCCTGCTCTGTGCCAAGCTACCAGAGGGTGAGCACAGGTTCATTTAGGGTGTGCATCTGACTTATCCTGGCTAGGACTGTGGTTCCTACTTGGACAGGGTGCATACCTCTGCCAACCAGAAACCCAATTTCTAACAACCAGTGACTTGTGTGATTTGGTCCTATATTGCCATCTTGTCATTCTGCTAATATTTACAAAGCCATCTGCCTTCAACCTGCACGTGCACTTCCAGTGACAATATAGCACCATATAACATGGGTATCCATTATGAAATATATATATATATATATATATATATATATATGCACATGGAGACACACACTCTTCACCATTGCCCGTTATAGATAGCCCCATCATTTACTTCCCCTCAAAACACTTCTAGAGATTACAATGCAAGCTCCACAGAAAATGATGTCTATGTGACTGCACCCACGAATGCCACAAGTACAAGATAGGAGACAGCTGCTAAGATTTAAGATTTCACCAAAGATTAAATGTTTATTATTTCACAGGAGATACAGTGTAGTATTAGTAATGTGGATGGTTTATACTGTGGTAGACAGTAAAACATAGAATGCTAGGATGCCACGAGAGAACACAGCATCCAGTCAATTATGATGAGTATTTACTATACTCTTTTGCGATTCCCTATTTGCATTCGCAATTTAGGTACTCGTAAAAATTGCAATTACCTAAATTGTGAATACAAAGCCTTTCATACATAAGGAAAGGCCATTTTGCATTCGCAAATGGCAGAATTTTGCGATTCGCACCGTTTGCGAACGCAAAATCGTTTTGTACATCTGGCCCTCTTTGAAATAAAAATTGCAAGGATTAGACCCCGAGAAAACCAGCTATATCACCACTGATAAAAGTAACAAAGGCGTGGGGTGCAATTCTTTCACAGTAGACCAACAAGGTATATCTCACACATTGTTTCATTATCTTTTTTATCTATTTGTATGCCATGTTTGCTTTATATTATCTTCTCATGTAAAGCGCTCTAATACCTCTGGGTCTAGCCAGCGCTATATAAAACTTTTTAAATAAAATAAAAAATAAAAGGTGGTAAAGTAATAGTAGCATTGTCTTCTTGGATGCTGTTTCTGGGATTACAAAGCTCATAGTGTACAGGGGCACTTGCGAGAAGGTGGGAGCAGGCACACAGTGCTTTATAAGCGCGCTCTCCTTTCCACAGAAGAGACTCTTCATGGAAGCTGCTTCTGTGACTACATTGCCCATACTGCACAGGGGCACTTGCCAGGAGGTAGGAGCAGGTGCACATTACTTTATAAGTGTGCTTTCCATCCTGCAGCGTGGTACTTTTCGTGGACGCTGCTTCTGGGACTACATCACCCACAGTGCACAGGGGCACTTGCCAAGAGCGTGGAAGCAGGAGTGCAGCGCTTTATACGCGTGCTCTCCTTCCTGGAGTGCTGGACACACCCTAGCGCATGCCTGGGAAAGGATCGGGACAAGAGCAGGCCAATATGTGCCCATCCGGGCCTGGAGGCGGCTGGCCTGGGCCACCCCTCTTGGCCCATTGTTTCTCTCATTAGGTCATAGGTGAGCAAAAAGCCACTGCAGCCCTCTCAGTGGACAAACATCCCTGCACTATCTCCTCCATTCTTACGTATCTTACTTCTGCTGTTGGTGTTATTACAGAAGAGATCACCTCCGTGGAAGAACAGCTAGGATTAGGGAAGCGAGACTGCTTTTAGCACCGAGGATCATGTTGACATTGCAAATAAAGAGGATTCTTTGGGTATGGGGAGTTACGGCACTGTCATACTCCCGGGAGCTAATACTCAAACTATTTAGGCCTTAATACATCAGTCCCCTGAGGAGAACGACAATCCTGCAGCTCAGTTGTTGGATAAATGGACAAGATGTTTCAGTTCTCTGAACGGGGATAAGGTAAAGGATGAGAAGAGGACAGCATTGGGAAAGCCTTTTTCAGTACGTCGCCCCTGGTTTGGGACTGAGGAGACTGGAAAATCTTGTATGGGACTCCTTTGATTCTTGTGGTCAGCGCTTAAATTAGATAGAGACTACAATTTCAAACTTAGTGGAATCCATTAATTCTTTAGTCAAATCTAAGTGCTGCCAATAGTTGCCCCACTAAGCACTGAAGGGAAGTAGTTATGAAATTTCTGCCATTCAGCTGTCAGAGAATGTTGGTCAAAGGGAAGATTGCCAAAGTTTACCTTTAGTAGAGAAAAGTGGCCAGAGTAAGGATTCTCAAGGACGGGCTCTACTGTAAAATCCATTGCAACCACTAGTTTGCGGATACATTATCAAGGCAGTCACATAGTTTCACCGAGATGACCCGCTCTGTCCAGTGCGTAGTAAGGGGGCTGGTTAGGCTTCCATCTGGAGCCTTGATTCTGGAGTTACCACTGGTAGCCACCCCTTTTGTGTTAGGCAGAGTGTCGCTCCTAGAGGCAAGGGGAAAAAAAGCTTTTCGCAATTGAAGAATAAGGCTACCCATTGGCTGAATTAGTGTTTGGATTGGGGTCAGACTAGATTTGATCAGATAAACATGGTCAGAAGAGTTTTTGGCTAGGAAGGGGTGCTAAACTTTTTGATGGAGATTGTGTGGTGGTGAACTTTAAAAATGTCTCAATTGCTGGTCATTTTATAATGGATTTATTTCACCCTAGCAAAGTGCAAGACAATATTCTGGCCTTGCCTTTGGGATTTTTTTACAGGCCTCAAGCTCTGACCCCCTTTGATAGTCGTACTATGTCAAGGGAGAAGCCGTTTTTGTTGGAATTAGGGAGGGGCAATTTTAACATTCCTATTACTAACAGATTTGATGTGCTAATTACCTTGGCCACCCAAGATTGTCTGCAAATGACATTTGTTCCCACTATTAAGGATTCTAATGGCTCCCACACAAGGGTTTTCTGTAAGTCCTAACCAGGAATATTTCAGGCCTGGCTGGGAAAATGGAGGATGAACATTGGTGTCATTTTCTTAAAGAATTACATGCAGTTTGCTTACTGGAAATGTGGGATGTGATTTGCTTTTTCTCGTTGGAGGGTTATAGCCCCAGTTTTATTCCCGCCACACCAGCCATGCATGGAAGGGCTAAGAGAAGTCTGTTAATATAATTACCATGTGCCAGTACTGTCAAATTGATATTTTGGATACTAGTTCTCGAAATCTAGCAGCTGTTAAGGTTCAAGAAGATGGGCGGATTGTTAATCCTGAATCTTTATCATTCTAATTTTTCACAAGTTTTGGATGTCCACATATCTGATCTTAAAAGGTTTTTAGAAAAAAATGTAGTTCTATAAATTATTTTATTCCAATAATGTTGATGAGAGATTTTAATTTGCATTTGTGTGATGGATGTCCCATTTTAGATTACAATAAGTTTGATAGGGGAGTAACAAGCACAGAGCACATTTGAATGCACTTGATGAATTCTGTTTTAGCTGATTTTAATCTCTCTATTTTAACCGATTCCCAGAAGGACTTGTTGGGCCCTTTGAGTATCCCCACTTTTACTGGGAGAGGTAAACGGCCCATGATAGATTTTATCTTTGTTACTTCAAGTTTGCTTCAATTACTTATGCATTTCAAGGTTTTATGGGATGCTGTAGTGACCATAACCCGCTGACAGCCTCATTTGAGTGGAGTATTTAAGACAATAGTAGGGCCCATGTTTATAATGGATGGATATCATTGAGAGATGAAGGGTGCAGATTAAAATGGGCCATGATCAGGCCAGTAAACATTTATACTGAGCTATTTAACAAATGTGTATATGAATGTGATGTGTGTCTTGATGATGGTCTTCCTGATAATCGAATCTTGCCCTCTTATAGTAATAATAGTAGTGTAGCTAAGTCTATGGTAACCAGGCAAGGTAACACCTCGAACCCCCCTCCCAAAATGTGGTTTGATCACTCCTGTACTAAAGGCAGGGCAACTGGAACTTTGCGATTGTGTGGCCACTGCGATTTTTTTATGATTATAGGTTTGCCACATTTGCAACTTAATCCATAATTTGCCACATAGTCTGGAGATTTTAACAAAAAAACTATTTGTAGCTCAAATGTTTCAAAAGTTACTAAAACCACAGCAACACTTGTTGCAGCACAGTAGAAGGCCCTTTGCAAAGGTTGACTGGTCACCTTTCTGTTGCTTATTGCTATATTTGGGTATTAAACTGGTACTAATGGGGTGCAACCAATGCCCAGACATTGTTAACAAGTTTTAAAATTACAAAATGATGAAGTCATCCTATCACAAAATGTGTCGCATTATGCTGCACAATTTGCCCCTTCTTGCTGAATAATTTACTCAACCCTCCTGCATTATTTGCCCCCCCCTGCCTCCATAATTCCAGTGGCCCTAACTGAAGTCCATCAAGATTTAAAGGTGACCTTAAAGCAAACCCCCAGAGAAACCACTTATGTTCCTTGAGTCGTACTAAATATACATTATTCTTGAAGGAGAGGAAAATGCAATTACATAGGGAGGCATGAGAAGAACCTATCTTTGCTTGTACTAAGCATGATGGGTTGTTCTGAAATATTGTCAATCACCCCTCTTTGATCCTAACCCAAGGCCTATGTTGTCCTCATATATTCCAGATGACATTGGGGTGAAACACTTTGAATCTATTTAGGACGACCCTGAATCTATACCTGTTTATTATTCGCCACTGAACGGTCAAACTCTAGGTTTGAGGTAGAGGAGGTGAGGGATGCTATTATTGTCCTACCGAGCAATAAAGCTCCAGGTCCAGATGGTGTCCCAGGAGACCTATTTAAATCTAATTTCAAGTTATGGGGCCCTTTGGTTACTTTGCATCTCAATCCGGCTGAGAGACATGGGCTGCCAGATTCTTGGTCCCACTCAGTGATTGTTCTGGTGTTTCAGAAAGGATGTAGTGAAGACCTGTGCTGTTACTGGCCTACTTCCCTGGTCGACTCGGAGGTGAAAATCATTGGACCAGTGGTCTTAAATCGATTACATATCTGGCCCAAGGTGCACAATGCCTTTGTCACTTCAGGGCTGTCCTTGGAGCAATTGACCAATGCTTTCAGTTCAGATTTTGACAGAGTAAACATACACAAGCTCTGGGCTGTCCTGGGATGCACTGGGGACGAGCGGGACATCATCTGGCTGTTAAGAGAGCTGCAGCTCAGCTTCACAGCATCTGCCTGGTATGGTGGAGGGGATGTTCACACCCCTTTATGTTGAAAAGGGGTGTTTGTCATGGATGCATTCTAGCTCTTTTTTAATTCCCTTTGTATAGCAATCGCATAGAATTCAAATTGTTTGAGGAGGGGAGAAGACATGCCCCTTGGCTTGGGGGTAAGTGACCTTCAGCAGCACTGGTGTACTTAGATGATCCTGTCCTCATCTCTAGAAATGCCCTGGATTGCCATGACTCTTAGACTAATTTGTGCAGTTCATGGATAACCTGTACTTAAATACCAATGTTAAAAAGGCATACGCTTGGTAATTGGCCAGAAGGGCACCAAATCCAGGGCTTTTTCTGTCAAGAAATGTCATATCAACAGAGTGGAGTCATTTTCCTATTTAAGCTTATTATTTTATGCCTCACTTAGTTGGTCCTCACTATTGAAGCAGAAAAGATTATATTTGGGAGGGCCATTCATTGTGTATTTGATTTCACCAGGCGGCTGGGCTATAGATCCATTGATGCTATGGCTAGGATCTATAAAACAAAGTGTATCTCGATTGTCTCTTATGGGTGTGATATCTGGGTATATGTTGTTGCCCATCACTACCGACAGCGGAGAATAAATTAATTAAAAGATTGCTATCCTTACTGCACAGATTCGCCTCAATGCTGGTGCACGAAGAGCTGGGTATCAATTCTATCTCTGACATGTTACAGCTGCCACCACTAATGTTATGGCTCAATGGGTGGCTCAAACCTGAAACCAAGTCATTTTGGGACTGTGCTATGTTGATACCTTGGCTGAATTTTATAGAGTTAGCTATAGGATCTTAGTTCAGCCTGAGTTATTTACCAAGCAGAATTACCAAGGCTGATGTTGCTTAGACTAGAAATGCCTTTTGCCTTTGGAGACAGACTGAAAGAGAAGCGGGTCATGGTAAAACCTTTGGTCGGACAATTCATTATGGTAAAATCTACTTTGTCAGTTGAGCCTTATCTTTGTTGTGTTATGTCTAATTATCGAAGATACTTACTGACAAGGTTCAAGATGAATCTTTTTCATCATTTGTTCGTAATACCGAAGGGTTGGGTAATAGAGTCTGATACTGGCCCCTGCCATTGTGACAAGGTTTCCCGACAAGACATACTGCCTATTATTATCTTTTGCCCTATGTATAGCACTTTAATGAATAATTGTTTTTGTTGTTTCCTCAAGAAGCTGAATTTTAAACAGGTTAGACCCGCACTTTTGTATTTGCGGCTCTTACCAGGTGTTAATATCTATCAGCCCAGATGTACGAAGCCATTTAGCATTTCTTAACTGGCCGACTCGCTATTTCAGCCCATTAAGAAATGCTAAATGCCCTTTTCAGATGTACAAAGGGCGAAAACAGGTCGCAATTTGCGATTTCTACACAGTAGAAATCGCAAATTGCGACCATGATTTAGGAATCGCAAATAGAGATTACCTGTTTGTGATTCCTAAAGCACATGCACACAGCATTTCCTAAATGTGAATAGGGCATTTAGGAAATGCAACTACCATCAACTTCAAGTCGATGGTAACCATGTGCAAAATAAAAAAATGCATTAAGGATGCATTTTTTTGTGACATGAAGCGCACATATGCCCCTATGACCCTTGGCTTTGCATTTCTTAAATCTTAATTTAGGAAATACAAACCATTTCCTATTTCGTTCATAGGTGGGAGTGCAATGCCATTTCCTATTTGCGATTCCCTATTAGCGATTCCTAATCTGTAGGAATCGCTATTAGGGAATCGCAAATTTTGTACATATCCTTTTGCATTTCTTGAATAGTGATTCCTATGGAAGCGCTATTTAAGAAACGCAAACGGGAACCTTAGTACATCTGGCCTATGTTTCTATTGCTTGTTTTCTTGTGGGAGCAGTAAGAGCCCAGAGTCTAATGGGATGTGCATGAAATGTTTGCAGTTGTTTTTATTTTATATTTTATGGTTTGTATTTTTTAAACTGAATAATGATGAACTGACTGACTCACTAAATAGTAGCCTTCACTTCCAGTTCCTTATCCCCAGCTTAGGAAAAAGATGCTGCCATAGAAAGAGAAGCGTTGGCATGTGCATGGGTGTTGGAACATTTGTGCTCATTTATGTAGGGTAAAGAGGTAATTATAAGGCATGACCACAAAACCTTAACCAAACGTTTGTCGTCTGATGGTTTAACCAAGGCATCACCATGTCTTGCTTGAATTTCTATGCGAATGTTGCATTTTGTTTACAAGGTTATTAATATTCCAAGGAAGAAAAATGCTGTAGAAGATTTTTTTGTCTAGGATCACAACAACACTATTGGAGAATCAAGATGAGTTACAGAAAGATATAAAAGTAGCTTTGGCATTGGATAGTGGTGTACATGCCTTTCATAAAAATTATGGCTAGAAGAACTTAAGAACGATTTTGAATTATAAAAAATTCAGGGGTGGTTCCTTCGCTATGGCGGAAGGGCGTTGCCCCAATGCTTTCTCACAGTGCGAGAAGCCAAAATATAAAATGGTAATAATTTTTAGTTATTACCATTTTATGTTTGCTTTGTGGGCGGGCGGGAGTGTGGGGTTGCTCTGCTCTCCGAGCAGGGCAGGGGAGGAGTGATTTGCCCACTCCTGAGTGCACAAAGACTGTTTTGTCGGCCCTCTCGGGCCGCCCAAACCAGTCATGTGCACTTTGCCCTTCTCCATGCAGGCTGCATCAACATGCACACCCTTCTAGCCCCTGGCTGAACGCCGTGTCACGGCACTCCAGACCACTCACAAGGCTGCATGCTTCGTTGTGATTGGCTTAGGGGAGGGAGTCTGGCTGCCTGCTTCATGTTCCTGTCGGAGGCAGGAGAGCAGGAGAGCAGTAGCAGTGAAGACGCGGGACCCGGGATAAAGGTATGTTTTACTTTTTTTTTTTATTATGATCCCCCCAGGTGACCCTCCACTCCCTGCGCGACCCACCCATGCCCGCCCCCCACACACGAGCCATGCAGGCCGCTACTGAGAAAATTACACAATACCTGAAAGAAGGATGGCCTGATAAAAATTAATTTAAAAGTATAAACTCTACTGGGAAGTCCACAGCGAGCTGTTGTTGATGGTTTCTCATTATTGAGAGGGGTAGATTAGTTCCTATAAAGTATTTAGAGAAAAATATAATTGCAATGTGTCACGAGGGTACATTGCAATTATAGTTAGGAATTATTAAAACAAAAGGGGCTATAAGGAAGATCTGTTGGGGGCCTAGTGTTAATAATGAAATTGAGAGAGTAGTGAGAGAATGCAGTGAGTGTCTTACAGCAGACAAAACCCTAAAAATGTTGAGACCATCTATGGCCCATAGAAGATTTATGCAAATACATCATTGTGATTATGGACATGTTTTCAAGGCAGTGTTATGTTAAAATAGTAGTTAAAGTGGACATAGATAGTGTTGTTAATTTTTTTGAGGAGATATTTCAATGTGAGTGCTTTCCTACTTATGTTTTTAGTGACAACGGTGTACATTTTACTTCCATCAAAGCAAGAAATTACATGAAGACCTGCTACATTTTTGACAGAACCACATCACTTTATAATCCACGTGGGAATGGAATAGTTGAAAGTTTGAACTGAGTTTTAAAAGGAGCCAAATAACCAACGTGCAGGAATAATTTGAATACAGAACAACAAGTCATGAAAACAGTGTGGTTGTACAGAACACCTGAAGTGGCCACCACTGGTTACTCTCCATTTCAAATTATAAGAGGTAGGAAACCCAGGTTGAAGTTCAATCAAGGTTGGTTAGCCAAATCTGAGATGGTTCTTTAGTCGGAGGATGAAGTTATGGGTAAGCTACAGAAAAAACATGAGGAATACAGAAAATATTATGATAAAAAACATTGAACTAAAACCACAGTGAAAGAAGCTGGGCAGTGGGTCAGGATCAAGACACCTGACAAAATTCCCAAAGGAGTCAGTATGCTTTTTGAACCGCAAAAAGCATTCCACGTTTTAAAGAATTCTGTAAAAGGTGATGATGGCGGATATTGGCATTTTAACAGAGTGGCCACTTGCGCTGTTCCTCTCTCTAAAAATAAAAAACAGCCCATCTCATATATGGAAAGGTGTGGATGTTGATGTACATCTGCAAACTCCCCCAGTACAATCTCAAACAATGAATTTGATAAGGACAAACAAGTGCCGCGATGCAAGTGTCCTGTGGAAAAAATGCTTCGAAGGACCATCTAACTTTAATGCAGATATGAGTAAAGGTAGACTCCTTGAGTTCAGTGCTCCTTCTAGTGAAGG
This sequence comes from Calotriton arnoldi, assembly GCA_963921515.1. Taxonomy (NCBI): domain Eukaryota; kingdom Metazoa; phylum Chordata; class Amphibia; order Caudata; family Salamandridae; genus Calotriton; species Calotriton arnoldi. The sequence goes on along the minus strand of CAWUFW010014692.1, from coordinate 368,283 downwards.
AACGGTACCTACATCAACGTCCTCTACTGCCGTTCAACAAACATTTGCTAATGAGGCCTTACATGAAGTTAGATGTCCTAAAAGAGTAATCAAGCGTCTGAAAGCATTAGATGATTTTGAATATGATTGAGGTGGTACAGATGCTTGTTAAATCAACTTGTACATTGTTTATGTTGCCAGCTTGTCAAGTATACTTCATATGTCTAAAATATTTTTTTTATTTTTCTCTTTTCTCTATCCTTCATCCTTCTATTTTGTTATTACAATAAGGGGGGTTATTTACTAGTTCATTATATAAAGAGGGTGTGGTGGGTAGTGTTAGTATGGATTGGTCAGATTGTGGTAGACAGTAGAATGTTAGGATGTTTTGAGAGAATGCAACATGGGGTCAGAAGGAGAAATGCGGCAGAGGAGACAGTGTGGTGAAATGTACCCTGGTTGCACAATATACGAATTTGCACCTTACTTGTGATGAGAGTTTACTATATACAGTGCCTAGGAAAGCTGCTCTGTTATTAAGAGAAAATAAATCATTCCTCTGAAAAGAGGGGAGCGGATGTGGCATGACAGCCAGAGCTGCAGACTTTAGTACAGGGCAACCTGCTTTAAGTCTCAGCATCAGCTCAATGTCCTGTGATTCTGGGTAATCGACTCTGGGCCTGATTTAGATCTTGGCGGGATTTCCTCTCATCCCTCCATGGCAGAGCATACAATTACACTGCCAAGCTGACGGTATCCCGCCTGCCATATTTAGATGTGTGCTGGCTGAACCGATGTCCGCATCGACAGACTGTTTCCCATTGCTGCCCACCGTCGTCGAGGCGGCAGACTCCTCTGCTGGCTAACAGTACTCCATCGCCGTAAGGTCGGCAGGTTTGCTAATTAGATGTCCCTATTGTGCTGGCATTGTCCTAGGGGAGGTTTGCTGACGGAGTGAGTCCCTGGTGGAGTGGAGACTGGTAAGTAGTACTGATTTTTGTGTCAAATCACATCTATGTTGTGTTTGCTTCTAAAATATATGTAGGTAATGTGTTATGCCCCGTTTCTTACATATTGCATTGCACACAAACAACACACACACTATTGAATACACATCCACAGGAACTGCAAGCACAACACCCACAACCACCCCCACAACAACATCAATTATTTTTTGTGTCAATACAGGTGTGTTAATTTTACCTTGATAAGTTGTAAAATGTACACTAATGCATTACACATAAAAATGCATGTAAGAACAATGTAAAAATACACAAGACTAAAGCAATTGTCAGCAAAGGGAGGACCTGAACAATGGGGTTCAAGATGGAAACGGAAGTGAGAAACAGAAAAAGGTACGTTTCTACCGCATGTCCTTCGATTCCGCCAACTCATAGTAGGAGGTATCCCTGCTACAGTTTCCTCAATGAAAAGGCACATCGTGATTGGCCTGGCTGTAATCTTGGCTGGACTCCCACTGACAGCAACTTCTGCCTATGACGCTGTTGACACAGGTGAAAATTCCTGGCGAAGTCGTGGCACTCGGGCAGTCTTTCGTCCATGGACCCGCTAACATCTAAATAGAGTGGGCAGTCCACCAAGTAGGCAGGCAGTGAAACTGTCGAAAAAGTGACGACGAGACCAGATGCATGTGTCCTTGTTTAATGTAGCTGTGGCTCATGTAAAGCGCTCATACCTTGTGGTCGAGTTCAGGCTACATAATACTGCAAAAAAAGGTCACATAGGACACCAACTGCAGGCTTGTCAATGCTCACAATGCACACAAGAGGCACTTCAACAAGACTAGACCAGTATAGAGACTGGATCAGATTATAGCCAATGGGAAGTTACTACAAAATCAAACAACATGATGGAATGGGGAGACATTGTGACTTACACATCCATGAGCAAAAAAAATGGAAGGAATAGCTGGGATGAGATGAAATGACAAGGCTTGCATGGACATATTTATATGTTTAAATGCTTTGGAGGTTGCTGTAACTTTAAGGTGAGAGAGAAATGTATGTAACTCTGAGATGTTCTCTTCCAAAAATCCTACAGCGATGTGGACAATGAAATTCTTTTGGGACTGCTCCATCTGGAGCACGTGGAATTTCAGGATAGGAAGGTATAATCTTGTTATTCCTGCTGTATCTCTCCTAACTTGCCTCTAACCATGCTAGCCCCACATAGTAGCACTAGCCATGACTGAAACAGTGCAGATGCCCTACATAGCAACCCTTCCATAATGGCCTATTCCTTCTCCTCATGGGTACTGTACTACTGTTTAGTCGTCTACCTCACTGATTCTGATGTTCTCGCATTTCATATAGTCCCACCACAATATATTGGGTTTTAAGTATAAAAGTTGTATTTCCAAGTCAGTTTCTATATTTAACCTGATGTTTCTGGCCATGTATGCTGCAGTCTTCTGACAGAATGTCATGCAATCCCTAACATTTCCCTATTTGTCCCCTTTCAGGGCTTCTACATAACATGGGCCAGTAATCTGACTCTAAACTGCCACTCACTACTTTGACAGAGGAAGCGAGGACACAGGATTCCACAGAGCAAGATAACTTAGATGCTGGGGACTTGATGGAGGGAACTGGGAGGGTATTGCCTGTATGAGTGGGTGGGAGCATACCATTTATGAGGTGGATCTGCTAATGAATGTAATTTGAATGATGGCCACTCCCAGATCAGGGAATCTCTGGATGAGAAGAATAGAGACACCTCTGACTCATCTGGGGGATGCTGTGCACCGGGGACGAGTGCAGACAGAGGCCACAACCCAGGGGGACACAAATGTGTCACAATTCAGGCACAGCAAGGCACTGGGCTGGAAAGGCTTGGTGCAGTTGTAGAACAGGGCAGCAGAGATTGAATGGGCACAAATACAAGACTGTACAGCAGACTTTGCTAGTTCTTCACTCGCTTCTGGGTTACTGGTGCACTTTGAGGCACAGTGAGTACAGCTAGTATGTAAGGCCAATTGAACATGGAGCAGGTACCACAAACGAAACAAGTGAATGGGGTCAGACTGAAGCCTCCTGTGATGTGAAAGATAAAGAGTGTGTTGAGTGTTGTCACATTCCGCTAACATGACACAGGTGATCAAGAATTGACAGAGTACTGAACGCAACAGGAGTGTACTGCACTTAATGTCTCAGACTGAGAAAATCCGCATGACATGATATTGTGTCTAAGAAAAATAATTCAGGCAGTGCACATGAAATAGCTGCTTTTGTCGATCTATTGTGTCTAAAAAATAAATCTAAAAAGGGGCTTTTAGCCCGCTCATTACTTACCATTCATTGGCATCATTATCACTCTTCTTTGTTGCCTTCTAATTTGGCAGCGCATGCGAGGCATCACTTCCTAAGTCACTATCTTTCCTTTCTGTGGTGCATGGACCAAGATGTATCTTAATTAGTGTTCATCCGCAGTAAAAGAAAAATGACCCCCAGACCCTGGGAGAAAACCTCCAGGTTGGCAGGGTCATTAATACCTTGTTTTACAAAAGCAAACTCCCTTGGACTTGTGGGTTTGTTCTCGTACAACACAAATGTTTGATGAGCCGCCACTCAGCAAACTTTTACTACCTTCAGAGGAGCTACCTTGGTGGTGGCAGCTTGGAAGGCACAGAGGGGCATATTTACAAGCCCCTATCGCCACCACAACGCCACTTTCAAAGACATTGTAGCGGCGATACGGGCTTCACCTTATTTACAAGACCTTGTAAAGAAGGCACCCTTTCACGCTATACTTGGCGTGAAAGGGGAGGGCAATGAGTGTTGCTGTGTGTGTTCCACTGCAACACCCATTGATTTTGACACTGCCCCATATTTACAAGGGTGGCTTAAATATGGGGCAGTGCCAAAATTAAGACCAGGGAAAACCTGGTCGTACCCTGGCGAAACAAGGAGAAATGTTTAATTTCTCCTTGTTTTTGCTGTTTCCATGTGTGCTGCGTTGTGCAGCACACATGGAAACAGAAAAACGCCTTTGATTGTTTATGTGCAGGAAGGTGTCCCTTCCTGCACATAAACAATCCTTAAAAAAAAATGACGGGGTTTATTTACAAGAAACTGACGCATCTGTATAGATGTTACAGCAAACAAATGATGGACGGAATGCTGACAATGCAAACATTCTCCCCCAGTCAAAAGATCTGGGTTAAATCCATCGTTCTTTTGCCCACTACGCCACCCCAGTTTGGACCCAGCCATATGCAAATCAGTCTTGACCCTGTGCCCCATGGGAACAGTCCAGACCGAACTGCCAGGCCAGGTCCTCCCTGGACCGGAAACAAGCATCCTGGGACCAGTTTCAGGGTATGTCACCCTTCTTCAGCCAGGCTAGCTTGAATCCAGTGGCACAGTGAGCAAGGGACCCACGTCTGGGCATACCCATCCCACTTAGGGCGAAAAGTGTTACAGCAAACAAATGATGGACGGAATGCTGACAATGCAAACATTCTCCCCCAGTCAAAAGATCTGGGTTAAATCCATCGTTCTTTTGCCCACTACGCCACCCCAGTTTGGACCCAGCCATATGCAAATCAGTCTTGACCCTGTGCCCCATGGGAACAGTCCAGACCGAACTGCCAGGCCAGGTCCTCCCTGGACCGGAAACAAGCATCCTGGGACCAGTTTCAGGGTATGTCACCCTTCTTCAGCCAGGCTAGCTTGAATCCAGTGGCACAGTGAGCACCTGGCCTGGCAGTTCGGGCTGGACTGTTCCCATTGGGCGCAGGGTCAAGACTGATTTGCATATAGCTGGGTCCAAACTGGAATGGCATGGTGAGCAAAAAAATGATGGATTTAGGCCCAGATCTCTGTACTGGGGTGAATGTACGACATTGTTCTGCATTCTGTCCATCAATTGTTGTTTTTGCATTTGTCACCCCGAGTGGGACGGGTATGCCCAGACGTGGGTCCCGTGCTCTCCATGCCACTGGAGTCAAGCTATCCCGGCTGATGAGGGCTGAAAGCCCGAAACCGGTCCTAGGATGCTTGTTTCCAGTCCAGGGAGGACCTGGCCTGGCAGTTCGGGCTGGACTGTTCCCATTGGGCGCAGGGTCAAGACTGATTTGCATATAGCTGGGTCCAAACTGGAATGGCATGGTGAGCAAAAAATGATGGATTTAGGCCCAGATCTCTGTACTGGGGTGAATGTACGACATTGTTCTGCATTCTGTCCATCAATTGTTGTTTTTGCATTTGTCACCCCGAGTGGGACGGGTATGCCCAGACGTGGGTCCCGTGCTCTCCATGCCACTGGAGTCAAGCTATCCTGGCTGATGAGGGCTGAAAGCCCGAAACCGGTCCTAGGATGCTTGTTTCCAGTCCAGGGAGGACCTGGCCTGGCAGTTCGGGCTGGACTGTTCCCATTGGGCGCAGGGTCAAGACTGATTTGCATATAGCTGGGTCCAAACTGGAATGGCATGGTGAGCAAAAAAATGATGGATTTAGGCCCAGATCTCTGTACTGGGGTGAATGTACGACATTGTTCTGCATTCTGTCCATCAATTGTTGTTTTTGCATTTGTCACCCCGAGTGGGACGGGTATGCCCAGACGTGGGTCCCGTGCTCTCCATGCCACTGGAGTCAAGCTATCCTGGCTGATGAGGGCTGAAAGCCCGAAACCGGTCCTAGGATGCTTGTTTCCAGTCCAGGGAGGACCTGGCCTGGCAGTTCGGGCTGGACTGTTCCCATTGGGCGCAGGGTCAAGACTGATTTGCATATAGCTGGGTCCAAACTGGAATGGCATGGTGAGCAAAAAAATGATGGATTTAGGCCCAGATCTCTGTACTGGGGTGAATGTACGACATTGTTCTGCATTCTGTCCATCAATTGTTGTTTTTGCATTTGTCACCCCGAGTGGGACGGGTATGCCCAGACGTGGGTCCCGTGCTCTCCATGCCACTGGAGTCAAGCTATCCTGGCTGATGAGGGCTGAAAGCCCGAAACCGGTCCTAGGATGCTTGTTTCCAGTCCAGGAGGACCTGGCCTGGCAGTTCGGGCTGGACTGTTCCCATTGGGCGCAGGGTCAAGACTGATTTGCATATAGCTGGGTCCAAACTGGAATGGCATGGTGAGCAAAAAAATGATGGATTTAGGCCCAGATCTCTGTACTGGGGTGAATGTACGACATTGTTCTGCATTCTGTCCATCAATTGTTGTTTTTGCATTTGTCACCCCGAGTGGGACGGGTATGCCCAGACGTGGGTCCCGTGCTCTCCATGCCACTGGAGTCAAGCTATCCTGGCTGATGAGGGCTGAAAGCCCGAAACCGGTCCTAGGATGCTTGTTTCCAGTCCAGGGAGGACCTGGCCTGGCAGTTCGGGCTGGACTGTTCCCATTGGGCGCAGGGTCAAGACTGATTTGCATATAGCTGGGTCCAAACTGGAATGGCATGGTGAGCAAAAAAATGATGGATTTAGGCCCAGATCTCTGTACTGGGGTGAATGTACGACATTGTTCTGCATTCTGTCCATCAATTGTTGTTTTTGCATTTGTCACCCCGAGTGGGACGGGTATGCCCAGACGTGGGTCCCGTGCTCTCCATGCCACTGGAGTCAAGCTATCCTGGCTGATGAGGGCTGAAAGCCCGAAACCGGTCCTAGGATGCTTGTTTCCAGTCCAGGGAGGACCTGGCCTGGCAGTTCGGGCTGGACTGTTCCCATTGGGCGCAGGGTCAAGACTGATTTGCATATAGCTGGGTCCAAACTGGAATGGCATGGTGAGCAAAAAATGATGGATTTAGGCCCAGATCTCTGTACTGGGGTGAATGTACGACATTGTTCTGCATTCTGTCCATCAATTGTTGTTTTTGCATTTGTCACCCGAGTGGGACGGGTATGCCCAGACGTGGGTCCCGTGCTCTCCATGCCACTGGAGTCAAGCTATCCTGGCTGATGAGGGCTGAAAGCCCGAAACCGGTCCTAGGATGCTTGTTTCCAGTCCAGGGAGGACCTGGCCTGGCAGTTCGGGCTGGACTGTTCCCATTGGGCGCAGGGTCAAGACTGATTTGCATATAGCTGGGTCCAAACTGGAATGGCATGGTGAGCAAAAAAATGATGGATTTAGGCCCAGATCTCTGTACTGGGGTGAATGTACGACATTGTTCTGCATTCTGTCCATCAATTGTTGTTTTTGCATTTGTCACCCCGAGTGGGACGGGTATGCCCAGACGTGGGTCCCGTGCTCTCCATGCCACTGGAGTCAAGCTATCCTGGCTGATGAGGGCTGAAAGCCCGAAACCGGTCCTAGGATGCTTGTTTCCAGTCCAGGGAGGACCTGGCCTGGCAGTTCGGGCTGGACTGTTCCCATTGGGCGCAGGGTCAAGACTGATTTGCATATAGCTGGGTCCAAACTGGAATGGCATGGTGAGCAAAAAAATGATGGATTTAGGCCCAGATCTCTGTACTGGGGTGAATGTACGACATTGTTCTGCATTCTGTCCATCAATTGTTGTTTTTGCATTTGTCACCCGAGTGGGACGGGTATGCCCAGACGTGGGTCCCGTGCTCTCCATGCCACTGGAGTCAAGCTATCCTGGCTGATGAGGGCTGAAAGCCCGAAACCGGTCCTAGGATGCTTGTTTCCAGTCCAGGGAGGACCTGGCCTGGCAGTTCGGGCTGGACTGTTCCCATTGGGCGCAGGGTCAAGACTGATTTGCATATAGCTGGGTCCAAACTGGAATGGCATGGTGAGCAAAAAAATGATGGATTTAGGCCCAGATCTCTGTACTGGGGTGAATGTACGACATTGTTCTGCATTCTGTCCATCAATTGTTGTTTTTGCATCTGTATAGATGTGTCAGTTTCCCTGCGCCTGCGTGCTAATGCCTTGCGCCACCATGGATGCACTGTATTTACAATATGGCGCACCATGGTGCAAGGATTGACAGATGCGTCACAAATTTTGACGCATCTGTCGGCGCAAAAGTTACGCATTGCGGGAGTCGTATCGCAAGCACGACGCAACTCCAGCAATGCATGGGGAGGCCTATTCCTAATACACTGCGTCACTCCTTATGCCTGCTCCAAGCAGGCGTAGGGTTTTGACACAGTGGTGTCCTAGAAATGGCGCCGAGAAATCTTGTAGATTTCACTGCATCACTTCTACGAGGCTTTCCTGCGTGGGAACGCCCACCCTGCATACATTATACCTGACACAGGTATAATGTGGCGCAGGGCTTTACAAGGTGATGCATCTCCCTAGATGCGTCACGTTGTAAATGGGCCGCAACGTGGCGCATTGTATACGCTGCCGCTTTTTTCGCAAAAAGTGGCGCTACGGCGGCGCAAAAGTGTCGCAAGGGGCTTGTAAATCTGCCCCAACGTTTTGCAACTTCTATGTGTGCTGCATTAATCAGCACACATAGAAGTTTCAAATCGCCATTTCAGATTGTTTATGTGCAGGAAGGGACACCTTCCTGCACATAAACAATCACTCCCCTCAACGCAGACACCCTTGCACAATGGTGCAAGAGTGCCTGTGTTGGCGCTAGGCAGCTTAATTTAGTGCACAGAGGGAAATGCAGGTCTGCACCATATTCTTGTAAATATGGTGCAGCCCTGCGTTTCTAAAGTGACGGAGCGTGTTGTTAGCCTTCTTGGCTTAACGACACGCTTCACCACTTTCCTTGTGAATATGCCCCAGAGATTTCCACCAGGCCGGCAGAGGTCTCTAAATATGGCAGGCGATAGTCCGCTACAGTAGCAGAAAGAACGACCGATGCCAACCTGGCCGACAGCAGGCTGCCCACCAAACTCTAAATGAGGCCATACATATGTATCAGCAACCTATTGAGGGCAGGCAACAGGGGTTTGATATGAGCCTGGAGTGGGCTCTTCATCAATTTACAAGCACATGTACTGGATAATGATACTAATAGCATTAGAACTGGATCATTTTCTGTATGTCCATCTTATCCTCCTCCAAAAGTCTATGGCTCTCTAGTACTGTGTCTGACTACTATGTGTAGGCTGTGTCAGCTACTAGAATCACCCCCTTCCATGGCATCTGTGCAGACTTTTTTTGTGATCAAATTAATGTTATGTCCATTGTATTTAACTTGTTACATCTTTGCAGGCTGCAGTGAAGGCAAGTGCATGTGGTAAAATGGCTGTGGAGGCTAGGGCTCATGGGAGAAGGAGCAGGTGTGCTCAGGAATTGCAGTTTTTATAACGGTTCATAATACTCCCTGCACTTACGTAAGGCATATTAGAGGTGAAAACGTATTTCATAGCACATATGAGAAATCGGTTTTATACCTACTTAAAAAACTACCAAGACCTTTGCATTATTGTATATTAACATGTAATGTTAACATACTGCTATTTTACATTTCAGTGCTGTGCTGCCAGGGTATTCAAGTAAATGTAGCCTCATTTTGAAGTTTGCATAGTCAAGGAAGAACCCACAGATTTTGTGAAGTCAGCTTTCTGCCCTATACCACGGTGTCTCCTTTTCAAGGACTTTTTACATGCTTCCCACAAGAGGAGCTATACACCTGCTTCTTAGCAGCTATCTTGAGTCTCTGTTTGATCATATATTCTATCTACCGCTTATTGCATTATAGAAAATTGTATAGAAGAAAAAGAAAGGAAATTTAGCAGTGTATCTTCCAATGGCTCAGACTGCTAAGCGCCAGTCCATTGCTTTGTGAATTCACGCGGAGAGTATTTTTGCTGGTTGCAATATTTTTGGCATTAAACATGCACTGAAAGTCTATGGGCTATGAGGGTAGTTTCTTTTTTAATGGCCTTTGTGATCCTTACCTCTTTATGTGTGAGATTTCATGGAAGATTTACGCAGGAGTTAAGGGTTGAAAAATTAATTGGGAGCTTTCATTTAAAACCCCTTTTCTGAACTTCTAAATTGAGAAAATTCAGCCTTCTGGTGATTTGCCCAGACATTAATTCCAAATGTCCACTACAGTCACGGTTCACATCATTTGGTTCCTCATTGAGGGTACTATATTTGTCGCGCGGGCAGAAACAGATTTATGCTTACCCATCAGGAATTTGTCAATTAATAGGAGGTGGCTGTTCTTGATATACTGACACCAAGCTCCCAAGGAGATTTTGGAAACAGGACCTCTACCCTGCTACTAAGACAATCTCCTCAGGGCCCCAATTGAATGCAGTTGTACGACTAGCAGAAAAACAAAGTATAATATACTTTTATCAGTGGCGAACAGCACACAAGTGGCGCAGCTCACACTAGCTATACAGCGCCCATCCTGAGTTTATGTATTTCAAGGTCCTCTCATATATGCTAGGGCAGGGGTCTCCAGCCTTTTCTGTAGTGAGAGCTACATCTGATCAGTGAAAATCATTGTGAGCAACTGAAGGCTAAACAACTTGTTTACCAGACAACCCACATTCAGCTTAATTGGCTTTAAGCCTAATGTCCATACAGCCAGATACTAAGGTCTGAACAAAATACTTTGACTAGGAGTGCTGTGACAGGGCTGCCATGTGTGTCAGTGAGAGCGTGGTCTTTGGGGATGTATGAACATGTGTGCGTATGAATGGGATATATTTGTTTGGGTGACTGAGAGGCTATTTCACATGTACTTGCAGCATAGGACATACCTTTTGCCATATGTGGCATCATTACATGTATAACACAAACATGGCATCATTACATGTATAACACAAACATACAGTCATTTTTTTAAATGGGAGTAATTTAAAGTGCAGAAAAATGTTGTGCAAAACTGTTCTTATACGAACATTTTTCTGCACTTTAAATTTGTCGCAGTTTAAAAAATGGCTGTATTTTTCAGTTACGTAGTTAGACAAAAAGCGAGTATATCGAAGAAAACCTGCCCTTAGGGCATTAGATAGGATACAGCAAGAATTCATTGTAATCCCTTGTCCAGAAAAAAGACTTTTTTTCTAGAGACCCCTCACCCACAAGGGTTGCCCCAAGGTGGCATGCTTCATCATTGGGGTTCCTCTCAATCCTCTACGGATTGAGGCGTGCTGCGACTTGCGAATTACGTAGGAGCACTTTTTATTATAGACTATGTGTAGTGCAGTGATGTGGAGTGAAAAGGGAAAGAAAATTTAAAAATACCTAACTAGTTGGCCACTCTTTTATTCCCTTCCCTAGTTGGTATGGTTAAAAATCAGGGGTCGTTTACTGAGAAGAAACCTGACCTTAATGAGTCTGGTTGTCTCAGTAATGTGTTTTTGTCAACATGTTTCGAGCTGTTCCCCTAATAGCTCTTCATCAGGACTCCACGGGGTCCAGCCCCGTGTGTACCGCTCCTAGTGAATCCTGTAATAAGGACACAAACCATGCACACCTAATGCGCACTGTATACATACGGTTCTAGTGATTAATCCGTGTCTATAATTAGAAAGTAAAAAGATATATTAAAAACAGTGACCTGTCAGGCGTGCTGGCAGGTCGCATTAGCATGATTGTGCATGCAACTATCAAAATATCGCACCCGTATATTGTGGGTGCTCATATGCAAATGCGGGAATTGCAGTGTTTGCCATCTTACTACCGCCACCAAAAATGTGTCCTTCAATTATGGAATGAATTGGGAGTTGCGAAAGCTAACAAACTGTAACACAGCAGGAGTGGTACATCTCATCACTTGCCCCTGCAACCTACATTATGTGGGTATGACCACGAGAAAAGTAAGCACCAGAGTGAGCGAACACCGCAGTAACGTCCGGTGTCAGCGCATCACCACAAAAATGTCCTCACATTACAAGGAATAGAAACACACACCCAATGATTTGAAGTGGGTTGTCCTTGAACACCTGTGTTATAGTGATAATCTGGAACACAGACTTCAGGAAAAAGAACAGCGGTGGGTATACAAACTCCAAAATGACACCGTGGGACTTAATGACAATATCCCTTGGGGCCTCTTACGTTGAAAATGCGCAACATTGAGACTAGTAGAGACATCTTTAGGAGTCTCTATAACTAAGTATAACACCCTGGTTAGCCACCCTGAGTAGCCATTACATCTAACCACCCCCGAGTAGGACTTGTTTTCTGGGCATGTATGCATATCGCTTGATTCCATTCTGCATTACGTGAAACATTTTAATATCAACTCCTTTCCTCATACATTTCCAGTAACTTAATGTTTTTCAGGATGGGAATTCTCCCAACATGGCGCTGCCACTACTCCGGCAACGGCGGCCATTTTCAACTAACCGAGCGGTCTAGTACTATGAAGCAGAATGACAGGGTGTTTTATTCCCGCCGCATGGTTAGGAAAGGGCTTTATAAAGGGAAACGGCTCATGCACCAGTTAGTATGCGGTCTCCAGGGAGAGAAGTAGGTTACTGTACCAGAGGCGGCCTTGACTAAGTAAGTGATACAAAAGGGGATGATGGACGGAACGTTTGAGCCAATCAAACACTCACCCCCAGTCAACTGATCTGGGTTTAATCCATCATCATTCTTTAGCTCACTCCACCACCCCAGTTCAGACATGGCCATATGCAAATCAGTCTGACCCTGTGCCTCATGGGAACAGTCCAGCCCGAACTGCCAAGCCATGTCTTCCCTGTACCGGAAACAAGCATCCTAGGACCGGTTTCTGGCATTCCAGCCGTCATCAGCCAGGCTTGCTTGAATCCAGTGGCAAAGTGAGCAAGGGACCCACGTCTGGGCATACCCCCGCCAACTTAGGGCGAACAAAGCGATACAAAGGGGATGATGGACGGAACGTTTGAGCCAATCAAACACTCACCCCCAGTCAACTGATCTGGGTTTAATCCATCATCATTCTTTAGCTCACTCCACCACCCCAGTTCAGACATGGCCATATGCAAATCAGTCTGACCCTGTGCCTCATGGGAACAGTCCAGCCCAAACTGCCAAGCCATGTCTTCCCTGGACCGGAAACAAGCATCCTAGGACCGGTTTCTGGCATTCCAGCCGTCATCAGCCAGGCTTGCTTGAATCCAGTGGCAAAGTGAGCAAGGGACCCACGTCTGGGCATACCCCCGCCAACTTAGGGCGAACAAAGCGATACAAAAGGGGATGATGGACGGAACGTTTGAGCCAATCAAACACTCACCCCCAGTCAACTGATCTGGGTTTAATCCATCATCATTCTTTAGCTCACTCCACCACCCCAGTTCAGACATGGCCATATGCAAATCAGTCTGACCCTGTGCCTCATGGGAACAGTCCAGCCCGAACTGCCAAGCCATGTCTTCCCTGGACCGGAAACAAGCATCCTAGGACCGGTTTCTGGCATTCCAGCCGTCATCAGCCAGGCTTGCTTGAATCCAGTGGCAAAGTGAGCAAGGGACCCACGTCTGGGCATACCCCCGCCAACTTAGGGCGAACAAAGCGATACAAAAGGGGATGATGGACGGAGCGTTTGAGCCAATCAAACACTCACCCCCAGACAACTGATCTGGGTTTAATCCATCATCATTCTTTAGCTCACTCCACCACCCCAGTTCAGACATGGCCATATGCAAATCAGTCTGACCCTGTGCCTCATGGGAACAGTCCAGCCCGAACTGCCAAGCCATGTCTTCCCTGGACCGGAAACAAGCATCCTAGGACCGGTTTCTGGCATTCCAGCCGTCATCAGCCAGGCTTGCTTGAATCCAGTGGCAAAGTGAGCAAGGGACCCACGTCTGGGCATACCCCGCCAACTTAGGGCGAACAAAGCGATACAAAGGGGATGATGGACGGAGCGTTTGAGCCAATCAAACACTCACCCCCAGTCAACTGATCTGGGTTTAATCCATCATCATTCTTTAGCTCACTCCACCACCCCAGTTCAGACATGGCCATATGCAAATCAGTCTGACCCTGTGCCTCATGGGAACAGTCCAGCCCGAACTGCCAAGCCATGTCTTCCCTGGACCGGAAACAAGCATCCTAGGACCGGTTTCTGGCATTCCAGCCGTCATCAGCCAGGCTTGCTTGAATCCAGTGGCAAAGTGAGCAAGGGACCCACGTCTGGGCATACCCCCGCCAACTTAGGGCGAACAAAGCGATACAAAAGGGGATGATGGACGGAACGTTTGAGCCAATCAAACACTCACCCCCAGTCAACTGATCTGGGTTTAATCCATCATCATTCTTTAGCTCACTCCACCACCCCAGTTCAGACATGGCCATATGCAAATCAGTCTGATCCTGTGCCTCATGGGAACAGTCCAGCCCGAACTGCCAAGCCATGTCTTCCCTGGACCGGAAACAAGCATCCTAGGACCAGTTTCTGACATTCCAGCCGTCATCAGCCAGGCTTGCTTGAATCCAGTGGCAAAGTGAGCAAGGGACCCACGTCTGGGCATACCCCCGCCAACTTAGGGCGAACAAAGCGATACAAAAGGGGATGATGGACGGAACGTTTGAGCCAATCAAACACTCACCCCCAGTCAACTGATCTGGGTTTAATCCATCATCATTCTTTAGCTCACTCCACCACCCCAGTTCAGACATGGCCATATGCAAATCAGTCTGACCCTATGACTCATGGGAACAGTCCAGCCCGAACTGCCAAGCCATGTCTTCCCTGGACCGGAAACAAGCATCCTAGGACCGGTTTCTGGCATTCCAGCCGTCATCAGCCAGGCTTGCTTGAATCCAGTGGCAAAGTGAGCAAGGGACCCACGTCTGGGCATACCCCGCCAACTTAGGGCGAACAAAGCGATACAAAGGGGATGATGGACGGAGCGTTTGAGCCAATCAAACACTCACCCCCAGTCAACTGATCTGGGTTTAATCCATCATCATTCTTTAGCTCACTCCACCACCCCAGTTCAGACATGGCCATATGCAAATCAGTCTGACCCTGTGCCTCATGGGAACAGTCCAGCCCGAACTGCCAAGCCATGTCTTCCCTGGACCGGAAACAAGCATCCTAGGACCGGTTTCTGGCATTCCAGCCGTCATCAGCCAGGCTTGCTTGAATCCAGTGGCAAAGTGAGCAAGGGACCCACGTCTGGGCATACCCCCGCCAACTTAGGGCAAACAAAGCGATACAAAAGGGGATGATGGACGGAGCGTTTGAGCCAATCAAACACTCACCCCCAGTCAACTGATCTGGGTTTAATCCATCATCATTCTTTAGCTCACTCCACCACCCCAGTTCAGACATGGCCATATGCAAATCAGTCTGACCCTGTGCCTCATGGGAACAGTCCAGCCCGAACTGCCAAGCCATGTCTTCCCTGGACCGGAAACAAGCATCCTAGGACCGGTTTCTGGCATTCCAGCCGTCATCAGCCAGGCTTGCTTGAATCCAGTGGCAAAGTGAGCAAGGGACCCACGTCTGGGCATACCCCGCCAACTTAGGGCGAACAAAGCGATACAAAAGGGGATGATGGACGGAACGTTTGAGCCAATCAAACACTCACCCCCAGTCAACTGATCTGGGTTTAATCCATCATCATTCTTTAGCTCACTCCACCACCCCAGTTCAGACATGGCCATATGCAAATCAGTCTGACCCTGTGCCTCATGGGAACAGTCCAGCCCAAACTGCCAAGCCATGTCTTCCCTGGACCGGAAACAAGCATCCTAGGACCGGTTTCTGGCATTCCAGCCGTCATCAGCCAGGCTTGCTTGAATCCAGTGGCAAAGTGAGCAAGGGACCCACGTCTGGGCATACCCCCGCCAACTTAGGGCGAACAAACCGATACAAAAGGGGATGATGGACGGAACGTTTGAGCCAATCAAACACTCACCCCCAGTCAACTGATCTGGGTTTAATCCATCATCATTCTTTAGCTCACTCCACCACCCCAGTTCAGACATGGCCATATGCAAATCAGTCTGACCCTGTGCCTCATGGGAACAGTCCAGCCCAAACTGCCAAGCCATGTCTTCCCTGGACCGGAAACAAGCATCCTAGGACCGGTTTCTGGCATTCCAGCCGTCATCAGCCAGGCTTGCTTGAATCCAGTGGCAAAGTGAGCAAGGGACCCACGTCTGGGCATACCCCCGCCAACTTAGGGCGAACAAAGCGATACAAAAGGGGATGATGGACGGAACGTTTGAGCCAATCAAACACTCACCCGCAGACAACTGATCTGGGTTTAATCCATCATCATTCTTTAGCTCACTCCACCACCCCAGTTCAGACATGGCCATATGCAAATCAGTCTGACCCTGTGCCTCATGGGAACAGTCCAGCCCGAACTGCCAAGCCATGTCTTCCCTGGACCGGAAACAAGCATCCTAGGACCGGTTTCTGGCATTCCAGCCGTCATCAGCCAGGCTTGCTTGAATCCAGTGGCAAAGTGAGCAAGGGACCCACGTCTGGGCATACCCCCGCCAACTTAGGGCGAACAAAGCGATACAAAAGGGGATGATGGACGGAACGTTTGAGCCAATCAAACACTCACCCCCAGTCAACTGATCTGGGTTTAATCCATCATCATTCTTTAGCTCACTCCACCACCCCAGTTCAGACATGGCCATATGCAAATCAGTCTGACCCTGTGCCTCATGGGAACAGTCCAGCCCGAACTGCCAAGCCATGTCTTCCCTGGACCGGAAACAAGCATCCTAGGACCGGTTTCTGGCATTCCAGCCGTCATCAGCCAGGCTTGCTTGAATCCAGTGGCAAAGTGAGCAAGGGACCCACGTCTGGGCATACCCCCGCCAACTTAGGGCGAACAAAGCGATACAAAAGGGGATGATGGACGGAACGTTTGAGCCAATCAAACACTCACCCCCAGTCAACTGATCTGGGTTTAATCCATCATCATTCTTTAGCTCACTCCACCACCCCAGTTCAGACATGGCCATATGCAAATCAGTCTGACCCTGTGCCTCATGGGAACAGTCCAGCCCGAACTGCCAAGCCATGTCTTCCCTGGACCGGAAACAAGCATCCTAGGACCGGTTTCTGGCATTCCAGCCGTCATCAGCCAGGCTTGCTTGAATCCAGTGGCAAAGTGAGCAAGGGACCCACGTCTGGGCATACCCCCGCCAACTTAGGGCGAACAAAGCAATACAAAAGGGGATGATGGACGGAACGTTTGAGCCAATCAAACACTCACCCCCAGTCAACTGATCTGGGTTTAATCCATCATCATTCTTTAGCTCACTCCACCACCCCAGTTCAGACATGGCCATATGCAAATCAGTCTGATCCTGTGCCTCATGGGAACAGTCCAGCCCGAACTGCCAAGCCATGTCTTCCCTGGACCGGAAACAAGCATCCTAGGACCAGTTTCTGGCATTCCAGCCGTCATCAGCCAGGCTTGCTTGAATCCAGTGGCAAAGTGAGCAAGGGACCCACGTCTGGGCATACCCCCGCCAACTTAGGGCGAACAAAGCGATACAAAAGGGGATGATGGACGGAACGTTTGAGCCAATCAAACACTCACCCCCAGTCAACTGATCTGGGTTTAATCCATCATCATTCTTTAGCTCACTCCACCACCCCAGTTCAGACATGGCCATATGCAAATCAGTCTGACCCTGTGACTCATGGGAACAGTCCAGCCCGAACTGCCAAGCCATGTCTTCCCTGGACCGGAAACAAGCATCCTAGGACCGGTTTCTGGCATTCCAGCCGTCATCAGCCAGGCTTGCTTGAATCCAGTGGCAAAGTGAGCAAGGGACCCACGTCTGGGCATACCCCCGCCAACTTAGGGCGAACAAAGCGATACAAAAGGGGATGATGGACCGGAACGTTTGAGCCAATCAAACACTCACCCCCAGTCAACTGATCTGGGTTTAATCCATCATCATTCTTTAGCTCACTCCACCACCCCAGTTCAGACATGGCCATATGCAAATCAGTCTGACCCTGTGCCTCATGGGAACAGTCCAGCCCGAACTGCCAAGCCATGTCTTCCCTGGACCGGAAACAAGCATCCTAGGACCGGTTTCTGGCATTCCAGCCGTCATCAGCCAGGCTTGCTTGAATCCAGTGGCAAAGTGAGCAAGGGACCCACGTCTGGGCATACCCCCGCCAACTTAGGGCGAACAAAGCGATACAAAAGGGGATGATGGACGGAACGTTTGAGCCAATCAAACACTCACCCCCAGTCAACTGATCTGGGTTTAATCCATCATCATTCTTTAGCTCACTCCACCACCCCAGTTCAGACATGGCCATATGCAAATCAGTCTGACCCTGTGCCTCATGGGAACAGTCCAGCCCGAACTGCCAAGCCATGTCTTCCCTGGACCGGAAACAAGCATCCTAGGACCGGTTTCTGGCATTCCAGCCGTCATCAGCCAGGCTTGCTTGATTCCAGTGGCAAAGTGAGCAAGGGACCCACGTCTGGGCATACCCCGCCAACTTAGGGCGAACAAAGCGATACAAAAGGGGATGATGGACGGAACGTTTGAGCCAATCAAACACTCACCCGCAGACAACTGATCTGGGTTTAATCCATCATCATTCTTTAGCTCACTCCACCACCCCAGTTCAGACATGGCCATATGCAAATCAGTCTGACCCTGTGCCTCATGGGAACAGTCCAGCCCGAACTGCCAAGCCATGTCTTCCCTGGACCGGAAACAAGCATCCTAGGACCGGTTTCTGGCATTCCAGCCGTCATCAGCCAGGCTTGCTTGAATCCAGTGGCAAAGTGAGCAAGGGACCCACGTCTGGGCATACCCCCGCCAACTTAGGGCGAACAAAGCGATACAAAAGGGGATGATGGACGGAACGTTTGAGCCAATCAAACACTCACCCCCAGTCAACTGATCTGGGTTTAATCCATCATCATTCTTTAGCTCACTCCACCACCCCAGTTCAGACATGGCCATATGCAAATCAGTCTGACCCTGTGCCTCATGGGAACAGTCCAGCCCGAACTGCCAAGCCATGTCTTCCCTGGACCGGAAACAAGCATCCTAGGACCGGTTTCTGGCATTCCAGCCGTCATCAGCCAGGCTTGCTTGAATCCAGTGGCAAAGTGAGCAAGGGACCCACGTCTGGGCATACCCCCGCCAACTTAGGGCGAACAAAGCGATACAAAAGGGGATGATGGACGGAACGTTTGAGCCAATCAAACACTCACCCCCAGTCAACTGATCTGGGTTTAATCCATCATCATTCTTTAGCTCACTCCACCACCCCAGTTCAGACATGGCCATATGCAAATCAGTCTGACCCTGTGCCTCATGGGAACAGTCCAGCCCGAACTGCCAAGCCATGTCTTCCCTGGACCGGAAACAAGCATCCTAGGACCGGTTTCTGGCATTCCAGCCGTCATCAGCCAGGCTTGCTTGAATCCAGTGGCAAAGTGAGCAAGGGACCCACGTCTGGGCATACCCCCGCCAACTTAGGGCGAACAAAGCAATACAAAGGGGATGATGGACGGAACGTTTGAGCCAATCAAACACTCACCCCCAGTCAACTGATCTGGGTTTAATCCATCATCATTCTTTAGCTCACTCCACCACCCCAGTTCAGACATGGCCATATGCAAATCAGTCTGATCCTGTGCCTCATGGGAACAGTCCAGCCCGAACTGCCAAGCCATGTCTTCCCTGGACCGGAAACAAGCATCCTAGGACCAGTTTCTGGCATTCCAGCCGTCATCAGCCAGGCTTGCTTGAATCCAGTGGCAAAGTGAGCAAGGGACCCACGTCTGGGCATACCCCCGCCAACTTAGGGGCGAACAAAGCGATACAAAAGGGGATGATGGACGGAACGTTTGAGCCAATCAAACACTCACCCCCAGTCAACTGATCTGGGTTTAATCCATCATCATTCTTTAGCTCACTCCACCACCCCAGTTCAGACATGGCCATATGCAAATCAGTCTGACCCTGTGACTCATGGGAACAGTCCAGCCCGAACTGCCAAGCCATGTCTTCCCTGGACCGGAAACAAGCATCCTAGGACCGGTTTCTGGCATTCCAGCCGTCATCAGCCAGGCTTGCTTGAATCCAGTGGCAAAGTGAGCAAGGGACCCACGTCTGGGCATACCCCCGCCAACTTAGGGCGAACAAAGCGATACAAAAGGGGATGATGGACGGAACGTTTGAGCCAATCAAACACTCACCCCCAGTCAACTGATCTGGGTTTAATCCATCATCATTCTTTAGCTCACTCCACCACCCCAGTTCAGACATGGCCATATGCAAATCAGTCTGACCCTGTGCCTCATGGGAACAGTCCAGCCCGAACTGCCAAGCCATGTCTTCCCTGGACCGGAAACAAGCATCCTAGGACCGGTTTCTGGCATTCCAGCCGTCATCAGCCAGGCTTGCTTGAATCCAGTGGCAAAGTGAGCAAGGGACCCACGTCTGGGCATACCCCCGCCAACTTAGGGCGAACAAAGCGATACAAAAGGGGATGATGGACGGAACGTTTGAGCCAATCAAACACTCACCCCCAGTCAACTGATCTGGGTTTAATCCATCATCATTCTTTAGCTCACTCCACCACCCCAGTTCAGACATGGCCATATGCAAATCAGTCTGACCCTGTGCCTCATGGGAACAGTCCAGCCCGAACTGCCAAGCCATGTCTTCCCTGGACCGGAAACAAGCATCCTAGGACCGGTTTCTGGCATTCCAGCCGTCATCAGCCAGGCTTGCTTGATTCCAGTGGCAAAGTGAGCAAGGGACCCACGTCTGGGCATACCCCCGCCAACTTAGGGCGAACAAAGCGATACAAAAGGGGATGATGGACGGAACGTTTGAGCCAATCAAACACTCACCCCCAGTCAACTGATCTGGGTTTAATCCATCATCATTCTTTAGCTCACTCCACCACCCCAGTTCAGACATGGCCATATGCAAATCAGTCTGACCCTGTGCCTCATGGGAACAGTCCAGCCCGAACTGCCAAGCCATGTCTTCCCTGGACCGGAAACAAGCATCCTAGGACCGGTTTCTGGCATTCCAGCCGTCATCAGCCAGGCTTGCTTGAATCCAGTGGCAAAGTGAGCAAGGGACCCACGTCTGGGCATACCCCCGCCAACTTAGGGCGAACAAAGCGATACAAAGGGGATGATGGACGGAACGTTTGAGCCAATCAAACACTCACCCCCAGTCAACTGATCTGGGTTTAATCCATCATCATTCTTTAGCTCACTCCACCACCCCAGTTCAGACATGGCCATATGCAAATCAGTCTGACCCTGTGCCTCATGGGAACAGTCCAGCCCGAACTGCCAAGCCATGTCTTCCCTGGACCGGAAACAAGCATCCTAGGACCGGTTTCTGGCATTCCAGCCGTCATCAGCCAGGCTTGCTTGAATCCAGTGGCAAAGTGAGCAAGGGACCCACGTCTGGGCATACCCCCGCCAACTTAGGGCGAACAAAGCGATACAAAAGGGGATGATGGACGGAACGTTTGAGCCAATCAAACACTCACCCCCAGTCAACTGATCTGGGTTTAATCCATCATCATTCTTTAGCTCACTCCACCACCCCAGTTCAGACATGGCCATATGCAAATCAGTCTGACCCTGTGCCTCATGGGAACAGTCCAGCCCGAACTGCCAAGCCATGTCTTCCCTGGACCGGAAACAAGCATCCTAGGACCGGTTTCTGGCATTCCAGCCGTCATCAGCCAGGCTTGCTTGAATCCAGTGGCAAAGTGAGCAAGGGACCCACGTCTGGGCATACCCCCGCCAACTTAGGGCGAACAAAGCGATACAAAAGGGGATGATGGACGGAACGTTTGAGCCAATCAAACACTCACCCCCAGTCAACTGATCTGGGTTTAATCCATCATCATTCTTTAGCTCACTCCACCACCCCAGTTCAGACATGGCCATATGCAAATCAGTCTGACCCTGTGCCTCATGGGAACAGTCCAGCCCGAACTGCCAAGCCATGTCTTCCCTGGACCGGAAACAAGCATCCTAGGACCGGTTTCTGGCATTCCAGCCGTCATCAGCCAGGCTTGCTTGAATCCAGTGGCAAAGTGAGCAAGGGACCCACGTCTGGGCATACCCCCGCCAACTTAGGGCGAACAAACCGATACAAAAGGGGATGATGGACGGAACGTTTGAGCCAATCAAACACTCACCCCCAGTCAACTGATCTGGGTTTAATCCATCATCATTCTTTAGCTCACTCCACCACCCCAGTTCAGACATGGCCATATGCAAATCAGTCTGACCCTGTGCCTCATGGGAACAGTCCAGCCCGAACTGCCAAGCCATGTCTTCCCTGGACCGGAAACAAGCATCCTAGGACCGGTTTCTGGCATTCCAGCCGTCATCAGCCAGGCTTGCTTGAATCCAGTGGCAAAGTGAGCAAGGGACCCACGTCTGGGCATACCCCCGCCAACTTAGGGCGAACAAAGCGATACAAAAGGGGATGATGGACGGAACGTTTGAGCCAATCAAACACTCACCCCCAGTCAACTGATCTGGGTTTAATCCATCATCATTCTTTAGCTCACTCCACCACCCCAGTTCAGACATGGCCATATGCAAATCAGTCTGACCCTGTGCCTCATGGGAACAGTCCAGCCCGAACTGCCAAGCCATGTCTTCCCTGGACCGGAAACAAGCATCCTAGGACCGGTTTCTGGCATTCCAGCCGTCATCAGCCAGGCTTGCTTGAATCCAGTGGCAAAGTGAGCAAGGGACCCACGTCTGGGCATACCCCCGCCAACTTAGGGCGAACAAAGCGATACAAAAGGGGATGATGGACGGAACGTTTGAGCCAATCAAACACTCACCCCCAGTCAACTGATCTGGGTTTAATCCATCATCATTCTTTAGCTCACTCCACCACCCCAGTTCAGACATGGCCATATGCAAATCAGTCTGACCCTGTGCCTCATGGGAACAGTCCAGCCCGAACTGCCAAGCCATGTCTTCCCTGGACCGGAAACAAGCATCCTAGGACCGGTTTCTGGCATTCCAGCCGTCATCAGCCAGGCTTGCTTGAATCCAGTGGCAAAGTGAGCAAGGGACCCACGTCTGGGCATACCCCGCCAACTTAGGGCGAACAAAGCGATACAAAAGGGGATGATGGAC
The DNA here is from genome assembly GCA_963921515.1 of Calotriton arnoldi. Taxonomy (NCBI): domain Eukaryota; kingdom Metazoa; phylum Chordata; class Amphibia; order Caudata; family Salamandridae; genus Calotriton; species Calotriton arnoldi. The sequence continues at coordinate 345,362 of CAWUFW010014692.1, read as the reverse complement.
GGAACGTTTGAGCCAATCAAACACTCACCCCCAGTCAACTGATCTGGGTTTAATCCATCATCATTCTTTAGCTCACTCCACCACCCCAGTTCAGACATGGCCATATGCAAATCAGTCTGACCCTGTGCCTCATGGGAACAGTCCAGCCCGAACTGCCAAGCCATGTCTTCCCTGGACCGGAAACAAGCATCCTAGGACCGGTTTCTGGCATTCCAGCCGTCATCAGCCAGGCTTGCTTGAATCCAGTGGCAAAGTGAGCAAGGGACCCACGTCTGGGCATACCCCCGCCAACTTAGGGCGAACAAAGCGATACAAAAGGGGATGATGGACGGAACGTTTGAGCCAATCAAACACTCACCCCCAGTCAACTGATCTGGGTTTAATCCATCATCATTCTTTAGCTCACTCCACCACCCCAGTTCAGACATGGCCATATGCAAATCAGTCTGATCCTGTGCCTCATGGGAACAGTCCAGCCCGAACTGCCAAGCCATGTCTTCCCTGGACCGGAAACAAGCATCCTAGGACCAGTTTCTGGCATTCCAGCCGTCATCAGCCAGGCTTGCTTGAATCCAGTGGCAAAGTGAGCAAGGGACCCACGTCTGGGCATACCCCCGCCAACTTAGGGCGAACAAAGCGATACAAAAGGGGATGATGGACGGAACGTTTGAGCCAATCAAACACTCACCCCCAGTCAACTGATCTGGGTTTAATCCATCATCATTCTTTAGCTCACTCCACCACCCCAGTTCAGACATGGCCATATGCAAATCAGTCTGACCCTGTGACTCATGGGAACAGTCCAGCCCGAACTGCCAAGCCATGTCTTCCCTGGACCGGAAACAAGCATCCTAGGACCGGTTTCTGGCATTCCAGCCGTCATCAGCCAGGCTTGCTTGAATCCAGTGGCAAAGTGAGCAAGGGACCCACGTCTGGGCATACCCCCGCCAACTTAGGGCGAACAAAGCGATACAAAAGGGGATGATGGACGGAACGTTTGAGCCAATCAAACACTCACCCCCAGTCAACTGATCTGGGTTTAATCCATCATCATTCTTTAGCTCACTCCACCACCCCAGTTCAGACATGGCCATATGCAAATCAGTCTGACCCTGTGCCTCATGGGAACAGTCCAGCCCGAACTGCCAAGCCATGTCTTCCCTGGACCGGAAACAAGCATCCTAGGACCGGTTTCTGGCATTCCAGCCGTCATCAGCCAGGCTTGCTTGAATCCAGTGGCAAAGTGAGCAAGGGACCCACGTCTGGGCATACCCCCGCCAACTTAGGGCGAACAAAGCGATACAAAAGGGGATGATGGACGGAACGTTTGAGCCAATCAAACACTCACCCCCAGTCAACTGATCTGGGTTTAATCCATCATCATTCTTTAGCTCACTCCACCACCCCAGTTCAGACATGGCCATATGCAAATCAGTCTGACCCTGTGCCTCATGGGAACAGTCCAGCCCGAACTGCCAAGCCATGTCTTCCCTGGACCGGAAACAAGCATCCTAGGACCGGTTTCTGGCATTCCAGCCGTCATCAGCCAGGCTTGCTTGAATCCAGTGGCAAAGTGAGCAAGGGACCCACGTCTGGGCATACCCCCGCCAACTTAGGGCGAACAAAGCGATACAAAAGGGGATGATGGACGGAACGTTTGAGCCAATCAAACACTCACCCCCAGTCAACTGATCTGGGTTTAATCCATCATCATTCTTTAGCTCACTCCACCACCCCAGTTCAGACATGGCCATATGCAAATCAGTCTGACCCTGTGCCTCATGGGAACAGTCCAGCCCGAACTGCCAAGCCATGTCTTCCCTGGACCGGAAACAAGCATCCTAGGACCGGTTTCTGGCATTCCAGCCGTCATCAGCCAGGCTTGCTTGAATCCAGTGGCAAAGTGAGCAAGGGACCCACGTCTGGGCATACCCCCGCCAACTTAGGGCGAACAAAGCGATACAAAAGGGGATGATGGACGGAACGTTTGAGCCAATCAAACACTCACCCCCAGTCAACTGATCTGGGTTTAATCCATCATCATTCTTTAGCTCACTCCACCACCCCAGTTCAGACATGGCCATATGCAAATCAGTCTGACCCTGTGCCTCATGGGAACAGTCCAGCCCGAACTGCCAAGCCATGTCTTCCCTGGACCGGAAACAAGCATCCTAGGACCGGTTTCTGGCATTCCAGCCGTCATCAGCCAGGCTTGCTTGAATCCAGTGGCAAAGTGAGCAAGGGACCCACGTCTGGGCATACCCCCGCCAACTTAGGGCGAACAAAGCGATACAAAAGGGGATGATGGACGGAACGTTTGAGCCAATCAAACACTCACCCCCAGTCAACTGATCTGGGTTTAATCCATCATCATTCTTTAGCTCACTCCACCACCCCAGTTCAGACATGGCCATATGCAAATCAGTCTGACCCTGTGCCTCATGGGAACAGTCCAGCCCGAACTGCCAAGCCATGTCTTCCCTGGACCGGAAACAAGCATCCTAGGACCGGTTTCTGGCATTCCAGCCGTCATCAGCCAGGCTTGCTTGAATCCAGTGGCAAAGTGAGCAAGGGACCCACGTCTGGGCATACCCCCGCCAACTTAGGGCGAACAAAGCGATACAAAAGGGGATGATGGACGGAACGTTTGAGCCAATCAAACACTCACCCCCAGTCAACTGATCTGGGTTTAATCCATCATCATTCTTTAGCTCACTCCACCACCCCAGTTCAGACATGGCCATATGCAAATCAGTCTGACCCTGTGCCTCATGGGAACAGTCCAGCCCGAACTGCCAAGCCATGTCTTCCCTGGACCGGAAACAAGCATCCTAGGACCGGTTTCTGGCATTCCAGCCGTCATCAGCCAGGCTTGCTTGAATCCAGTGGCAAAGTGAGCAAGGGACCCACGTCTGGGCATACCCCCGCCAACTTAGGGCGAACAAAGCGATACAAAAGGGGATGATGGACGGAACGTTTGAGCCAATCAAACACTCACCCCCAGTCAACTGATCTGGGTTTAATCCATCATCATTCTTTAGCTCACTCCACCACCCCAGTTCAGACATGGCCATATGCAAATCAGTCTGACCCTGTGCCTCATGGGAACAGTCCAGCCCGAACTGCCAAGCCATGTCTTCCCTGGACCGGAAACAAGCATCCTAGGACCGGTTTCTGGCATTCCAGCCGTCATCAGCCAGGCTTGCTTGAATCCAGTGGCAAAGTGAGCAAGGGACCCACGTCTGGGCATACCCCCGCCAACTTAGGGCGAACAAAGCGATACAAAAGGGGATGATGGACGGAACGTTTGAGCCAATCAAACACTCACCCCCAGTCAACTGATCTGGGTTTAATCCATCATCATTCTTTAGCTCACTCCACCACCCCAGTTCAGACATGGCCATATGCAAATCAGTCTGACCCTGTGCCTCATGGGAACAGTCCAGCCCGAACTGCCAAGCCATGTCTTCCCTGGACCGGAAACAAGCATCCTAGGACCGGTTTCTGGCATTCCAGCCGTCATCAGCCAGGCTTGCTTGAATCCAGTGGCAAAGTGAGCAAGGGACCCACGTCTGGGCATACCCCCGCCAACTTAGGGCGAACAAAGCGATACAAAAGGGGATGATGGACGGAACGTTTGAGCCAATCAAACACTCACCCCCAGTCAACTGATCTGGGTTTAATCCATCATCATTCTTTAGCTCACTCCACCACCCCAGTTCAGACATGGCCATATGCAAATCAGTCTGACCCTGTGCCTCATGGGAACAGTCCAGCCCGAACTGCCAAGCCATGTCTTCCCTGGACCGGAAACAAGCATCCTAGGACCGGTTTCTGGCATTCCAGCCGTCATCAGCCAGGCTTGCTTGAATCCAGTGGCAAAGTGAGCAAGGGACCCACGTCTGGGCATACCCCCGCCAACTTAGGGCGAACAAAGCGATACAAAAGGGGATGATGGACGGAACGTTTGAGCCAATCAAACACTCACCCCCAGTCAACTGATCTGGGTTTAATCCATCATCATTCTTTAGCTCACTCCACCACCCCAGTTCAGACATGGCCATATGCAAATCAGTCTGACCCTGTGCCTCATGGGAACAGTCCAGCCCGAACTGCCAAGCCATGTCTTCCCTGGACCGGAAACAAGCATCCTAGGACCGGTTTCTGGCATTCCAGCCGTCATCAGCCAGGCTTGCTTGAATCCAGTGGCAAAGTGAGCAAGGGACCCACGTCTGGGCATACCCCCGCCAACTTAGGGCGAACAAAGCGATACAAAAGGGGATGATGGACGGAACGTTTGAGCCAATCAAACACTCACCCCCAGTCAACTGATCTGGGTTTAATCCATCATCATTCTTTAGCTCACTCCACCACCCCAGTTCAGACATGGCCATATGCAAATCAGTCTGACCCTGTGCCTCATGGGAACAGTCCAGCCCGAACTGCCAAGCCATGTCTTCCCTGGACCGGAAACAAGCATCCTAGGACCGGTTTCTGGCATTCCAGCCGTCATCAGCCAGGCTTGCTTGAATCCAGTGGCAAAGTGAGCAAGGGACCCACGTCTGGGCATACCCCCGCCAACTTAGGGCGAACAAAGCGATACAAAAGGGGATGATGGACGGAACGTTTGAGCCAATCAAACACTCACCCCCAGTCAACTGATCTGGGTTTAATCCATCATCATTCTTTAGCTCACTCCACCACCCCAGTTCAGACATGGCCATATGCAAATCAGTCTGACCCTGTGCCTCATGGGAACAGTCCAGCCCGAACTGCCAAGCCATGTCTTCCCTGGACCGGAAACAAGCATCCTAGGACCGGTTTCTGGCATTCCAGCCGTCATCAGCCAGGCTTGCTTGAATCCAGTGGCAAAGTGAGCAAGGGACCCACGTCTGGGCATACCCCCGCCAACTTAGGGCGAACAAAGCGATACAAAAGGGGATGATGGACGGAACGCTTGAGCCAATCAAACACTCACCCCCAGTCAACTGATCTGGGTTTAATCCATCATCATTCTTTAGCTCACTCCACCACCCCAGTTCAGACATGGCCATATGCAAATCAGTCTGACCCTGTGCCTCATGGGAACAGTCCAGCCCGAACTGCCAAGCCATGTCTTCCCTGGACCGGAAACAAGCATCCTAGGACCGGTTTCTGGCATTCCAGCCGTCATCAGCCAGGCTTGCTTGAATCCAGTGGCAAAGTGAGCAAGGGACCCACGTCTGGGCATACCCCCGCCAACTTAGGGCGAACAAAGCGATACAAAAGGGGATGATGGACGGAACGTTTGAGCCAATCAAACACTCACCCCCAGTCAACTGATCTGGGTTTAATCCATCATCATTCTTTAGCTCACTCCACCACCCCAGTTCAGACATGGCCATATGCAAATCAGTCTGACCCTGTGCCTCATGGGAACAGTCCAGCCCGAACTGCCAAGCCATGTCTTCCCTGGACCGGAAACAAGCATCCTAGGACCGGTTTCTGGCATTCCAGCCGTCATCAGCCAGGCTTGCTTGAATCCAGTGGCAAAGTGAGCAAGGGACCCACGTCTGGGCATACCCCCGCCAACTTAGGGCGAACAAAGCGATACAAAAGGGGATGATGGACGGAACGTTTGAGCCAATCAAACACTCACCCCCAGTCAACTGATCTGGGTTTAATCCATCATCATTCTTTAGCTCACTCCACCACCCCAGTTCAGACATGGCCATATGCAAATCAGTCTGACCCTGTGCCTCATGGGAACAGTCCAGCCCGAACTGCCAAGCCATGTCTTCCCTGGACCGGAAACAAGCATCCTAGGACCGGTTTCTGGCATTCCAGCCGTCATCAGCCAGGCTTGCTTGAATCCAGTGGCAAAGTGAGCAAGGGACCCACGTCTGGGCATACCCCCGCCAACTTAGGGCGAACAAAGCGATACAAAAGGGGATGATGGACGGAACGTTTGAGCCAATCAAACACTCACCCCCAGTCAACTGATCTGGGTTTAATCCATCATCATTCTTTAGCTCACTCCACCACCCCAGTTCAGACATGGCCATATGCAAATCAGTCTGACCCTGTGCCTCATGGGAACAGTCCAGCCCGAACTGCCAAGCCATGTCTTCCCTGGACCGGAAACAAGCATCCTAGGACCGGTTTCTGGCATTCCAGCCGTCATCAGCCAGGCTTGCTTGAATCCAGTGGCAAAGTGAGCAAGGGACCCACGTCTGGGCATACCCCCGCCAACTTAGGGCGAACAAAGCGATACAAAAGGGGATGATGGACGGAACGTTTGAGCCAATCAAACACTCACCCCCAGTCAACTGATCTGGGTTTAATCCATCATCATTCTTTAGCTCACTCCACCACCCCAGTTCAGACATGGCCATATGCAAATCAGTCTGACCCTGTGCCTCATGGGAACAGTCCAGCCCGAACTGCCAAGCCATGTCTTCCCTGGACCGGAAACAAGCATCCTAGGACCGGTTTCTGGCATTCCAGCCGTCATCAGCCAGGCTTGCTTGAATCCAGTGGCAAAGTGAGCAAGGGACCCACGTCTGGGCATACCCCCGCCAACTTAGGGCGAACAAAGCGATACAAAAGGGGATGATGGACGGAACGTTTGAGCCAATCAAACACTCACCCCCAGTCAACTGATCTGGGTTTAATCCATCATCATTCTTTAGCTCACTCCACCACCCCAGTTCAGACATGGCCATATGCAAATCAGTCTGACCCTGTGCCTCATGGGAACAGTCCAGCCCGAACTGCCAAGCCATGTCTTCCCTGGACCGGAAACAAGCATCCTAGGACCGGTTTCTGGCATTCCAGCCGTCATCAGCCAGGCTTGCTTGAATCCAGTGGCAAAGTGAGCAAGGGACCCACGTCTGGGCATACCCCCGCCAACTTAGGGCGAACAAAGCGATACAAAAGGGGATGATGGACGGAACGCTTGAGCCAATCAAACACTCACCCCCAGTCAACTGATCTGGGTTTAATCCATCATCATTCTTTAGCTCACTCCACCACCCCAGTTCAGACATGGCCATATGCAAATCAGTCTGACCCTGTGCCTCATGGGAACAGTCCAGCCCGAACTGCCAAGCCATGTCTTCCCTGGACCGGAAACAAGCATCCTAGGACCGGTTTCTGGCATTCCAGCCGTCATCAGCCAGGCTTGCTTGAATCCAGTGGCAAAGTGAGCAAGGGACCCACGTCTGGGCATACCCCCGCCAACTTAGGGCGAACAAAGCGATACAAAAGGGGATGATGGACGGAACGTTTGAGCCAATCAAACACTCACCCCCAGTCAACTGATCTGGGTTTAATCCATCATCATTCTTTAGCTCACTCCACCACCCCAGTTCAGACATGGCCATATGCAAATCAGTCTGACCCTGTGCCTCATGGGAACAGTCCAGCCCGAACTGCCAAGCCATGTCTTCCCTGGACCGGAAACAAGCATCCTAGGACCGGTTTCTGGCATTCCAGCCGTCATCAGCCAGGCTTGCTTGAATCCAGTGGCAAAGTGAGCAAGGGACCCACGTCTGGGCATACCCCCGCCAACTTAGGGCGAACAAAGCGATACAAAAGGGGATGATGGACGGAACGTTTGAGCCAATCAAACACTCACCCCCAGTCAACTGATCTGGGTTTAATCCATCATCATTCTTTAGCTCACTCCACCACCCCAGTTCAGACATGGCCATATGCAAATCAGTCTGACCCTGTGCCTCATGGGAACAGTCCAGCCCGAACTGCCAAGCCATGTCTTCCCTGGACCGGAAACAAGCATCCTAGGACCGGTTTCTGGCATTCCAGCCGTCATCAGCCAGGCTTGCTTGAATCCAGTGGCAAAGTGAGCAAGGGACCCACGTCTGGGCATACCCCCGCCAACTTAGGGCGTAACAAAGCGATACAAAAGGGGATGATGGACGGAACGTTTGAGCCAATCAAACACTCACCCCCAGTCAACTGATCTGGGTTTAATCCATCATCATTCTTTAGCTCACTCCACCACCCCAGTTCAGACATGGCCATATGCAAATCAGTCTGACCCTGTGCCTCATGGGAACAGTCCAGCCCGAACTGCCAAGCCATGTCTTCCCTGGACCGGAAACAAGCATCCTAGGACCGGTTTCTGGCATTCCAGCCGTCATCAGCCAGGCTTGCTTGAATCCAGTGGCAAAGTGAGCAAGGGACCCACGTCTGGGCATACCCCCGCCAACTTAGGGCGAACAAAGCGATACAAAAGGGGATGATGGACGGAACGCTTGAGCCAATCAAACACTCACCCCCAGTCAACTGATCTGGGTTTAATCCATCATCATTCTTTAGCTCACTCCACCACCCCAGTTCAGACATGGCCATATGCAAATCAGTCTGACCCTGTGCCTCATGGGAACAGTCCAGCCCGAACTGCCAAGCCATGTCTTCCCTGGACCGGAAACAAGCATCCTAGGACCGGTTTCTGGCATTCCAGCCGTCATCAGCCAGGCTTGCTTGAATCCAGTGGCAAAGTGAGCAAGGGACCCACGTCTGGGCATACCCCCGCCAACTTAGGGCGAACAAAGCGATACAAAAGGGGATGATGGACGGAACGTTTGAGCCAATCAAACACTCACCCCCAGTCAACTGATCTGGGTTTAATCCATCATCATTCTTTAGCTCACTCCACCACCCCAGTTCAGACATGGCCATATGCAAATCAGTCTGACCCTGTGCCTCATGGGAACAGTCCAGCCCGAACTGCCAAGCCATGTCTTCCCTGGACCGGAAACAAGCATCCTAGGACCGGTTTCTGGCATTCCAGCCGTCATCAGCCAGGCTTGCTTGAATCCAGTGGCAAAGTGAGCAAGGGACCCACGTCTGGGCATACCCCCGCCAACTTAGGGCGAACAAAGCGATACAAAAGGGGATGATGGACGGAACGTTTGAGCCAATCAAACACTCACCCCCAGTCAACTGATCTGGGTTTAATCCATCATCATTCTTTAGCTCACTCCACCACCCCAGTTCAGACATGGCCATATGCAAATCAGTCTGACCCTGTGCCTCATGGGAACAGTCCAGCCCGAACTGCCAAGCCATGTCTTCCCTGGACCGGAAACAAGCATCCTAGGACCGGTTTCTGGCATTCCAGCCGTCATCAGCCAGGCTTGCTTGAATCCAGTGGCAAAGTGAGCAAGGGACCCACGTCTGGGCATACCCCCGCCAACTTAGGGCGAACAAAGCGATACAAAAGGGGATGATGGACGGAACGTTTGAGCCAATCAAACACTCACCCCCAGTCAACTGATCTGGGTTTAATCCATCATCATTCTTTAGCTCACTCCACCACCCCAGTTCAGACATGGCCATATGCAAATCAGTCTGACCCTGTGCCTCATGGGAACAGTCCAGCCCGAACTGCCAAGCCATGTCTTCCCTGGACCGGAAACAAGCATCCTAGGACCGGTTTCTGGCATTCCAGCCGTCATCAGCCAGGCTTGCTTGAATCCAGTGGCAAAGTGAGCAAGGGACCCACGTCTGGGCATACCCCCGCCAACTTAGGGCGAACAAAGCGATACAAAAGGGGATGATGGACGGAACGTTTGAGCCAATCAAACACTCACCCCCAGTCAACTGATCTGGGTTTAATCCATCATCATTCTTTAGCTCACTCCACCACCCCAGTTCAGACATGGCCATATGCAAATCAGTCTGACCCTGTGCCTCATGGGAACAGTCCAGCCCGAACTGCCAAGCCATGTCTTCCCTGGACCGGAAACAAGCATCCTAGGACCGGTTTCTGGCATTCCAGCCGTCATCAGCCAGGCTTGCTTGAATCCAGTGGCAAAGTGAGCAAGGGACCCACGTCTGGGCATACCCCCGCCAACTTAGGGCTGAACAAAGCGATACAAAAGGGGATGATGGACGGAACGTTTGAGCCAATCAAACACTCACCCCCAGTCAACTGATCTGGGTTTAATCCATCATCATTCTTTAGCTCACTCCACCACCCCAGTTCAGACATGGCCATATGCAAATCAGTCTGACCCTGTGCCTCATGGGAACAGTCCAGCCCGAACTGCCAAGCCATGTCTTCCCTGGACCGGAAACAAGCATCCTAGGACCGGTTTCTGGCATTCCAGCCGTCATCAGCCAGGCTTGCTTGAATCCAGTGGCAAAGTGAGCAAGGGACCCACGTCTGGGCATACCCCCGCCAACTTAGGGCGTAACAAAGCGATACAAAAGGGGATGATGGACGGAACGCTTGAGCCAATCAAACACTCACCCCCAGTCAACTGATCTGGGTTTAATCCATCATCATTCTTTAGCTCACTCCACCACCCCAGTTCAGACATGGCCATATGCAAATCAGTCTGACCCTGTGCCTCATGGGAACAGTCCAGCCCGAACTGCCAAGCCATGTCTTCCCTGGACCGGAAACAAGCATCCTAGGACCGGTTTCTGGCATTCCAGCCGTCATCAGCCAGGCTTGCTTGAATCCAGTGGCAAAGTGAGCAAGGGACCCACGTCTGGGCATACCCCCGCCAACTTAGGGCGAACAAAGCGATACAAAAGGGGATGATGGACGGAACGTTTGAGCCAATCAAACACTCACCCCCAGTCAACTGATCTGGGTTTAATCCATCATCATTCTTTAGCTCACTCCACCACCCCAGTTCAGACATGGCCATATGCAAATCAGTCTGACCCTGTGCCTCATGGGAACAGTCCAGCCCGAACTGCCAAGCCATGTCTTCCCTGGACCGGAAACAAGCATCCTAGGACCGGTTTCTGGCATTCCAGCCGTCATCAGCCAGGCTTGCTTGAATCCAGTGGCAAAGTGAGCAAGGGACCCACGTCTGGGCATACCCCCGCCAACTTAGGGCGAACAAAGCGATACAAAAGGGGATGATGGACGGAACGTTTGAGCCAATCAAACACTCACCCCCAGTCAACTGATCTGGGTTTAATCCATCATCATTCTTTAGCTCACTCCACCACCCCAGTTCAGACATGGCCATATGCAAATCAGTCTGACCCTGTGCCTCATGGGAACAGTCCAGCCCGAACTGCCAAGCCATGTCTTCCCTGGACCGGAAACAAGCATCCTAGGACCGGTTTCTGGCATTCCAGCCGTCATCAGCCAGGCTTGCTTGAATCCAGTGGCAAAGTGAGCAAGGGACCCACGTCTGGGCATACCCCCGCCAACTTAGGGCGAACAAAGCGATACAAAAGGGGATGATGGACGGAACGTTTGAGCCAATCAAACACTCACCCCCAGTCAACTGATCTGGGTTTAATCCATCATCATTCTTTAGCTCACTCCACCACCCCAGTTCAGACATGGCCATATGCAAATCAGTCTGACCCTGTGCCTCATGGGAACAGTCCAGCCCGAACTGCCAAGCCATGTCTTCCCTGGACCGGAAACAAGCATCCTAGGACCGGTTTCTGGCATTCCAGCCGTCATCAGCCAGGCTTGCTTGAATCCAGTGGCAAAGTGAGCAAGGGACCCACGTCTGGGCATACCCCCGCCAACTTAGGGCGAACAAAGCGATACAAAAGGGGATGATGGACGGAACGCTTGAGCCAATCAAACACTCACCCCCAGTCAACTGATCTGGGTTTAATCCATCATCATTCTTTAGCTCACTCCACCACCCCAGTTCAGACATGGCCATATGCAAATCAGTCTGACCCTGTGCCTCATGGGAACAGTCCAGCCCGAACTGCCAAGCCATGTCTTCCCTGGACCGGAAACAAGCATCCTAGGACCGGTTTCTGGCATTCCAGCCGTCATCAGCCAGGCTTGCTTGAATCCAGTGGCAAAGTGAGCAAGGGACCCACGTCTGGGCATACCCCCGCCAACTTAGGGCGAACAAAGCGATACAAAAGGGGATGATGGACGGAACGCTTGAGCCAATCAAACACTCACCCCCAGTCAACTGATCTGGGTTTAATCCATCATCATTCTTTAGCTCACTCCACCACCCCAGTTCAGACATGGCCATATGCAAATCAGTCTGACCCTGTGCCTCATGGGAACAGTCCAGCCCGAACTGCCAAGCCATGTCTTCCCTGGACCGGACACAAGCATCCTAGGACCGGTTTCTGGCATTCCAGCCGTCATCAGCCAGGCTTGCTTGAATCCAGTGGCAAAGTGAGCAAGGGGGTATGCCCAGACGTGGCAGTTCGGGCTGGACAGTTGACTGGGGGTGAGTGTTTGATTGGCTCAAGCGTTCCGTCCATCATCCCCTTTGTATCACTTTGTTCGCCCTAGGTTGGGGGTATGCCCAGACGTGGGTCCCTTGCTCACTTTGCCACTGGATTCAAGCAAGCCTGGCTGATGACGGCTGGAATGCCAGAAACCGGTCCTAGGATGCTTGTTTCCGGTCCAGGGAAGACATGGCTTGGCAGTTCGGGCTGGACTGTTCCCATGAGGCACAGGGTCAGACTGATTTGCATATGGCCATGTCTGAACTGGGGTGGTGGAGTGAGCTAAAGAATGATGATGGATTAAACCCAGATCAGTTGACTGGGGGTGAGTGTTTGATTGGCTCAAGCTGCTCCGTCCATCATCCCCTTTTGTATCACTTTGTTCGCCCCTAAGTTGGGGGTATGCCCAGACGTGGGTCCCTTGCTCACTTTGCCACTGGATTCAAGCAAGCCTGGCTGATGACGGCTGGAATGCCAGAAACCGGTCCTAGGATGCTTGTTTCCGGTCCAGGGAAGACATGGCTTGGCAGTTCGGGCTGGACTGTTCCCATGAGGCACAGGGTCAGACTGATTTGCATATGGCCATGTCTGAACTGGGGTGATGGAGTGAGCTAAAGAATGATGATGGATTAAACCCAGATCAGTTGACTGGGGGTGAGTGTTTGATTGGCTCAAGCTGCTCCGTCCATCATCCCTTTTGTATCACTTTGTTCGCCCTAAGTTGGGGGGTATGCCCAGACGTGGGTCCCTTGCTCACTTTGCCACTGGATTCAAGCAAGCCTGGCTGATGACGGCTGGAATGCCAGAAACCGGTCCTAGGATGCTTGTTTCCGGTCCAGGGAAGACATGGCTTGGCAGTTCGGGCTGGACTGTTCCCATGAGGCACAGGGTCAGACTGATTTGCATATGGCCATGTCTGAACTGGGGTGGTGGAGTGAGCTAAAGAATGATGATGGATTAAACCCAGATCAGTTGACTGGGGGTGAGTGTTTGATTGGCTCAAGCGCTCCGTCCATCATCCCCTTTGTATCACTTTGTTCGCCCTAAGTTGGGGGTATGCCCAGACGTGGGTCCCTTGCTCACTTTGCCACTGGATTCAAGCAAGCCTGGCTGATGACGGCTGGAATGCCAGAAACCGGTCCTAGGATGCTTGTTTCCGGTCCAGGGAAGACATGGCTTGGCAGTTCGGGCTGGACTGTTCCCATGAGGCACAGGGTCAGACTGATTTGCATATGGCCATGTCTGAACTGGGGTGGTGGAGTGAGCTAAAGAATGATGATGGATTAAACCCAGATCAGTTGACTGGGGGTGAGTGTTTGATTGGCTCAAGCGCTCCGTCCATCATCCCCTTTTGTATCACTTTGTTCGCCCTAAGTTGGGGGGTATGCCCAGACGTGGGTCCCTTGCTCACTTTGCCACTGGATTCAAGCAAGCCTGGCTGATGACGGCTGGAATGCCAGAAACCGGTCCTAGGATGCTTGTTTCCGGTCCAGGGAAGACATGGCTTGGCAGTTCGGGCTGGACTGTTCCCATGAGGCACAGGGTCAGACTGATTTGCATATGGCCATGTCTGAACTGGGGTGGTGGAGTGAGCTAAAGAATGATGATGGATTAAACCCAGATCAGTTGACTGGGGTGAGTGTTTGATTGGCTCAAGCGTTCCGTCCATCATCCCCTTTGTATCACTTTGTTCGCCCTAAGTTGGGGGGGTATGCCCAGACGTGGGTCCCTTGCTCACTTTGCCACTGGATTCAAGCAAGCCTGGCTGATGACGGCTGGAATGCCAGAAACCGGTCCTAGGATGCTTGTTTCCGGTCCAGGGAAGACATGGCTTGGCAGTTCGGGCTGGACTGTTCCCATGAGGCACAGGGTCAGACTGATTTGCATATGGCCATGTCTGAACTGGGGTGGTGGAGTGAGCTAAAGAATGATGATGGATTAAACCCAGATCAGTTGACTGGGGGTGAGTGTTTGATTGGCTCAAGCGTTCCGTCCATCATCCCCTTTTGTATCACTTTGTTCGCCCTAAGTTGGGGGGGTATGCCCAGACGTGGGTCCCTTGCTCACTTTGCCACTGGATTCAAGCAAGCCTGGCTGATGACGGCTGGAATGCCAGAAACCGGTCCTAGGATGCTTGTTTCCGGTCCAGGGAAGACATGGCTTGGCAGTTCGGGCTGGACTGTTCCCATGAGGCACAGGGTCAGACTGATTTGCATATGGCCATGTCTGAACTGGGGTGGTGGAGTGAGCTAAAGAATGATGATGGATTAAACCCAGATCAGTTGACTGGGGGTGAGTGTTTGATTGGCTCAAGCGTTCCGTCCATCATCCCCTTTTGTATCACTTTGTTCGCCCTAAGTTGGGGGTATGCCCAGACGTGGGTCCCTTGCTCACTTTGCCACTGGATTCAAGCAAGCCTGGCTGATGACGGCTGGAATGCCAGAAACCGGTCCTAGGATGCTTGTTTCCGGTCCAGGGAAGACATGGCTTGGCAGTTCGGGCTGGACTGTTCCCATGAGGCACAGGGTCAGACTGATTTGCATATGGCCATGTCTGAACTGGGGTGGTGGAGTGAGCTAAAGAATGATGATGGATTAAACCCAGATCAGTTGACTGGGGGTGAGTGTTTGATTGGCTCAAGCGTTCCGTCCATCATCCCCTTTGTATCACTTTGTTCGCCCTAAGTTGGGGGTATGCCCAGACGTGGGTCCCTTGCTCACTTTGCCACTGGATTCAAGCAAGCCTGGCTGATGACGGCTGGAATGCCAGAAACCGGTCCTAGGATGCTTGTTTCCGGTCCAGGGAAGACATGGCTTGGCAGTTCGGGCTGGACTGTTCCCATGAGGCACAGGGTCAGACTGATTTGCATATGGCCATGTCTGAACTGGGGTGGTGGAGTGAGCTAAAGAATGATGATGGATTAAACCCAGATCAGTTGACTGGGGGTGAGTGTTTGATTGGCTCAAGCGTTCCGGTCCATCATCCCCTTTTGTATCACTTTGTTCGCCCTAAGTTGGGGGTATGCCCAGACGTGGGTCCCTTGCTCACTTTGCCACTGGATTCAAGCAAGCCTGGCTGATGACGGCTGGAATGCCAGAAACCGGTCCTAGGATGCTTGTTTCCGGTCCAGGGAAGACATGGCTTGGCAGTTCGGGCTGGACTGTTCCCATGAGGCACAGGGTCAGACTGATTTGCATATGGCCATGTCTGAACTGGGGTGGTGGAGTGAGCTAAAGAATGATGATGGATTAAACCCAGATCAGTTGACGGGGGGGTGAGTGTTTGATTGGCTCAAGCGTTCCGTCCATCATCTCCTTTTGTATCACTTTGTTTGCCCTAAGTTGGGGGTATGCCCAGACGTGGGTCCCTTGCTCACTTTGCCACTGGATTCAAGCAAGCCTGGCTGATGACGGCTGGAATGCCAGAAACCGGTCCTAGGATGCTTGTTTCCGGTCCAGGGAAGACATGGCTTGGCAGTTCGGGCTGGACTGTTCCCATGAGGCACAGGGTCAGACTGATTTGCATATGGCCATGTCTGAACTGGGGTGGTGGAGTGAGCTAAAGAATGATGATGGATTAAACCCAGATCAGTTGACTGGGGGTGAGTGTTTGATTGGCTCAAGCGTTCCGTCCATCATCCCCTTTTGTATCACTTTTTCGCCCTAAGTTGGGGGTATGCCCAGACGTGGGTCCCTTGCTCACTTTGCCACTGGATTCAAGCAAGCCTGGCTGATGACGGCTGGAATGCCAGAAACCGGTCCTAGGATGCTTGTTTCCGGTCCAGGGAAGACATGGCTTGGCAGTTCGGGCTGGACTGTTCCCATGAGGCACAGGGTCAGACTGATTTGCATATGGCCATGTCTGAACTGGGGTGGTGGAGTGAGCTAAAGAATGATGATGGATTAAACCCAGATCAGTTGACTGGGGGTGAGTGTTTGATTGGCTCAAGCGTTCCGTCCATCATCCCCTTTGTATCACTTTGTTCGCCCTAAGTTGAGGGGTATGCCCAGACGTGGGTCCCTTGCTCACTTTGCCACTGGATTCAAGCAAGCCTGGCTGATGACGGCTGGAATGCCAGAAACCGGTCCTAGGATGCTTGTTTCCGGTCCAGGGAAGACATGGTTTGGCAGTTCGGGCTGGACTGTTCCCATGAGGCACAGGGTCAGACTGATTTGCATATGGCCATGTCTGAACTGGGGTGGTGGAGTGAGCTAAAGAATGATGATGGATTAAACCCAGATCAGTTGACTGGGGGTGAGTGTTTGATTGGCTCAAGCTGCTCCGTCCATCATCCCCTTTTGTATCACTTTGTTCGCCCCTAAGTTGGGGGTATGCCCAGACGTGGGTCCCTTGCTCACTTTGCCACTGGATTCAAGCAAGCCTGGCTGATGACGGCTGGAATGCCAGAAACCGGTCCTAGGATGCTTGTTTCCGGTCCAGGGAAGACATGGCTTGGCAGTTCGGGCTGGACTGTTCCCATGAGGCACAGGGTCAGACTGATTTGCATATGGCCATGTCTGAACTGGGGTGGTGGAGTGAGCTAAAGAATGATGATGGATTAAACCCAGATCAGTTGACTGGGGGTGAGTGTTTGATTGGCTCAAGCGTTCCGTCCATCATCCCCTTTGTATCACTTTGTTCGCCCTAAGTTGGGGGGTATGCCCAGACGTGGGTCCCTTGCTCACTTTGCCACTGGATTCAAGCAAGCCTGGCTGATGACGGCTGGAATGCCAGAAACCGGTCCTAGGATGCTTGTTTCCGGTCCAGGGAAGACATGGCTTGGCAGTTCGGGCTGGACTGTTCCCATGAGGCACAGGGTCAGACTGATTTGCATATGGCCATGTCTGAACTGGGGTGGTGGAGTGAGCTAAAGAATGATGATGGATTAAACCCAGATCAGTTGACTGGGGGTGAGTGTTTGATTGGCTCAAGCGTTCCGTCCATCATCCCCTTTTGTATCACTTTGTTCACCCTAAGTTGGGGGGGTATACCCAGACGTGGGTCCCTTGCTTACTTTGCCACTGGATTCAAGCAAGCCTGGCTGATGACGGCTGGAATGCCAGAAACCGGTCCTAGGATGCTTGTTTCCGGTCCAGGGAAGACATGGCTTGGCAGTTCGGGCTGGACTGTTCCCATGAGTCACAGGGTCAGACTGATTTGCATATGGCCATGTCTGAACTGGGGTGGTGGAGTGAGCTAAAGAATGATGATGGATTAAACCCAGATCAGTTGACTGGGGTGAGTGTTTGATTGGCTCAAGCGCTCCGTCCATCATCCCCTTTGTATCACTTTGTTCGCCCTAAGTTGGGGGTATGCCCAGACGTGGGTCCCTTGCTCACTTTGCCACTGGATTCAAGCAAGCCTGGCTGATGACGGCTGGAATGCCAGAAACCGGTCCTAGGATGCTTGTTTCCGGTCCAGGGAAGACATGGCTTGGCAGTTCGGGCTGGACTGTTCCCATGAGGCACAGGGTCAGACTGATTTGCATATGGCCATGTCTGAACTGGGGTGGTGGAGTGAGCTAAAGAATGATGATGGATTAAACCCAGATCAGTTGACTGGGGGTGAGTGTTTGATTGGCTCAAGCGCTCCGTCCATCATCCCCTTTGTATCACTTTGTTCGCCCTAAGTTGGGGGGTATGCCCAGACGTGGGTCCCTTGCTCACTTTGCCACTGGATTCAAGCAAGCCTGGCTGATGACGGCTGGAATGCCAGAAACCGGTCCTAGGATGCTTGTTTCCGGTCCAGGGAAGACATGGCTTGGCAGTTCGGGCTGGACTGTTCCCATGAGGCACAGGGTCAGACTGATTTGCATATGGCCATGTCTGAACTGGGGTGGTGGAGTGAGCTAAAGAATGATGATGGATTAAACCCAGATCAGTTGACTGGGGGTGAGTGTTTGATTGGCTCAAGCTGCTCCGTCCATCATCCCCTTTTGTATCACTTTGTTCGCCCTAAGTTGGGGGTATGCCCAGACGTGGGTCCCTTGCTCACTTTGCCACTGGATTCAAGCAAGCCTGGCTGATGACGGCTGGAATGCCAGAAACCGGTCCTAGGATGCTTGTTTCCGGTCCAGGGAAGACATGGCTTGGCAGTTCGGGCTGGACTGTTCCCATGAGGCACAGGGTCAGACTGATTTGCATATGGCCATGTCTGAACTGGGGTGGTGGAGTGAGCTAAAGAATGATGATGGATTAAACCCAGATCAGTTGACTGGGGGTGAGTGTTTGATTGGCTCAAGCTGTTCCGTCCATCATCCCCTTTTGTATCACTTTGTTCGCCCTAAGTTGGGGGGTATGCCCAGACGTGGGTCCCTTGCTCACTTTGCCACTGGATTCAAGCAAGCCTGGCTGATGACGGCTGGAATGCCAGAAACCGGTCCTAGGATGCTTGTTTCCGGTCCAGGGAAGACATGGCTTGGCAGTTTGGGCTGGACTGTTCCCATGAGGCACAGGGTCAGACTGATTTGCATATGGCCATGTCTGAACTGGGGTGGTGGAGTGAGCTAAAGAATGATGATGGGTTAAACCCAGATCAGTTGACTGGGGGTGAGTGTTTGATTGGCTCAAGCGTTCCGTCCATCATCCCCTTTGTATCACTTTGTTCGCCCTAAGTTGGGGGTATGCCCAGACGTGGGTCCCTTGCTTACTTTGCCACTGGATTCAAGCAAGCCTGGCTGATGACGGCTGGAATGCCAGAAACCGGTCCTAGGATGCTTGTTTCCGGTCCAGGGAAGACATGGCTTGGCAGTTCGGGCTGGACTGTTCCCATGAGGCACAGGGTCAGACTGATTTGCATATGGCCATGTCTGAACTGGGGTGGTGGAGTGAGCTAAAGAATGATGATGGATTAAACCCAGATCAGTTGACTGGGGGTGAGTGTTTGATTGGCTCAAGCGTTCCGTCCATCATCCCCTTTTGTATCACTTTGACTAAGTAAGTGGCGGGGGGCTTCCTTTTTTTCCTACAGATGGAGTATGCTTCCCACCTGTTAAGCAGCAACAAGAGTACATGATATATAGACCCTTTTTTCCCCCTCCCTCTTTTAGAGTGTGACTACAAGCCCCTCTACCCCTGGCTTTGACCATGATGCAATAAGATAGCATCTACAGAAGTACGTCACATGGATTATCTTTTCTATGTTTTATGTTGTACTGTCATGTGGTGTCTTGTTTTTACGAGTGCTATTTTACGAGTGGTGTCACCCATTACACTGTTTGGCATGTTCATGCACACTATTTGAGCACATAGGATAGACCATATGAGCACCCACAATATATGGGTGCGATATTTTGATAGTTGCATGCACAATCACTCTAATACGACCTGCCAGCACGGCTGACAGGTCACTGTTTTTAATATATCTTTTTGCTTTCTAATTACAGACACGGATTAATCACTAGAACCGTATGTATACAGTGCGCATTAGGTGTGCATGGTTTGTGTCCTTATTACAGGATTCACTAGGAGTGGTACACACGGGGCTGGACCCCGTGGAGTCCTGATGAAGAGCTATTAGGGGAACAGCTCGAAACATGTTGACAAAAACACATTACTGAGACAACCAGACTCATTAAGGTCAGGTTCTTTCTCAGTAAATGACCCCTGATTTTCAACCATACCAACTAGGGAAGGGAATAAAAGAGTGGCCAACTAGTTAGGCATTTTTACATTTTCTTTCCCTTTTCACTCCACATCACTGCACTACACATAGTCTACAATAAAAAGTGCTCCTACGTAATTCGCAAGTCGCAGCATGCCTGAATCGTTACAGTCCATGCCGTGCAGGAACCTTGTGAGGTGTTCCCTTTGCGATGCGTTTGTCAAAGTCACCTCAGCAGGATGCGCCACGCCACCCGCGCACCAAACTACAATAAACTTGTAATATGGCGGGCAAGCGGCAGTGACTCTTGGTGGTGGGGGGGGGCATGACAGTGGCAGGCCGCCCGCCGCCGCATCACCAAAAGTCGTAATCGGGCCCTTAATCATTAAGGTAACTTTCCATTTTAATTTTCTCCCATTTAAAAGCATTCAACATCATTTTGTTCACATGATCCAAAATTGAGTTGATAAGGACTTTTATTTAAGAGTTAAATACCTCAGTGCTTCCGTTGTACATCTCTGTGCCCCTGCCCCGGACTGGGTCATAATTCTGACTGAGCACTGCTCATTATCAGGCTTTGCTATCTGCAGCCTGGTGATAATAGTGTCAAATAAACACAGCCTTCCCTTAACTTTAAAAGGGAAAATATGACCTTGTGCTTATTTAAAAATGAACTCAAGGCTGTGAGCTACTCTGAAGGTGTCTGGGAGATACTTGTAGCTTGTGATCACTGGTTGGAGACACCTGTGCTAGGGACTTCATTAGCACATATGAGAGAGTTTTAAAATACATGGGCTGAGGATGTGCACACTCCCCTCTGTTTGCTTTCAGCCTCAAGGCTGGATCAGAAAATGCCGGGATCCAGCCTTGAGGCCTTGAGGCTGAAAGCAAACCGTAAAAGTAAAATACAGGCTGGGAGGCACAAGAGGAGACCTCCATCCCAGCTTACCTGGCAGACCCTCTATGGTCAGGTTTTTCAGCAGTGCACACGCTGGCCTATATCAGGATATGCTGCGGCAGCTGTAGAGAAGCTGGTGACAATGCCAAGTGGGCCTCTCAGCTTCTGTGAAACGGTTGAGGAAATATGCTGTAAACAGATACTCTTCATGTGCTAAAGCATGTGCAGTGTATCTGTTTACAGCATGCATGTGACACGATGCCGCAGAGTCTGATGACTCTGTGTCAGTGCTTAATTTGTTAAAAAATATGTGCCAGGGCTTTCGTCAGGAGACCACTGCAGTTTGCACCACACATTACCTCTGCCAGCGTTGCCAATGATAGTACCAACACAGCTACTAACCATTACATTACTACAAGTGTGACAATTCAGACTGTTCCAGGTCTTCAAAGCTATACGAAAGGCTTGGGCAGCGAGAAAAAGTAATTTTTAATGTATATTGAATTAATAAATAACTGTTTGTGCTCATCTCTAAACTGGACAGACAGCGTCATTATGGGGCAGACTGTCACAAGTGCTGGTGTTGACAATTAAGTGCTGGTGCACAGCACTGGAAACCACTTCTTAAATTAAGCACTGATGTCAGATCACATCATTCACATATAGCATGTAGTAACCACACCCTTTCTCCACTTATCACAGGTGACGAGTTTAGAATGGGTGTTGTGTGCAGCCTGGGAAGTGATTGACAAGCAGCTCCAGAAAATACAGGGCTTATGCCCAAAAGGCCTGGGACAGCTTGAAAATATGGTGCTGCTGTGCGTCATGAAAGAGAGGTCTCCTGAGCCCCCAAAAATGGAAAGCCATGTTTGGCTCTAGGTCAGCCATTGGCCTGCTTAGCTTTTTAGAAAAAGGAAAATGCTGTTTAGCACATGCGCACTAGCGCATGTGTCCTTCTGAATAGTGCCTGGCTGGCTGGTTCTTGTGTCACCAAGGATGAGAGGCATCTAATCACTGAGGGTGGCACCCGATTTGTGCTTTAAAGCGCTTGTTTTATTGAGAAGTTGATAAGTTATGCAGATAGTAATTTCTGTTAGAAATTACTATCCACATAACTTAGAATTCTGGGTGGGTGGAGCCCTAGAAACCAGCGCTGAACCTTGTCTGAATATAGTTTCAGCACTCAGTGGGAAGAGGAAATCTGGTCAAAACCCCTCTCAGAATCTTTCCATTTAGAACTTCCAAAACCGGCCCTATAATACTATCACAATAATGAAAGCGGTAAATTGAAAGTGAACATGCTTCAATCAAAAATGAGAGAGGGTGAGGTGGTAAAACTCCTTGTACTTGGAGTTAGATTGCCAACTGCTGGTGGGTTCAAAGTGAGTCAACCATGTGAGTATTTGTTCATGTATAATGGGGAGGAAAAAGGTTATGAGAAATAGAAGCATGCAAAACCAATTGGTGTAGCCTTTTTATTAAAGCAAGCATGCACAAAGTCTCTTAAACATGTGCCAACATCACCCTCTCTCAAGGATGCACTTTCTTACACACAAACACACAATATTGTTGTGTCAGTACTATTGGTAGTGGTGATAAACATCATAGTAGACGTGATGGTTGAAGCAGCACTTTTGTAAAGGTAACAGAGGTAATTGGGGTGATGGTGGTAGTAGTAGTGATGGTGGTAGCACTAGCAGTGAAGATATTAGTAGTGGGTGTGATAATAGTGATATTTGTGGTGGTGTTGTGGTGATGGTGGCAGTGGGGGTGATGGTTGTAGTAGTTATGGTAGTGGTGTTATATGTGGAGATGGTGGTGATAGTGGAAGTGTAGAAGTTTCATCTAATGTGCGATTTTGAGTGACAAATTATGTGTGCGAATTAGTAATTTTGTGATACATATAGTCGTAATCAATGATCTAATGATGTTGCACTTAAAACAATTTAATTGTATTAAATTAGAAGTGTGAATAATAACATAGAATAGCTATGCCACATTTCTGTGTGAGACATCATTCTATTAAAATGGATGCAGTTTCTGGTGTTCTGCTCATCTTACTCCTGCTCATTCCCCATCCCAATCACTGACCCGCTACAGATCTTCTCTCCCCACAATTTCCGCTGAACACAGAATATTATGATATAGGTTGAAACTGTCTTTAGAAAGTGTTTATTGGGAATAAACTTTCCACTGTGTTCTATATGTATCATTTTGAAGGACTTCCGGCGGAAGTTCTGATGTAGGCCTGCAAAAGAACATAATTGTATGAGTCTTTTGTTGAGAAATGTTTCATATTGTATTCTACATCTCCGAGTGTAGTTGCTGAGAAGGCAAACAGAAGGTTTTAAATGGTTTAGTACTAAGTGTTTTGAGTATTATGATTCTGCTTTTGATTTGTCCAATGTGAGTTAAACATGATCCTGTCATGCTGAATCTGTAGTTGTGCTAATTATTTTTGCATAAATTGTGTATAAACCCCCCCAGTTTTGAAGATTCGAGAGAGCGACTTTTCCTTTCCCTCTTTAGACTGTGTCCTATTTACTTGAGACTTTACTTTCTTTCTTCCCTTAGAAGACTGTCATTACTCTATGAGTTTGACAGTTCTGCAGAGATTCAACAGCTTAAATAGGGATTATTGTTCTATGTTCTGATTTTGTATTGTGTTTCTGAGTCTTCATGGAAATTAATGAATTTTCAGTATCACTTATATTAAAAGATTATATAATAATTACACTTATTTTGGGTCTACAACTGGGTTAGTGAGTGGTCCCAGCTTCTGTATGATTTCTACTCTGCTATTTAGTGGGTTTAATTTTGTGGAGGGTGGTGTCTCTTGCCGCTAGATCAAAAGGAATCATGGAGCTGAACAGCCTAAGGTAAAAATCAGGGTGTATAAATTATTGGAGTTCAGTAATTTATTGGGGTTTGGCACCCACAGGAGTATTAGTGTTAGTGCTAGTGATGGTGGTGATAGTGGTGGTAATGATGCTGGTGGATGCTGGTGGTTGGAGTGGTGGTAGTAGGTAATAGCAGTGTTGATGGTAGTGTTAACAGTTGTTTTGATAATGGTGGTGATGTGGCAATGGTGATTGTAACATGGTCGAAACAGAAGTAATGACAATGGTGGAGGTAATTCTAGTAGTGGTAATGGTGGTAGTACTGGTGGCAATAGTAGTAGAGATAAAGATAGTAGTAGCAATTCCAAAAACTGAGTGAAGACAAATATTTAACCATAAACTGTATAATTGACAGCAAAAGTTATTATAGAATGATAGGCTAATATTTTTATAAGATAACCAAAAGTTTCAGACATCAAATATTTGACAATATCATAATCGTTTTCCAAAATTGTGATCTTTACAACATATAGAACACTACAACATTCACAGAAAAAAATCAGTTCTGGTTATAGACTTGCAGTCTTCTCAGCCAACATGTGTTTTGTGGAACCTCTACATTTTCAAAGGGAATCTTACCAATACTATTCGTGCTGAGGGTTTTCACCTCCTGTGTGCATAAATCAAATTCCTCCTGTAGTATTCTTCAATATCTAATCATGGTTCATCTTAGATCAGGATTTGTTCCAAATTCATTTATTCAGACATGCCCTTGGCTTGCGAACGTCAGAGAAGCAGCCTTTCGGCTTCTGCTGTGATCCATGGTCTCTAGTGACCTTTGTGTCCCCCCTTACGAGGGCAGATTGTTGGTAAACTCTTCAATCTGCCACTCGAGGGCAGAAAGATCGTGGGTCCTTTAGAGGAGGGGATAAGGTGCAGTGATATTATCGATGGTGTTATCCAGCGTATCATCAGCGATGTAATATGTATGACCACAAGGCCCATATTGCAAGGGCTCATGCGAAGAGAGATAAGTCGGGGAGCACACTGGCTTGGCTCCTCTGGGAGGATAACAGGGGGCACACAATACTCCAGATTCAGGATCGCACTGGCCCGGATGTGTTGTCTCAGGAGGAGATTAATGGGGTTTTTGCTCATTATCACAGTGAGTTATATGCCTCTGCAGTATATTGCAGATTCTTCCCCTCCTGTTCTTGACCCTGAGGCGGCGGAGAGGATTGGAGCCAATATCTCTGTTCAGGAGGTGAGGGGAGTGATCAATGAGTTGGCATGGGTTAAGGTCCCCAGGTTGGACGGGTTACCCATTGAGTTCTATGCCTCCTATACTGCGGTCCTGGCCCCTAAATTAATAGACGTCCTCAATGGGGCATTGGCACAGGGTGTGGTTCCGCCCTCATTGAGAGACGCCACAATCGTGTCCTTGCTTAAGAAGGACAAGGATCCCGGGAATGGTGGATTCTTGCCACCCCCCTCTCTATACTTAACGCAGATTACAAGATACTGAGCAAGATTCTGGTGAACCGGATCTCAACTCTTGTTGGTAAACGAATCCACCCGGACCAGATGGGGTTTGTCCCCACTCGAAGCACCATGCCCAACATCCTCCAACTGATCCATGTTTTGGACATGCATGAGAGATTCCAACTGGACTCTCTAGTGCTGTCTGTAGACATCAGAAAGGAGTTCAACTCCCTCCTCTGGGAATCTCTATATGTCACCATGCTCAGGAATGGGTTTTGGAATGCAATTTGTCAATGGACCGAATGTTACCTACCAAGCCAGCGGCAAGGGTCAAAACGGGGTTGGTGGTATTGGATTCCTTCCCGGTGGATTGGGGCACCAGGCAGGGCTGCCCACTCTCCCCGCTATTGTGTGCTTTGTCAATGGAGCCCTATGCACTAACTCTGCGGCAGGGGAGGCACTATCGGAGACTAAAGTTTGCATTGGAGAGTCTGTATTTTTCCATCCGTGTCAGGGGAGCTATCAGGCCTTGCAGTCAACTGGCATAAATCTAGTGCCTACCCACTACACCCCAATATCGAAGAGCCACAAAGTCCTTGGACTACACCGGCGTTGCAGTGGGAGCAGTCTACCATCCGGTATATGGGTGTGGTGATATATAGATCAGCAGAGCAATGATTTGAGGGTATTTACAGCAGGGCTCTCTCCGCATTACGGTGCTCGGTCTCCTTTTGGATTGCCCTGCCTCTTGTGGTGAGCGGCTAGATAGCGGTCTCTAAAATGATGATCTTGCCGCGCTTTCTTTATATGTTTGCTGCTCTGACGGTGGAACTCCCAAAGGGGGTTTTCCAGGAACTGAGTAGTGTTCTCTGGACCCTTTACTGGTGCTTCTCCAGATGTCAAGTGTCCCTGCAGAAGTTGTGCCTTCCCGTGGATGAGAGGAGAATGGCAGCGTCGGACCTCAAACTTTACTATTTGGCAGCACAGCTACAGTGGGTGGCCCGGTGGCGCTCTTATCTCTGGGATGCCTTGGGCCCCGGAGAGCATGGCTTGCGCTCTTGGGAACTTTTGACCCTGCTCCTGCTGAAATCAACCCCTACATCGATAGTCCGAGGTCAGAATAAACTGATTAGGATTGCAAGATATGTCTGCCCAGGGCGCTGCAGAGGACACACATGAGGGTCCTGTATACTTCTGAGCTTTCCATGGCGATGGCACAGTCCTTGCCCTCCCATGGGAACTTGGGAGGACTGCACACATAGGTCAAGGTGGGTCTTACCAGAGTGGTAGATCTGTTCACAGGGTGTGTACTCATTACCTTCTTAGATATGAGAGAGACTTCCGTCCTTCTTTTTTTTTTATATGGGTCCTTGAGGGGCAAGGTGCATGGCTGGTGGGGTTTGGGAACTGTGGAACTTCCAGAACATGACTGCCTCCATTACCTCTTCTTTATCATGGGGAAGATGAAGGCTGTAACGCTCCATTACCTGGCCCTCTTGAAGGGAGTCCAGATGGATCTGGCGGTGGGTGGCGGATCTAGGGTCCTCTTTTGATGATGCAGCCTGGAAGAGGACCCTGGCTTGTACCCCCAAAGTGTCCCACAATGTGAGGTTTAAGTTGATTCAGTTCTGTTTTCTTCACAGGGCATTCCTCACACCGCAGCACATCCATGCCATGCATCCTAGGGCCTCCTCGGTGTGCCCTGCTATATTGCGGGGGATGCAGACTTCTACCACATGGTCTGGAGCTGCTAGGGGTGGACCTCCTACTGGGACATGGTGTTACAGGTCATCCATAGAGCTACGGATAGGTCATTTGAGAGCACCCTACAATTGTGCTTGCTGGGCTTCCACAGACATAGTGCAGATCACAAGGTAACTGATAGGTTAACTGATCTGGCACTTATTCTTGCTCGCAGACAGTTAACGATGAGCTGGATGTCAGCTGAAGGCCCAGATTTGTATAAGTGGTTGAAGGAAGTGATTAAATGAGCGGAATGTGAGTGAGAGCCGATCCAAAGGAGGGAGGAAAGGTGGGTGCGCAGGACTTCAGTCTTACTGGCATGAGATGCAGTGCTGTATACCTGTCCTAGATTGGACCCTAAGGGTAGGATTATGGTGGAGGAGGGACCATCCGGGAAGTCCCCAACAGACCTGGCCCTGCCCCTACAGCCTGATGGCAATGCTGCAGTCAAATGAGCCGGGGTGGGTCTGGGTCATTAGACACTGGAGGGCCCGACTGTGGAGAGTATGATAATGTTGGTGGATGATGGAGTGTACTGGCGCCCTGGTCTGTGTATATCTGCAAAGCGCTTATGTTGAGAGATGTCACTACAGTCTCATTCTGCGCGTATCCTAATGTAAACGTCTATGTCTCCTGCTATTTCACTGATTACTTCATCTGCCATGCCTGTACACCTTTTTCTTGATTTACTTTATTGTGTAAATTTGTTGAAAAGCAATAAAATGATTTACCCCAAAAAATAATCAGTAATGTAATATGTGGGGTAATTAGCTGTGGATGGTTAGGGTGCGAGTTATAGTTACCTAAGGGCATCCGTTATAGTTACTAAAGATAACTATAACTGGTGAATTTCTGTGTTTTTTTGTTTAAAACTTTATGTTTTCTTGGTTTTTTAATGTAAAGCAATATTTTACCACCATACATAAACCCAACCCCTTTGGTCGTGCGCGGCAGGGGGTTGGCTGAGGGTCTGGCCTGTTGCCAGGACCTGCATCCAAATCCCAACGGGGAGTCAACCGCCTCTGTGCACAACCTTTGGCCATACGCAACGGGGCCAACCCACTGTGAGCAGCCAACCCTACACCACGCACAGCCTTCTGCAACACCAAACTTTAAAAAGTTGCATATTGGCTTTATCAAGGGGTGAGCATATGAATATACATATAAAGCAGATCTATCATCTTTCTCCAAAAATCACCAATATTTTTAATCAAATGTATATTTAAATAATTCACACAATGTAATGTTTATTAATATTGATTATTATAAACATGTTTAGTAAAGTTTCAATAAAAACAATTGTCACTCCTTATACATAGTATTTATTATTACATTTTCTGTGCGTAAATGTCAAAATAAACAGTAAGAAACATATTGTTTTTAAAAAAATGTTTTAACATGTCTCTGAATCTTCTTTTAACATTTTTCGACCCAGAAAATGCAATCATAAAACCAACCACATTACACCAGATGTAGCAAGATAGTTGAAAAAAATTATTGCAGGTGCTTGAAGTGGGTTCAGGCTTCAGGAAGATGCTCAACATAAACAAAGTCAGAGTGTGTGGAAATGTGGAAGTAGTTGGGGGAGGACCATCCCTCAATGTGAGGTCTGTGTCTCACCAACTGGGGACACTTGCAGATAGCGGACCAACACCATCAGCCTTTATAGCCCTGCTAAGTCATAAAAATCATAAAAATCAAATGCAACAAACATTTTATATGTGACCCTGCTTTTGTTTCCTGCGCTTAGAAACCTACACTGAAAGCAAAGAGCTATTCCGAAGCCATGTAGTGCCCTGTAGTCAACTATGTGGGTACTTTTTAACTTTTCATAAACATAACTTTGCTCCATGTCTCAAACTCTTGTTTTTAAAACCACTGCACGTATTCTCACATGCACAGTATATCATTTAGCGCCTTAGACTAAATAGTCATGCACATGTTTATCAGAAGGAACACATCCATTGCCTTTATCGCTTTTAGATAAGGAGGTCTGGGGGGGTGGGCGTGGTGTTGAGTAAATCATCTGCATATGTATGTTAATACATGCATGCACACTCGCTTAAATCAGGCACAATGTAATGTGCAAATAAACTTCAATCAACAACAGCAGCAATGAAGCACACTTCCAAGTAGCGTGAGGGAGGGGAGAACAAAACAAGTAATAACAACTGGAGTTGGAAGGGGCAGGGAGAAAAGAGAAGCAAGGACACCGGGGATGCAAACAACAACTATGGGAGGTTGGTGGGTGCAATCAGCAGGCAATAAACAATGAAGAGGAAGCAACAACAAGCGACAAAAAAAGCTCTATAGAGGGAGCAGCAGGCAGCGGGAGTGGGAGGAAATAATACCTCAATTATGTTGGGAGCAGTGGACGGGAACAGATTAAGATGAATCAATCTGTGCTTGGTCCCTACTCCACAGAAATGAGGGCCGGACTGGGAATCAAAACCGGCCCTGGCAAACTGCTCGGCCAGCCCCCTGGGGCGGAGGTGGGGGGTGCGGCCGAGTTGTTTGTTAGGGCCGGTTTCGGACGATTTTGTTACCGGGGGCCGATATTGCCGGTCCCTGGTAACAAAAACGGCTCCCCAGGGGCCTAAAACCGGCCCCCACCATGGCGGCCCGCCGGGGAAATGCCTGGTGCCCGCTACGGCCAGTCCAGCCCTGTCGGCAATGATGTTTCACCTGCACTGTCCAATTAATGAGCCTGTAAATAAGAGTGGCCTAGGGGCACCACCAAGCTCAAAAATATAAAAAAAACAAAGCCCTTACAGGGCATTATGGGGCTCTCCTTCAAAGGAGCAGTAAATAATAAATGAGTGGCTCCTGCCGCTCATTTAGTATTCACTTTTGTTTTTTAATAATTTACTGTGTACGTCCCAGTGCCCACCTGGGAACCCATATATTATTTTTATTGGGGAAGGGGGTGATGTGGCCTCCCTCCCCAAACCTTTCCAGGCCATGGGGACTCCATCCTCTGTATTGTTTTTTTAAATAAGGGGAGGGGGAGTGCACCCCCTCTTACCCTGAGCCAGCAAAGACCCCCGGGGACCCTACCCCAGGGCCTATTTCATTGAATTAAGGAGAGGAGGGTGTGCGGCTCCCCTTAGAGCCATTAGTGGCTTCAGGGACCCCATACCCTGGGGCCTTTTAAAAAAATATTTGGAGTAAAGAACGCTGCCCTTCTCCCTGACCCAGCAAGTGCCCCGGGAACCCCATCCCCAGGCCTCTAGTGGGTGCCCCGGTACCCACCCGGGGCACAAAGCAATAGGGTGGGGGCTGCTGGAGGAGACTTAGTGCCCTGAGGCCTAGGCTAGCTTCCCAGTCAGCACCATACAAGGTGCTGGTGGAAGCTGGCACCTTTTCTTTGCTCCTGCCTGGGTGGGAGCAAATTGGCGTTTTCAGCCCGGGAGAGTGCAGGTACGCACACACTCTCCTGAGCGGAGAACCTCAATGTCCCAGTGTGGGCTCCCCGGGACACTGTGATGTATCAGGTCCCTGGGGTTGGAGTCCCTGAGGTGGATACCACCAGAGGGAGGGGGGTGCTCAGCTCCTGCCCTTTTACTAGTTGTTTTGGCCCCAGGGGATGGAGTCCCCAGGGCCCAGTTGAGGCTGGGGAGGAGGGCAGCATTCCTTTTCCCCTTCTTCGAGCATTAAGCCCAAGGAGGAGATTGTGCTCCCGGACCAATAAGTGGCTTGGGGAGGGAGGCTGCATGCCTCCTCCCCTTAAACTAATATTTGGCCAAGGGGGATGGGGTACCCAGGGCCCTGAGTGGTTCAGGGATAGGGGCCCCACTCATGTCCCTCTCAAAACATATACTTTGGAAGATCCCTGGGCTCTGGCCAATCCCCGGGGTCTACTTTAAAAATAATTGAAAAGACAACGGGTGTTTCTTTTTATAAAAAATCACGATCCCACTGGAGTCCAAAGGGACTCCCACGGGATTGCAACTTTTTTTAAAGAAAAATGTTTGTCCTCAAAAGTCAGAGGGGTGCAGGGTAGCACTACCCTGCCCCCTGTATTTTTTTAAAATAAACACAGGACAGGGGGCTAAGTCCCCAAGTCGCGTAATGGCTGTCTGCAAAAAATGTCTTCATGTTGCATGTTGCAGGCAGCAGATCAGAGCACCGCCTCCTGGGGGAGCATGTTTCCCATGGGAGCAAATTGGCCCAAGGGAAAAATAGCCCCCAGACCAATTAGAATGCTCTATTTTTTTAATTGGGTTAGAGGGACTCTCACAAGAGTCCCTCGAACACAACAGTCCAGATATACAAATAATTTTTCTCCCTAATTTCTAAAAAAACTACTGAACGGATTTACTACAAATCACAAAAACAAGCTTTCTGTACCTCGCTCTAGCTTCCCAACAAATTTAATGTAATTCTGTTCAGCACTTTTTGCGGCATTGCTGCCTAAAAAAAGTCTATGGAAAAGGCACAGGGATTTGGGGTTTTGTGACCCCCTCCTTTTTCTCAGCCCCTGCTTGATGGATCACCTGACACTTTCCATGCCCAAACTAGGCAAAAAGAGCACTTTCTCTTAAAGTTTTGTAGAGATTCGTCAAACGGCGCCAAAGTTATTAGCAAAACAAAAAGGCATTTCCTATAGAAATGCTGGCCTAACTATTACTACCCAGTGGCCCCCGCACCTGGGTAATATATATACATATGTACAGTTTTCTTAGTGACGGTCACAGCAGTACACCAAACACTCCTAGCATTAGTCAAATGAATAGAACTGCCTATGGGAGTCCAATGGATAAAGTTCATATGAAGACTGGGCCCTTTTTTCTTCATTTATATCAATTTAATCACAAATTAGAATCATGTTCATGGTCAAAATATGTCAGTGTACAATTTGTGGCCCTCACAAGCCCTGCATGTAAGGCATAGTAACGTATACCATAAAATATTGCAATCAGGATAGGGGAAGGGAGGAGGGGGCGGGAGAGGAGGGGAAGGTTATGTAGTATTTCTTACTTCAGACTAACATTAATGCACTTCACAAATAACTTGGCATTATCAAAATATGAGAAAATAGTGACATGTAACATTTATGAATGAAAAGGTCCCTGTACAACTTAGGATATATGATTACAAATAAATATGCACTCCATTTTAAGGGGATGACAGGACCAAGTTTTGTCACTGTGGTGCAGAAAGTTTTATCAGCTTTGTGAGAAGTTGGCCTGGTATATGCTGTTCACTAATTAAAGTGGACACCTTGCACCAGAACAATTCGACTCTTATGGTAGATAGGTTTAAGACAACCTTTATAGAAAGCTATCCTAGTGGTAGCTGTGGAGAGCAGCCTTCAGGCTAAGTCTTGAAGGAATGTAAAGCAGCTTGTTTTACCACACAATCTCTTGAATCACCAAATGAAAAGACACCACACAGGTATATATATCAAATATATATGTATTTATTAATAAACACTCTCTACTAATCTCTTTATGAGATTAGAGGATAGGAACATATGTACAAGTCAAATATGATCAGGATAAGTTTAGCACAATTGAATATTACAATCTTAGTTTGCTAGACCTAGGTCTAGGGCATCTAGAATCGAGGGACCCCCAAGAACCACCCCAGGTAGTTGTAGGAGACCCACAGGGGACGGACGCGGTGACCTGGCACCGATGCGAATCCTGTACGAGTCTATGCGCTCAGACGCGATTGAGATATCAATGTTCAAGGTCCCTTGCGTGTTCGAGGCGAACACACCGATCGGACTCAGTACGAGTCGAAGGATACGGTCTAGAGATAGGATTTGCAAGGGAGTCGGACGCGGTGTGTCTAACACAGACGCGAACCACGTACGAGTCAGTGCGAGAATCGCACGGGGAAAGTAAGAGTTTTAGGATACTTCTGGTGAACCTACAAGCAAGTCACTTACAGGGTAAGTAGTTCGAGGGCCCACACCTACAGGAGCACCGTAGTGCTGGAGTTACCTCACCCAGGGAAGCCGGGTGCACAGGTGTCCTTTGGTGTCGGGTCGCGGCGTCGTTTTCAATGGTGATCAAAGAAGACTTGCTGCTTGTGATGGTTTGAAGAAGTGTCCGGTGGAATCCAAACCTGGATTCGGTGGAAGGGTGACCTGAAAGCAGAGGGGACAGTGTTCAAAGTCACTTGGCAGTGACTCGGGGCAAGGAAGATGAATGCCCACCGTCGTCGCAGGGTTCAGGTCGTTCACAGTTGCCTTGACTCTTCAGCCACGAGGTCCAGGAGGTGTCAACGACAACCAGGAGCTGGATTCCGCGTGTCCCACGATGTCTGCGGCTTACTGCGGTGTCGGCCACTCGATTTGAGCCAACAAGCCTTGGTAACAGCAAGTCTCGGGGAAAGTGTGAAGAGGCGATGGCACAGACCAGCAAGGTCTGTGGAACTCACCCAGCAAGGGTAAGTCAGGGCAGGCCTGGAGCAACCAGGGGAGCCCTTCGGTTTCTTTAGGAAATCTTCTGGGGACCCCCAAGCTGGCTGGCAAGGGATCGCAAAGATGCCTCGGGAGGATTCTCTCACAGGGGCCCACGGTCACTCGGGACGTGGTAGGCCTCTGATCTTAAGAGGAATTTTTGCTAGAGGCTGGGACCATACGTGGTCCAAAGCCCAAGTTCGTGGAATGTTGTGAGGGGTTGCACTCGACAATAGTGCACGGTACCCAGGGGTCGTGGTTCCTCATTACTCTTGGGGTCCACTGGCCTCAGCTTCGCTGGGGACTCACGATGGCCTTTGAGAAGTCAGGAAATCTACTTCTTGGGCTGCAGGGACTTCGGGCTCTGGCGGGAGTGGCATAGTTTGCGACCATCATTTGTAGTTTTTGGTGCCTGCCAAGCAGGGGAGTCACTCCTTGACTCCAAGGGAGATTCTTCAGTCTTCCAAAGGTAGTGGAACATCGAAGGTCCGGGATTCTTCTTGTAGAGCATCGTCCAGGGAAATCTAGGGTGCAATGCACAGGTTCCCCCTCTTATACTAAAAAGGAGGGGAGGGACTAGCTCTATGACCCTACCTATGGGAGGGTCAGGGGAGTGGGTGGCTACACCCACTTCCCTTTGTCCAGTTTCGCACCAGAGCAGGGACAGGTAGCCCTTGAGCCGGTTTGAACTGGCATATGCACAGAGGAGCCTTCCGCTCCCCCAGTGCAGGACTTCAAAGCACTCTAAGAGTGCACCCACCCAGCCCCAATACACTAAACCCTGTCTGGGAGGTGGTCACACCCCTTGGGACAGGATATCTATTGTTGGGCTCCCTCCACTGCGAGTGTTGGTCATCAGCAGGAGGGCAGCCCAGTGTCTGTGACTGGTGGCATCCATTTTGTGCTGCCAGGGCTCTGTCGGATTCTACCGCGTTTCCACAGTAGGTTCATGTCTATCCCTCTAGAAGGGTGGAATGCTACCCCCGCCGCCAGGACTGGCGGGGGGTAGTATTCCAAGGTGTTTGACACCAAACACGACATGTTTCGATGCAGCCATTCCAAAGTTAGCATTTTACCGCGAGGATATAATGCACTTAAAAGTATATGGTTTAACCGCATCCACAAACAGCACCAGAGAATGGACTCTGAGAGCTGCAGAGGGGCCCTGCTCAGGCAGAGGCACCCCCTCACATAGAAGCCAAGCACCCTGCCCTCAGGATTGATAGGGCCTGCCTTAGGGGTGACTGATAGGGTTATATGTGTGTGTAGGAGAGATATAGGGAACCCATATCTCAGTGAGGGGTGCTAGCACTTCCTCACTCAGGCTGCAGTAGCAGGCCTGTGGTGTCAGATTTAGTCTGCTTCCCAGGGGTGGCATAATACATGCTGCAGCCCCTGGTAGGCCTGTGGAGTAGCTATGCCCTTGGTACCTAAGGTACCATATACTAGGGACTCATAAGGTACCACAGTATCCAATCACTAGTGCACCTAGAGTGCACTCCAAATCGTTTAGAGAGAACAGAGAGGCTGGGGCCCTGATTAGCAGGGTCCCAGCCTGACTATAGCCAGAAACCAGTGTAAACATCAGAAAAAAGTGGGGGCAACATAAGAGGCAGATCCTACTCTCCTACACAACCCCCCAAACGCAGGGACACTAAACTAACCTTGACCAGTTAAGTCTTCGTGTTCAAAGTGGAAATACCTTGAGAGTCCATCTGCATTGGCATGTTGGGTCCCAGGTCTATGTTCCACTGTATAGTCCATCCCCTGTAGGGAAATGGACCACCTCAAAAGTTTTGGGTTTTCTCCTTTCATTTGTTTAAGCCATAGGAGGGGCTTGTGGTCGGTCTGAACTATGAAGTGAGTAGCAAACAAGTATGGCCTCAGCTTCTTCAGGGCCCATATCACAGCAAAGGCCTCCCTCTCTATAGCTGACCAACGTTTCTCTCTAGGGGTCAGCCTTCTGCTAATAAAAGCTACTGGCTGGTCTTGACCTTCATCATTCAGTTGAGACAGTACAGCTCCCACACCCAGCTCAGAAGCATCTGTTTGGACAATGAACTTTTGGTGTAGTCTGGACTCTGTAAGATGGGGGCAGTGCACATGGCCTGCTTTAGGTCCTCAAATGCCTTTTGACAGCTAGCTGTCCACTGAACCTTTTTGGCATTTTCTTTGAGGTCAGATCATTCAAGGGGGTCACTATAGATCCATATCCCTTGACAAACCTCCTATAGTACCCAGATAGGCCTAAGAAGGCTCTCACCTGTGTCTGGGTGGTTGGAGCAACCCATTCCATTATGGTCTGGATCTTGCTCTGTAAAGGCTGAACCTGGCCTCCACCTACAAGGTGGCCCAGGTACACAACCTGACTCTGCCCTATCTGGCACTTAGTGGCCTTGATAGTGAGGCCTGCCTTTTGCAGGGCCTCCAAAACATTCCTGAGGTGGACCAGGTGATCCTGCCAGGAGGAACTAAAGACAGCAATATCATCTAGATAAGCTGAGCAATAAGTTTCCATCCCTGTCAGAACTTTATTCACCAACCTCTGGAAAGTGGCAGGTGCATTTTTCAATCCAAAGGGTATCACCACAAAGTGGTAGTGCCCACCAGGGGTCGAAAATGCTGTCTTGGCTTTTGCGTCATCAGCTAATCTGATCTGCCAGTAGCCAGCTGTTAGGTCAAACGTGCTTAGATACTTGGCTGAGGCCAAAGTATCAATCAGCTCATCTGCCCTTGGTATGGGATAGGCATCAGTCCTAGTGACTGCATTGAGGCCTCTGTAGGCTACACAAAACCTCATTTCTTTCTTACCACCCTGGGTATGAGGCTTGGGTACCAGGACTACTGGACTAGCCCAAGGGCTATCTGAAGGCTCAATTACACCTAGCTCCAACATTTTCTGGACTTCAGTCCTGATACAGTCCCTGACATGGTCAGGTTGCCTGTAGATTTTATTCTTGACAGGCAGACTGTCTCCAGTGTCCACCTCGTGGGTGCACCAGGAAGTCTGACTAGGGGTCAGGCTAAACATATGTCTAAACTGTTGCAGAACTTGTCTGCACTCAGTTTGCTGATGGTCAGTGAGGCTGCTTGCCAAAGCAACACAATCTACTGACCCATCATCAGGGTTCTGAGAGAGCAGGACGGGGAGAGGGTCACTCTCCTCCTCCTGGTCCTCATCAGTTGCTATGAGCAAGCCCATGTCAGCCCTGTCAACATATGGCTTTAATCTGTTGACATGGAGCACCCTCAGGGGGCTCCTGGGAGTTCCAAGATTCACCAGATAGGTGACTTCTCCCTTCTGTTCAACTATTGTATGGGGGCCACTCCACTTGTCCTGGAGGGCTGCTGGGGCCACAGGCTCCAACACCCACACTTTCTGTCCTGGCTGGTATACAGTCAGTACAGCCTTTTGGTCATGCCAAGCTTTTTGTAATTCTTGGCTGGCTTCCAGATTTTTGGTTGCCTTTTTCATGTACTCTGCCATCCGGGAGCGGAGACCAAGAACATAGTCCATCACATCTTGTTTGGGGGCTTGAGAGGTAACTCCCAGCCCTCTTTACAAACACAGTGGACCTCTCACAGGATGCCCAAACAGAAGCTCAAATGGGCTGTAGCCAACCCCTTCTGTGGAACCTCTCTGTAGGCAAACAACAGGCAAGGAAGAAGAAGGTCCCATTTCCGCCTAAGCTTCTCTGGGAGTCCTTTAATCATTCCTTTCAAGGTTTTGTTGAAGCGTTCAACTAAACCATTGCATTGTGGGTGATAGGGGTGGTGAACTTGTAAGTTACACCACACTCCTTCCACATTGCTTTTAGATACCCTGACATGAAGTTGGTACCTCTGTCAGAAATGACCTCCTTTGGAAAACCCACTCTGGAGAAGACTCCAATGAGGGCTCTTGCCACCACAGGGGCTGTGGTGGTCCTCAGGGGAATTGCTTCTGGGTACCTGGTGGCATGATCCACTACCACCAGGATAAACCTGTGCCCAGATGCAGTTTGAGGGTCAAGGGGACCAACAATGTAAATCCCTACCCTTTCAAAGGGTACCCCCACCACCGGTAGTGGTATCAGGGGGCCTTTGTTGTGCCACCTGCCTTACCACTGGCTTGGCATGTGACACAGGAGCGACAAAACTCCTTTGTGTCCTCTGACATATGTGGCCAATAAAAATGTGGAACAAGCCTGTCCCAGGTCTTGTTTTGGCCCAAGTGTCCTGCTAAAGGGATATCATGTGCTAAGGTCAAGAGGAACCCCTAAACTTCTGAGGTATTACCAACCTCCTGGTGGCTCCAGGGGCTGGGTCTCTACCTTCAGAATATAGGAGTCCCTCATCCCAATAAACTTTATGGGACCCACTAGCACTCCCAGCAGCCTCAGCAGCAGCCTGCTGTCTGAGGGGTTCAAGAGAGGGGCAGCACTGTTGCTCCTTCCTCAGATCTTCCCTAGAAGGGCCCCCTGCCCCCAAGAACTCAACCTGATCAGGCTCAAGTCCCTCTGGGGCAGTTCCTTCTTCAGGATCTGCTTCACCTCCCTCTGGGGGTGAATCTGTGATCTGAGACAGAGGGGAAGGCACTGCCTTTACCCTACTGCTCCTCCTCTTGGGAAGCATCTGGTCCATTGTTCCAGGATCCAGAGCTGGTTCAGTGTCATGCATTCTTGCTTGTGACCTGGTCACAGCAAATACCTCTGCAGAGATGCCCAACATCTCAGCATGAGTCCATAACTCTACTTCAGACCAGGCTGAAGTCTCTGGATCATTGCCCAATAGACATTCGACAGGGAGGTCTGCACTGACTACAACCTTTTTGAAGCCAGTTACCCCTCCCCAGGAGAAATTCACAACTGCCAGACTATGGTTGGTCTGGACGTTGCTTGCATTGGTCACCTGGTACATTTCGCCCAGGATGATCTGTCCAGGGTCCACAAGATCCTCTGCCACCATGGTGACACTAGCACCTGTGTCCCTAAATGCCAAAGCCTGTTTGCCATTTATTACAGGCTGCTGTTTGTATTTGCCCAGATTACTGGGACTCACTAGGAAGGACATATTAAGGTCTCCCTCACAAATCAGCATTGCCTGAGTGGGCACTCTGACTAGGTCAGAGTCCACTTCAGAACCCAGGGTCAACCCTACTAAACCCTTGGTCTGTGTACCACCTCCACCAGTAGCTGAACTAGGGGGAACAGTTGCCTTAGGGGCAGGAGTGGTGGTGGTTTGGTCTTTGGACTTGTTACAGTCAGAAGTCCAGTGCCCTTTCTGTTTACAGAATTTGCACCAGGGCTTCTTTTGGCCTTTTCCCTTGTTCGATTGTGACTCCCCACAAGATGCAGATTTTTGGGGCCCTTGTGAAGACTTCTGGTCGTTTGACTTATCCCCACCTTTCTCAGAGCCCTTAGGATCTTGCTTCTTGGTGTCACCCCCTTGGTTCTGGGGTTTCTGCCTCACCGTGGTTCTGACCCATTTGTCTGCCTTCTTTCCCAATTCTTAGGGAGAGGTCAGATCCGAGTCCACCAGGTACTGATGCAACAACTGGTTCTGGCAATTATTAAGGATCTGTTCTCTCATCATCAGATTATACAATCCCTTGAAATCAGTAACCCTACTGCCAACCAGCCAACCCTCCAGAGCCTTGGTTGCACAATCAACAAAGTCAGTCCAGTCCTGAGTCTGTGCCTTCTGGGTGTCTCTGAACTTCAACCTGTACTGCTCAGTGGTTAAGCCAAACCCATCTATCAGTGCACTCTTCAGGACTTCATAATCATCAGCATCCTCTTCTCTAACAGTGAGGAGCTTGTCTCTACCTTTATCTGAAAAGGTGAGCCACAAGATTGCTGCCCACTGCTTCTGGGGGACCTGCTGTACTCGACAGGCCCTCTCCATAGCAGTTATCCACATGTGGATATCATCCCCACTCTGGTAGGGAGGAACAACCTTGCTCAGGTTCCTATGGTCTGGAATAGATTCTCTGCCTCTAGGGACACTGTTGCTGCCACCAAGGGGTTCTAACCCCTCTCGTCGAGAAGCTCTCTGGATCTCCAGGGCTTCTCTATCCAGTGCCAACTGCTTGGTTCTGAGGGCAACTCTTGCTTCCTCATACTGCAGCAGTTTGCACATTATTTCAGAGGAGGTCTCTCTTATGGGAAAGTAAGAGTTCCTCTGGTGGACAAATTCTCTGCCAGAGTGATAAGAGTGCTCAGATTCCCTGGAAGGGGACCTATGCCTCTCATCCACTCTGTCAGTTCTCTTAGGGAGAATTCCTCTGTCCTTTTCAGGCCCCTTGAGGCCTGGCCCTTCAATCACAGAGTCCTGGTCATTCGGATTTTCATCGTCTGACCCAGATACTGTAATTGACCCACCCACTGATTCAGACCCATTGGCTCCTAGAGCCAATCTAAGATCATCTGCTGTCAGCAGATCTATCAGGTGCAGGGTTGAGGGACTCTGTCCTAGTCTCAGGTGTCTTTCAACACACATGGCTCTCAAGTCAGAGAAAGCCATGTCCTTGTACTGAGGCTGAGTGGATCCACTGGTTCCACCCTTTAAGGACATTCTAGTGTTGTGCAGTGTTGTACTACCTACACTAGTTTGTGGCCTACTGATCCTAGCTTGAGCTGTAGAAAGGGTGTGCTATCCCTTGGCACACAGATCTAAGTTCAGTAGAACTTATCGATACTAAGCTTGACTTTATATGTACCTTTAGTACCTATAGTGGTTTTCAGTTAGTAATTCAAATAGAGATTTTCTGGTAAAACAATAGCAAGCTGGAATCCCACACGCTGCCCACCAATGTGAGAAGTTGGCCTGGTATATGCTGTTCACTAATTAAAGTGGACACCTTGCACCAGAACAATTCGACTCTTATGGTAGATAGGTTTAAGACAACCTTTATAGAAAGCTATCCTAGTGGTAGCTGTGGAGAGCAGCCTTCAGGCTAAGTCTTGAAGGAATGTAAAGCAGCTTGTTTTACCACACAATCTCTTGAATCACCAAATGAAAAGACACCACACAGGTATATATATCAAATATATATGTATTTATTAATAAACACTCTCTACTAATCTCTTTATGAGATTAGAGGATAGGAACATATGTACAAGTCAAATATGATCAGGATAAGTTTAGCACAATTGAATATTACAATCTTAGTTTGCTAGACCTAGGTCTAGGGCATCTAGAATCGAGGGACCCCCAAGAACCACCCCAGGTAGTTGTAGGAGACCCACAGGGGACGGACGCGGTGACCTGGCACCGATGCGAATCCTGTACGAGTCTATGCGCTCAGACGCGATTGAGATATCAATGTTCAAGGTCCCTTGCGTGTTCGAGGCGAACACACCGATCGGACTCAGTACGAGTCGGAGGATACGGTCTAGAGATAGGATTTGCAAGGGAGTCGGACGCGGTGTGTCTAACACAGACGCGAACCACGTACGAGTCAGTGCGAGAATCGCACGGGGAAAGTAAGAGTTTTAGGATACTTCTGGTGAACCTACAAGCAAGTCACTTACAGGGTAAGTAGTTCGAGGGCCCACACCCACAGGAGCACCATAGTGCTGGAGTTACCTCACCCAGGGAAGCCGGGTGCACAGGTGTCCTTTGGTGTCGGGTCGCGGCGTCGTTTTCAATGGTGATCAAAGAAGACTTGCTGCTTGTGATGGTTTAAAGAAGTGTCCGGTGGAATCCAAGCCTGGATTCGGTGGAAGGGTGACCTGAAAGCAGAGGGGACAGTGTTCAAAGTCACTTGGCAGTGACTCGGGGCAAGGAAGATGAATGCCCACCGTCGTCGCAGGGTTCAGGTCGTTCACAGTTGCCTTGACTCTTCAGCCACGAGGTCCAGGAGGTGTCGACGACAACCAGGAGCTGGATTCGGCGTGTCCCACGATGTCTGCGGCTTACTGCAGTGTCGGCCACTCGATTTGAGCCAACAAGCCTTGGTAACAGCAAGTCTCGGGGAAAGTGTGAAGAGGTGATGGCACAGACCAGCAAGGTCTGTGGAACTCACCCAGCGAGGGTAAGTCAGGGCAGGCCTGGAGCAACCAGGGGAGCCCTTCGGTTTCTTTAGGAAGTCTTCTGGGGACCCCCAAGCTGGCTGGCAAGGGATCGCAAAGATGCCTCTGGAGGATTCTCTCACAGGGGCCCACGGTCACTCGGGACATGGTAAGCCTCGGATCTTAAGAGGGATTTTTTCTGGAGGCTGGAACCATACGTGGTCCAAAGCACAAGTTCGTGGAACGTTGTGAGGGGTTGCACTCGACAATAGTGCACGGTACCCAGGGGTCGTGGTTCCTCGTTACTCTTGGGGTCCACTGGCCTCAGCTTCGCTGGGGACTCACGATGGCCTTTGAGAAGTCAGGAAATCTACCTCTTGGGCTGCAGGGACTTCGGACTCCGGCGGGAGTGGCATAGTTTGCGACCGTCATTTGTAGTTTTTGGTGCCTGCCAAGCAGGGGAGTCACTCCTTGACTCCAAGGGAGATTCTTCAGTCTTCCAAAGGTAGTGGAACGTCGAAGGTCCGGGATTCTTCTTGTAGAGCGTCGTCCAGGGAAATCTAGGGTGCAATGCACAGGTTCCCCCTCTTATACTAAAAAGGAGGGAGGGACTAGCTCTATGACCCTACCTATGGGAGGGTCAGGGGAGTGGGTGGCTACACCCACTTCCCTTTGTCCAGTTTCGCACCAGAGCAGGGACAGGTAGCCCCTGAGCCGGTTTGAACTGGCATATGAACAGAGGAGCCTTCCGCTCCCCCAGTGCAGGACTTCAAAGCACTCTAAGAGTGCACCCACCCAGCCCCAATACACTAAACCCTGTCTGGGAGGTGGTCACACCCCCTTGGGACAGGATATCTATTGTTGGGCTCCCTCCACTGCGAGTGTTGGTCATCAGCAGGAGGGCAGCCCAGTGTCTGTGACTGGTGGCATCCATTTTGTGCTGCCAGGGCTCTGTCGGATTCTACCGCGTTTCCACAGTAGGTACATGTCTATCCATCTAGAAGGGTGGAATGCTACCCCCGCCGCCAGGACTGGCGGGGGGTAGTATTCCAAGGTGTTTGACACCAAACACGACATGTTTCGATGCAGCCATTCCAAAGTTAGCATTTTACCGCGAGGATATAATGCACTTAAAAGTATATGGTTTAACCGCATCCACAAACAGCACCAGAGAATGGACTCTGAGAGCTGCAGAGGGGCCCTGCTCAGGCAGAGGCACCCCCTCACATAGAAGCCAAGCACCCTGCCCTCAGGATTGATAGGGCCTGCCTTAGGGGTGACTGATAGGGTTATATGTGTGTGTAGGAGAGATATAGGGAACCTATATCTCAGTGAGGGGTGCTAGCACTTCCTCACTCAGGCTGCAGTAGCAGGCCTGTGGTGTCAGATTTAGTCTGCTTCCCAGGGGTGGCATAATACATGCTGCAGCCCCTGGTAGGCCTGTGGAGTACCTATGCCCTTGGTACCTAAGGTACCATATACTAGGGACTCATAAGGTACCACAGTATCCAATCACTAGTGCACCTAGAGTGCACTCCAAATCGTTTAGAGAGAACAAAGAGGCTGGGGCCCTGATTAGCAGGGTCCCAGCCTGACTATAGCCAGAAACCAGTGTAAACATCAGAAAAAAAGTGGGGGCAACATAAGAGGCAGATCCTACTCTCCTACAAGCTTCTAGAAGGATTCTCAGGATTTGACCTTACAAAGTTATGCCATCAAGGAAAGGTGCGCAAACCTGTAAGTAGACCTCTATCTTGTCTTGTCCCCTCTATGTAATCCTGTCATAAGAGGCAGTCTTGTGCATTTCAGTCAACCATTCCGTATGTGTGGGTACTCGTGGGGAATGCCAGTGTTTCAGGATAACTAGTTTTTCCACCATCAATCCTTGACGACAAGCAACATTTGAGGAAAGGGGTAATAAAAATTAAAATATAAACAGTAACAAAAAAATCGAAATTTAGATAATATGTGGTGAAAGTCTACACACAAACTCAGTAATACTACAACACTTCAAGCTTGTCTTGTTTTTTAATAAACCAAATTTTATTTATTTTAATGAAAGCAGAGCAGACTGACAAAAACTTCAGCAGTACACAATCACCACAAGCATATAACAACATCTCATGCGCAGTCACCCAACTGTGCCCTATTACCCATAGCACTCCCAACATTTCCCCTAGATATTTTTATGCTTAAGGGGACACCCATTCCACGGATAGCATATATTGGCTCCTCCAATTTTGCACACCAGTCCATAGCTGGTTACCACACACCTACAGAGAGTGGGGCTGATGAGTTTCACAACCGAGCTCTGTCCATTTTAGCCAGCAGCGTCCACAGACCCATCAACAGGCGATCATTCCTGGAACTCCCTAGATCTTCTATCAAGCCAAGAAGGGCAATACGAGGAGAAAAGTCAATCTGGCAGGGAAATACGTATGCAAGAGCCTGGAGGACCTTGGACCAGTACCTCTCGATCACCGGACAGGACCATGTCACATGAAAAATGTCTGCTGTGTCAATGTGGCAACTAGAGCATGCTGATGTTAGCCGGTGTCCTGCATGCCGGAGCTTCAGTGGTGTCAAGTATGTGGTGTGTAAAAATTTCTGTTGGAACCTAAATGATGTCACCAGTTCTCTAGGTGTCATAAGAGCTTCCCTCCATTCACTGTCTTCCAGGGGACCCTCCCAAGATTCCCGGCGGGCCTTCAGAGGGACAAATAAGTCAGGTGAAGTATGGACGCGGGTGCAATAGACACTAGGAATATCCTCCTGCCCCAGGGAACCCATGAGCAATTTGGCCTCCAGGGGGCTAAACTCCGGCGCCTCACCAATAAGACCATGATGGGCTGCCAAGGCATGGTGGAGCTGTAAGAACCTGAAGAGCGTGGACCAGTGAATATGAAAGTTAGTCTGCAAATCCTGAAAGTACATCATATGTGCACCCTGCCACACTTCTCCCAGCCGAGAGATGCCTCTTAGGTCCCAAGGGCTGAAGACCGCTAGGCGAGCCATGTGGTGCTGCCAATTGCTCTGCCAGAGGGGGATATGCAGTATAACCCTACCCATCCACCCAGTCCACCGCAGTGCCGATCTCCACATCAGGAACACTGATCTAGTAAAGTCGGCGGGCACGAGCGATGGGGGTTCCACAC
Organism: Calotriton arnoldi; assembly: GCA_963921515.1. Lineage (NCBI taxonomy): Eukaryota > Metazoa > Chordata > Amphibia > Caudata > Salamandridae > Calotriton > Calotriton arnoldi. The sequence continues at coordinate 301,044 of CAWUFW010014692.1, read as the reverse complement.
AGCCTGTCCATGGGAGTGTCCCAGCTCATAGACATCAGATCGAACCTATAGGCTGGGTCGCCCCACCCACCATGGAGACAGTCATCGAAGACCACTAACTGAGAAGTCCAGTAGTAGAGTTCCAAGTTTGCCACTGCCAACAACCCATCAAAAGTAGACTACACACAGTTCCCAAACACGATGTGAGGCACCCAATCTGCCCAATGAAAGGAGCGCACATTAGTGTGTATCCTGGTAAATCAGCATTTTGACAGAGGGTGGGGAAAATTCTGCAAAATGTATATACACCATGGTAAGATCATCATGTTGAACAGAGCCATCCTCCCCAGTAGGTTAAGTGGCAGACGGGCCCATATATCTAAATCCCTCTGCATTTTGTGGACCAATGGAGTCAAGTTAAGAGACCAAGTGAAAGTAGAGAGTAGGGAGATGTATATGCCTAAGTAGAGGAGGCTCAATCTACGGGTCACTAGCAGACAATGCCAATAAACAACTAGTGGGAGCCCAGTCAAGGGAACCAAAATGTATTTGGACCAATTGACCAGAAGGTCGGACACCTGTCTATATTGTTGCAGCAGCTGGAGCAGTCTGGGGCCAGTAGTCTCCGGGGCGGAGACAAAAAGCAGGATGTCATCTGCATATAGAGCTATCCGATCTTCAATGTCGTCCCCCCACTGAAACCCCTGGACCTGGGTGTTGCATCGTATCCATGATGCCAATAGCTCCATCACCAAGGTGAGAAGGAGGTGTGACAAAGGACACCCCTATCTGGCACTGCGTTGTATGGGGGAGGCCGGGGACAGTACCCCGTTGACTCGTTCTTGTGCGTCGGGTCGGCATACAATGTGGGGACATAGTGTAGAAAGTGTGGTCTGAAGCATTCCAGGGTATCCCAAAGCAAGTCCCAATCAAGGGAGTCGAAAGTCTTTTTGAAATCAATGAGTAAAAAAGCATTGGACCCTGCAAGGTGTTGGCAATAGTCCACAGCCGCCTGCACTCTACAGATGCAGTAGCTCGTGCTACGCTGGGACATAAAGCCACATTGGTCCAGATGAATCAATTGAGGTATGACCTTGACAAGCCTGTTGGCCAGGACTTTTGCATAGATCTTGAGCTCAATGTTGATAAGGGAAATTGGAGGATAGGACACACAATTGTCTCCGGGGAGCCCTACCTTGTGAAGAACTATAGTTCTTGCCACATTAAGCAACCCTTACCAATGGCCTTGTTGTTCATAGCCAACAAATGGGAAAAGCGTGGGCTGGAGGAGTTGCTGATAATATTCAACCGGGAAATCCTGAGAGCCCGGTGTTTTGCCGGTATTCATATCAGAGAGGGCGCTTTTATTTCATCAGAGGTAAGCGGTTGGTCCAACTCGACTCCAACCGAGAACAGAAGGGTGGCCAGCAGTAAGTCTTCAATCAGGGGGGGTAAGAAATTTCCTGGGGGCATCATGCAAATGGTTGGCGAGACCCTTGCACCTAGGCCCCTTTGGCTGTCTCCAGGGCAATCCATAGGAGGTGATTAACTCTGAAACCACACAAAAGGAGGAAAGGCCAGGTGATCAGACCTGTGGTCTGTACTGCTAAAAGAACTGAGGCCAACAGGGCCAAAACTGTCCCACTAAACCCCCCCAACTTACACTTACACCCAAGAAACACCTGTCACCCCAACAGTAACAGAACACACATAAAAGCAACATTACTGGGGTTCTCCACCTAGGTCGTGCCTCGAGAAGCCAAATCCATAATTAGGATAACAGGCTACTGGCAAAGAAAGCTATATCAACTCACATGGCGAGTCATCAATTCAGCTGGCCTGGTGTTCAATGTTGCCCCCTCTGAGGAGGTAAACTCCCCAGCTGGTGGTCCCTTCCAGTGCGTGGCCATGCCTGCACCTCGTCAATGTCTATGGTCGGGACAGTCCACCTCCGTGGCAGAGGAGGCCGATGAGCTGTCTGTGCAAGCCCTCCTCCTGCGGGACCCCCTGCGCTTGGTGCGACTCCAGGGATGAGCTCCGGCCTCCTGGTGCCTTCCTTGGAGCGGCAGTTCTCAGGATGGGGACAGGAGTGTCCACACAGAATTCGCTGTTCCATTGCCCACTCTCAAGTCACCTAGAGATTATCGAAGAAGAAGCATAGAGGACTTTGAGCCGCGTGGGAAAAGGAGCATGTATTGGGCATTTAGAGACCTCAGCTTCTGTTTGACTGCTTCAAATGATCTCCGCTGTTGCTGGACAAGGCGGGTGTAGTCAGGGAAGATGAGAATCTTGGTAGACTGAAATCGAGGTACCCCCCTCTCTCTAGCTGAGTGAAGGATGTGATCACGGTCATGATTGTGAGAAGTTGGCCTGGCATATGCTGTCCACTAATTATAGTGGGCACCTTGCACCAGTCCAAACAACCCCTTATTGGAGATAGGTTAAAGACAACCTTATTGAAAGCTATCCTAGTGGTAGCTATGGAGAGCAGCCTTTAGGCTAAGTCTTGAAGGAATGTAAAGCAGCTTGTTTTACCAGTCTATAATCTCTTGAGTGACCAAATGAAAGAGCACCACACCAGGTATATATTCAAAATATATGTATTTATTGCTAAACACACCCCTCTAGTCTCTTTATGAGGCTAGAGTTCGAAGTACATAAGTTATAAGTTATTAATTCACAGTAATAGCACAAATACACGTTTGGGCCCTAGGGGCGTACCAAACCATATACCAATAAAGTGGTATGCGAACCACGACTGAACTAGACACTAGGCCTAGAGCCTCTAGAAGTGCTTGGACCACAAGGAACCACCCAAGGTAGTGACACAGGGGACCTACGGGAGACGCGTGCAGTGTAAATACACAACCGCGATACGCCGTTGACTTCTATGGAGAAAGTCGGGATCGGGAAAATAGAGAAAAGGGACACTTAAAAGAGGACTAGGACAAAACCCTTTGAGATCTAGGACTTTGAAGAGTCTCTACCCACGGGAGCACTGGAGTACTCGTGTTACCTCACCCAGGGAAGCCGGGTGCATAGGTGCCTTTCGGGGTCGGGTTTCGTCGTCGATTCGAATGGCGATCTTCTGCAAAGTGCTGCTGGCGGCCAAGAGAAAAGTGTCCGGGTGGATCCAAGAGTGGATCGGAGTTCTGAAGAACCTGAAAGCAGAGGGGACAGAGTCTGGGTCACTAGCCAGTGACCAGGAAGGCGGTGGACAGATGCCCACCGATGTCGAGTGCTTCAGGTGCGTTGACAGTCGTCTTGACTCTTCAGCCACGAGGTCCAGGAGGCGTTGTCGGCAACCAGGAGCAGGATTCGGGCTGGTACACGATGTTTGTCGAGTGCTGAGGTGTCGGCGACCGGATTGGACCCAACAAGCCTTGGCAACGGCAAGTCTCGATGAAGATGTAGATCGTTGATGGTGCAGACCAGCAAGGTCTGTGGAACTCACCCAGCGAGGGTAAGTGAGGGCAGGCCTGGAGCAACCAGGATGCCAAGTAAGAAAAGGATTGGCCTTCGTTAAGGGCTACTAGCCAACGGGCTAGCGACCGCGAAGGAGCCTCGTGACGCCGCACGTGGAGCTGGCTTACAGGACACTCGTGGAGTGGGGGCCAGTGATCTTCGGTGCAGGTGGTGCTGGAGGCTAGGGCTACTCGGAGCCCAAAGCACGACTTCTTGGGAGACCCAGAAGATGGTGCACTTGCAAATGTGCTCGGTGTCCAGGGGTCACGGTCTCAAGTCACCCACGATAGCCACGGGCCTCAGTTTTGCTGGGGACTCAGGGTAGCCTCGGGAAGTCTGAGAATCCACCTCTGGTGATGCGATGACTTCGGCGTCCGACGGGAGCTTCAGAAATGCAAACTGGACAGATGCTTCTTTGGTGCCTGCCAAGCAGGGTAGTCACTCCTTGACCCCAAGGGAGATTCTTCTGTCCTCTAATCGTGAGTAGAGCGTCGAAGGTCCAGGATTCAGTTTCAGAGTTTCGTCCAGGGATAATCTAAAGTCCTAAGGACTGGGTTCCTACCTTTATTCTAAAAATAGGGGTTGGACTACTCTGTGGCCCCACCTATGGGTGGGTCAGGGCAGAGGGGTGGCTACACCCCTTTCCCTTTGTCCAGTTCGCGCCAAAGCAGGGGCTGCAAGCCCTGATCCGGTTTGAACTGGGGTATGCACAGGGACACCAAATGTGCCCCCAGTGCAGGACTTCAAAGCACCCGAAAGTGCTCCCGCCCAGCCCCAATACACATTATCCTGTCTGGGGAGGTGGTCACACCTCCCTGGGACAGGAAACCTATTGTCCAGGCCTCCCCTGCCGGAGTTTCGTCCAGCAGCAGGAGGCCAGACTCGTGTCTGTGGCAGCAGCATCCATTTTGTGATGCCAGGGCTCTGGAAAGAAGTTACCGGACTAGTTAGAGTTAACATGTCTTTCCCTCTAGAAGGGTGGAATGCTACCCCCGCCGCCAGGATTGGCGGGGGGGTAGTATTCCAAGATGTTTGACACCAAACACGACATGTTTAGGTGCAGCTATTCCAAAGTTAGCATTTTACCGCGAGGATATAATGCGCTTAAGAGTATATGGTCAGGCTGCACTACAAACAGCATCAGAGATGGTCTCCGAACGCTGCAGAGGGGCCCTGCTCATGCAGGGGCACCCTCTCACATAGGAACCACGCACTCTGCCTTTAGGATTGATAAGGCCTGCCTTAGGAGTGACTTATAGGTTTATATGTGTGTATGTATTTCGTGATATAGGTAACCTATATCACTGTAAGGGGTGCATGCACCACCTTACCCAGGCTGCAGTAGCAGACCTGGGGTGTCAGTTTGGGTGGCCTTCCAGGGGTGGCATAATACATGCTGCAGCCCCTGGCAGGCCTCTGAGGTACCTATGCCCTTGGTACATAGTATACCATATACTAGGGACTTATAAGGGCACTCCAGATCCCAATCAGTGATGTGCCTAAGGCACATGGAAACCATTTTAGAGAGGAAGCAGCTAGGCTGGGGTTCTGATTAGCAGGGCCCCAGCCAGACTAATGTCGAAAAACAGTGAAGCATCAGCAAAAGTGGGGGTACCCATGTGAAGCAGATCCTACTCTCCTACACAACCCCCCAAACGTAGGGACATTAAACTAACCTTGCCCAGTTAAGTCTTCATGTTCTAAGTGGAAATACCTAGAGAGTCCATCTGCATTCGCATGGTTACTCCCAGGCCTATGTTCCACTGTAAAGTCCATCCCCTGTAGGGAAATGGACCACCTAAGCAGTTTGGGGTTTTCACCCTTCATTTGTTTTAGCCATAAGAGGGGCTTATGGTCTGTCTGAACCAGGAAGTGTGTACCAAACAAGTATGGCCTCAACTTCTTCAGAGCCCAGACCACAGCAAAGGCTTCCCTCTCTATGGCTGACCAACGTTTCTCTCTAGGGGTCAGCCTTCTGCTAATGAAAGCTACTGGCTGATCCTGACCTTCTTCATTCAATTGTGACAGTACAGCCCCTACCCCCAATTCAGATGCATCAGTTTGAACAATGAACTTCTTGGAGTAATCAGGACTCTGCAGAATTGGAGCAGTGCACATGGCCTGCTTGAGGTCATCAAATGCCTTTTGACAGCTAGCTGTCCACTGAACCTTTTGGGCATTTTCTTAGAAGTTAAGTCATTCAGGGGTGTCACTATTGATCCATACCCCTTGACAAATCTCCTATAGTACCCAGTCAGGCCTAAGAAGGCTCTCACCTGAGTCTGGGTAGTGGGAGCAGTCCAGTCCATGATGGTCTGGATCTTGCTCTGCAAAGGTTGAACCTGGCCTCCACCCACAAGGTGGCCCAGGTACACAACCTGACTCTGCCCTATCTGGCACTTAGTGGCCTTGATAGTCAGGCCTGCCTTTTGCAGGGCCTGTAAAACATTCCTGAGGTGGACCAGGTGATCCTCCCAGGTGGAGCTAAAGACAGCAATATCATCTAGATATGCTGCACTATAGGCTTCCAGACCTGTGAGAACTGTATTCACCAACCTCTGGAAAGTGGCAGGTGCATTCTTCAGACCAAAGGGCATTACCACAAATTGATAATGCCCACTAGGGGTTGAGAATGCTGTTTTGGGCTTTGCAGTATCAGCTAGTCTGATCTGCCAGTAGCCAGCTGTTAGGTCAAATGTGCTGAGATATTTGGCAGAGGCCAAAGTATCTATGAGCTCATCTGCCCTGGGTATTGGATGGGCATCAGTCCTAGTGACTGCATTGAGACCCCTGTAGTCCACACAAAACCTCATCTCTCTTTTTCCACCACTGGTGTGAGGTTTTGGTACAAGGACCACTGGACTAGCCCAAGAGCTATCTGAGGGTTCAATAACTCCCAACTCCAACATTTTCTGGACTTCAGTCCTGATACAGTCCCTGACATGGTCAGGTTGCCTATAAATCTTGTTTTTAATAGGCAGACTGTCCCCAGTGTCCACTTCATGGGTGCACCAGGTGGTCTGACTGGGTGTCAGTGAAAACATATGTCTAAACTGATTGAGAACTTGGCTGCAATCAGTTTGTTGCTGGGTAGTGAGGCTGCCTGCCAAGGCTACACCATCAACTGACCCATCGTCAGGGTTCTGTGAGAGCAGGTCAGGGAGTGGGTCACTCTCTTCCTCCTGCCCTTCATCAGTAGCCATGAGCAAGCCCATGTCTGCCCTGTCCACATATGGTTTTAACCTGTTGACATGGAGAACCCTGTGGGGACTCCTGGGTGTTCCTAGGTCTACTAAATAAGTGACCTCACCCTTCTGCTCAACAATAGTGTGGGGTCCACTCCATTTGTCTTGGAGAGCTGCTGGGGCCACAGGCTCCAACATCCACACCTTCTGTCCTGGCTGGTAAACAGTCAGAACAGCCTTTTGGTCATGCCAGGCCTTTTGAAGTTCCTGGCTAGCCTCAAGGTTTTTGGTTGCCTTTTTCATGTACTCAGCCATCCTGGAGCGGAGACCAAGTACATAGTCCACTATATCTTGCTTTGGGGGCTTGAGAGGTAACTCCCATCCTTCCTTCACCAAGCACAGTGGACCCCTCACAGGGTGGCCAAACAGAAGTTCAAAAGGGCTGTAACCAACCCCTTCTGAGGCACCTCCCTATATGCGAATAAAAGGCAGGGCAAGAGTATGTCCCATCTACGCCTAAGCTTTTCTGGGAGCCCTTTAATCATGCCCTTCAAGGTTTTGTTGAATCTCTCAACTAAACCATTGCATTGTGGGTGATAGGGTGTGGTGAACTTATAAGTCACTCCACACTCCTTCCACATTGCTTTTAAGTACCCAGACATGAAGTTAGCACCCCTGTCTGAGACTACCTCCTTAGGAAAGCCCACTCTTGAGAAGATTCCCAGGAGGGCCCTTGCCACCACAGGTGCTGTAGTGGTCCTGAGGGGAATAGCTTCTGGGTACCTGGTGGCATGATCCACTACCACCAGGATAAACCTGTGCCCAGAGGCTGTTTGGGGATCCATGGGACCAACAATGTCAATCCCTACCCTTTCAAAGGGCACCCCCACCACAGGTAGTGGTATCAGGGGGCCTTTGTAGTGCCACCTGCTTTGCCACTGGCTTGGCAGGTTACACAGGAGCGACAAAACTCCTTACTGTCTTCAGACATGTGGGGCCAGTGAAAGTGAGGGACAATTCTGTCCCAAGTCTTGTTCTGGCCCAGGTGACCTGCTAAGGGAATATCATGGGCTAGGGTCAATAGGAAGCCCCTGAACTTCAAAGGTATTACCAACCTCCTGGTAGCACCAGGCTTGGGGTCTCTACTCTCTGAGTACAGGAGTCCATCATCCCAATACACTGTATGGGGACCACTAGCTTTCCCAGCAGCCTCAGCAGCAGCTTGCTGTCTGAGGGGTTCAAGGGAGGGGCAGCTCTGCTGCTCCTGGCTCAGATCTGCCCTAGAAGGTCCCCCTGTCCCCAAGAACTCAACCTGGTCAGGTTCAAGTTCCTCTGGGACAGTTCCTTCTTCAGGGCTGAGATCATCCCCCTCAAGGGACTGATCTTCCTCCTGAGCCAAGGGGAAGGCACTGCCTTAACCCTACTACTCCTCCTCTTGGAAGGCACTTGGTCCATTCTTCCAGAATCCAAGGCCTGTTCAGTGCTAGACATTTTGGCTTGTGACCTGGTCACAGCAAACACATCTGCAGGGATCCCCAGCATTTCTGCATGGGTCCTGAGCTCCACTTCTGCCCAAGCAGAAGTCTCTAAGTCATTGCCAAGCAAGCATTCGACTGGTAGGTTTGCACTTACCACAACCTTCTTAAGGCCAGTTACCCCTCCCCAGGAGAAGTTAACAACTGCCAGAGTATGGTCTGTTCTGACATTGCTAGCATTGGTCACTTGGTACATCTCACCAAGCATAACTTGCCCAGGAAGCACAAGGTCTTGTGTCACCATTGTGACACTTGCCCCTGTGTCCCTAAATGCCAAAGCCTCACGTCCATTGATTAAAGGCTGTTGTCTGTACTTGCCCAGATTACTGGGACTCATAGAGGAGGGCACATCCATGCCTCCATCACAGACTAACACAGCCTGAGTCAGTTCCCTGACTAGGTCAGAGCCCAACTCAGTACCCAGGGTGAACCCTACTAAACCCTTGGCTGGAGCACTCCCACCAACTGTACTAGGGGGAACAGGTGCCTTAGGGGCATTGGTGGGTGCTGGACTGGAGTCTTTGGACTTGGTGCAATCACTGGTCCAGTGGGTCTTTTGCTTACAGACCTTGCACCATGGTTTTCTTTGGCCTTTCCCTTTTGTAGGCTGTGAATCCCGACCAGAAGAAGATTTTTGGGGGCCTGATGAAGACTTTTGATCTTTACCCTTCTCCCCACCCTTTTCAGAGTTCTTAGCATCTTGCTTCTTGGTTTCCCCACCTTGGTTCTGTACCTTCTGCTTCACCCTGGTTCTGACCCATTTGTCTGCCTTCTTTCCCAATTCTTGTGGAGAGGTCAGATCAGAGTCTACCAGGTATTGATGCAACAGCTGATTTTGACAGTTATTAAGAATCTGCTCCCTCATTATCAGATTGTACAATCCTGAGAAGTCACACACCTTACTGCCCATCAACCAGCCTTCCAGAGCCTTGGCAGAACAATCCACATAGTCTACCCAGTCTTGAGTCTGTGCTTTTTGGGTGTCTCTGAACTTCAACCTGTACTGTTCAGTGGTTAGGCCAAACCCATCAATAAGAGCACTCTTCAAGACCTTGTAATTGTCAGCATCCTCCTCTCTAACAGTGAGGAGCTTATCTCTACCTTTGTCAGCAAAGGAGAGCCACAAGATTGCTGCCCACTGCTCCTGAGGGACCTTCTGTACTTTACAGGCCCTCTCTAATGCAGTTATCCATTTGTGGATATCATCCCCACTCTGGTAGGGAGGGACAATCTTGCTCAGGTTCCTATGGTCATAGGACCTTTCCCTATCTCTAGGGACATGGCTGCCACCATGGGACTCTAGTCCCAACTTTCTTCTCTCTCTAAGGAGATCTAGGGATTCCCTATCTAAAGCCAGTTGCTTTTTCTGATTTCCAGCTGAGTTTCCTCATACTGGACCAGTCTGGCTCTCCTCTCATGAGAGGATTCCCTCCTGTGAGAGGAGACAGAGCTCCCTATAGAGGTGCCAGAGTGGTTAGACTCCTGAGAAGGAGATATAGACTTCCTGGGCACACTCTTAATCCTTCCTGGGGGACAAAGAGGGCATCATTTTGATCATCCTCATCATCATCCACAGGAGGGATTGGGTTTTCCAGGTCAGGGTCATTGTCACCCTCCTGGCCAGTTTCAGAGGGGGGCTGGGGGTATTGGTACCCCTGGCCTCCTCCTCTTCTCCTGCCCCACCCTCAGCTCCTACCCCTTCAGTCCCTACAGGCTTACTAAGGTCATAAGCCACCAACAACTCCTTGAGGTGTTGGGTGGTGGGAGCTTTGGCCTGTCCTTATTTTTCTCAAGTTGCATAAAGCTCTCAATTCCAAGAATGGGAGTGTATCATACTTGGAGGGTGGAAGCTCAATGGCTTCCTGCAAGGATTCTTTGGATCCTCCCCTTAAAGACATTACTAGTGTGGTGTGGTGTATGCACTACCTACTCTAGTGTGGCCTACTAAACTCTCTTGAGTTGTAGAAAGGGTTGTGCTATCCCTTGACACACAACTCTAAGTTCAGTAGAACTTACTGTATTCTAAGCTTAATTTATATGTACCTTAGGTACCTTTAGTGGTTTTCAGTTGATCAATTCAATTGAGATTATCTGGTAAAACAATAGCAAGCTGGAATCCCACACGCTGCACACCAATGTGAGAAGTTGGCCTGGCATATGCTGTCCACTAATTATAGTGGGCACCTTGCACCAGTCCAAACAACCCCTTATTGGAGATAGGTTAAAGACAACCTTATTGAAAGCTATCCTAGTGGTAGCTATGGAGAGCAGCCTTCAGGCTAAGTCTTGAAGGAATGTAAAGCAGCTTGTTTTACCAGTCTATAATCTCTTGAGTGACCAAATGAAAGAGCACCACACCAGGTATATATTCAAAATATATGTATTTATTGCTAAACACACCCCTCTAGTCTCTTTATGAGGCTAGAGTTCGAAGTACATAAGTTATAAGTTATTAATTCACAGTAATAGCACAAATACACGTTTGGGCCCTAGGGGCGTACCAAACCATATACCAATAAAGTGGTATGCGAACCACGACTGAACTAGACACTAGGCCTAGAGCCTCTAGAAGTGCTTGGACCACAAGGAACCACCCAAGGTAGTGACACAGGGGACCTACGGGAGACGCGTGCAGTGTAAATACACAACCGCGATACGCCGTTGACTTCTATGGAGAAAGTCGGGATCGGGAAAATAGAGAAAAGGGACACTTAAAAGAGGACTAGGACAAAACCCTTTGAGATCTAGGACTTTGAAGAGTCTCTACCCACGGGAGCACTGGAGTACTCGTGTTACCTCACCCAGGGAAGCCGGGTGCATAGGTGCCTTTCGGGGTCGGGTTTCGTCGTCGATTCGAATGGCGATCTGCTGCAAAGTGCTGCTGGCGGCCAAGAGAAAAGTGTCCGGGTGGATCCAAGAGTGGATCGGAGTTCTGAAGAACCTGAAAGCAGAGGGGACAGAGTCTGGATCACTAGCCAGTGACCAGGAAGGCGGTGGACAGATGCCCACCGATGTCGAGTGCTTCAGGTGCGTTGACGGTTGTCTTGACTCTTCAGCCACGAGGTCCAGGAGGCGTTGTCGGCGACCAGGAGCAGGATTCGGGCTGGTACACGATGTCTGTCGAGTGCTGAGGTGTCGGCAACCGGATTGGACCCAACAAGCCTTGGCAACGGCAAGTCTCGATGAAGATGTAGATCGTCGATGGTGCAGACCAGCAAGGTCTGTGGAACTCACCCAGCGAGGGTAAGTGAGGGCAGACCTGGAGCAACCAGGATGCCAAGTAAGAAAAGGATTGGCCTTCGTTAAGGGCTACTAGCCAACGGGCTAGCGACCGCGAAGGAGCCTCGTGACGCCGCACGTGGAGCTGGCTTACAGGACACTCGTGGAGTGGGGGCCAGTGATCTTCGGTGCAGGTGGTGCTGGAGGCTAGGGCTACTTGGAGCCCAAAGCACGACTTCTTGGAAGACCCAGAAGATGGTGCACTTGCAAATGTGCTCAGTGTCCAGGGGTCACGGTCTCAAGTCACCCACGATAGCCACGGGCCTCAGTTTTGCTGGGGACTCAGGGTAGCCTCGGGGAAGTCTGAGAATCCACCTCTGGTGATGCGATGACTTCGGCGTCCGACGGGAGCTTCAGAAATGCGAACCGGACAGATGCTTCTTTGGTGCCTGCCAAGCAGGAGTCACTCCTTGACCCCAAGGGAGATTATTCTGTCCTCTAATCGTGAGTAGAGCGTCGAAGGTCCAGGATTCAGTTTCAGAGTTTCGTCCAGGGATAATCTAAAGTCCTAAGGACTGGGTTCCTACCTTTATTCTAAAAATAGGGGTTGGACTACTCTGTGGCCCCACCTATGGGTGGGTCAGGGCAGAGGGGTGGCTACACCCCTTTCCCTTTGTCCAGTTCGCGCCAAAGCAGGGGCTGCAAGCCCCTGATCCGGTTTGAACTGGGGTATGCACAGGGACACCAAATGTGCCCCCAGTGCAGGACTTCAAAGCACCCGAAAGTGCTCCCGCCCAGCCCCAATACACATTATCCTGTCTGGGGAGGTGGTCACACCTCCCTGGGACAGGAAACCTATTGTCCAGGCCTCCCCTGCCGGAGTTTCGTCCAGCAGCAGGAGGCCAGACTCGTGTCTGTGGCAGCAGCATCCATTTTGTGATGCCAGGGCTCTGGAAAGAAGTTACCGGACTAGTTAGAGTTAACATGTCTTTCCCTCTAGAAGGGTGGAATGCTACCCCCGCCGCCAGGATTGGCGGGGGTAGTATTCCAAGATGTTTGACACCAAACACGACATGTTTAGGTGCAGCTATTCCAAAGTTAGCATTTTACCGCGAGGATATAATGCGCTTAAGAGTATATGGTCAGGCTGCACTACAAACAGCATCAGAGATGGTCTCCGAACGCTGCAGAGGGGCCCTGCTCATGCAGGGGCACCCTCTCACATAGGAACCACGCACTCTGCCTTTAGGATTGATAAGGCCTGCCTTAGGAGTGACTTATAGGTTTATATGTGTGTATGTATTTCGTGATATAGGTAACCTATATCACTGTAAGAGGTGCATGCACCACCTTACCCAGGCTGCAGTAGCAGACCTGGGGTGTCAGTTTGGGTGGCCTTCCAGGGGTGGCATAATACATGCTGCAGCCCCTGGCAGGCCTCTGAGAGTACCTATGCCCTTGGTACATAGTATACCATATACTAGGGACTTATAAGGGCACTCCAGATCCCAATCAGTGATGTGCCTAAGGCACATGGAAACCATTTTAGAGAGGAAGCAGCTAGGCTGGGGTTCTGATTAGCAGGGCCCCAGCCAGACTAATGTCGAAAAACAGTGAAGCATCAGCAAAAAGTGGGGGTACCCATGTGAAGCAGATCCTACTCTCCTACAATGATAATTCATGATTTTGGTGATAAGGGGATAAGGAGGACTGCCCGGGGGTGGTTTCATTGCCAGGGATTTGTGGGCCCTCTTGATGATGAAGCAGGGTGACAGACAGGAGTCCCTCATGGATCCAAGACAAGAGCCATTGTTCCAAGAATTTCTCAGGGTCCCTCCCCTCAACCCCCTCGGGGAACCTCACAAAACTCAGGTAGTGTCACTGGGCTCGGTTTTCAAAATCCTCTGTATGATCTTTCAAGGTGAGGGACACTGTCGTCAGGCGAGCGACCTCTGCTTTAAGGGCCGTGATGGAGTACTCCAGTTTGGACATGCGCCACTCAGCACCCGACACCCACATTGTACAAGTCTTGCCACAGGAGTGCAATGTCGATCCCAACTGTGCCAATCTTCATTTCCAGTGCCAGCTGTAGGGCCTGAACAGCCTGTAGTATCTCCAAAGAATCCGGGGGCCAGGCCATGATGCAGAATTGCTGTCCCCGCCATCCGATTTGGTGGCCAGGGAGCTGTAAACTTATTAATTTTCATCTGGGTGTGAGTCGGTGGGGACCGCTACTCCCCATGCTGAGCCCTGGAATGGCAGAAGGGTTACAGCAGAATGATCCAGAGGGGGCACAGTGAAGCAGAAGGCTATAGAACTATGCGAGGAAGTGGCCGTCCCACTGACTCTGACCCCCTTACTCAAGGACCCATCCGCAGTCCTGGTAGCATGAGCAGTCGGGGTGAAGGCTTATGCAGGGGTCCAGGCAAGGTAGAGCTGAGGGTCCCATAGGCCAGCAACCCCAGCATCTATCAAGGCAGGTACACTGTTACAAGATGGCCGTCTGGTGAGGAGCTCCGGCCGGGAGCTCCCGGTCAGGGATTGCCGTTTTGGCTTAAATCCCCCTTATTCCCCGTAATTTGTCCCGTATCCTGACTGGGGACATCGAGACGACATGGCCGATGCCCGGTGGATCCGCTTGGTTCGGCTATAGAGGAGTCTGACCCAGATTTCTCCCGCGGCCGTCACCTACCCAGCCGGACATTGGGGCATGGCATTCCTCGTCCCGCTGCTGCTGTTTTCTCCCTCTACTGCCTCCCTCGGAACGAATCGCTGCGGATTGCTGATAAGTGGACCAGCCTTGGCGCAACTCTGGCTTCATCGAAAAACTCCGGATGGCGGCTGATTGATCGGGGGCGAGATTCCACTCTTCCGGACCGTCTCCTTGCCCTCTGGGTCGGGAGTAGCTGTCTGCCCCGACGCCTGATCACCTGCAGCGATGAGCTGTATCGAGGGTGAGTGCCACGTGGACCCGAATTCCCGCCTGCAATCTACCGATCTAGGGGCGCTCGCTCTCCCAGTCCCCGCTGCTGCCTCGCTGCCTCCACCATACTGGCCGTCTGCTTGGGTGTGTTCCGCCTCAGTTCCGACTTCTGGGACCCGTGAGTCCTCTCTAGGTATGGGGGTGCGGGAGCTACGCCCTGCGGATTGTCAACACCGATGCCCCCATGGTCCTGAGCCTCTGCACGCCTTCTACAGCCTTCTGCCCGCCTTTGGTTTTGTGGCTGCGTCCCCCCTCTGACTCTTCGCACTTAAATCCTGCTCTCTGGTTCATCGTTATGGATTTTTGACTTTTGTGCATCCCGCCATTTTGTTGTTGGCTTCCGTCGATACCCACGACCCGGACCCGCCATCTTGCTTGACCTCTGTCCATTCCCCCTTCCCTCCGGTCTCCCCCTGACGATCCTCAAACGTTTTTCTCCTTCTTTCTGGTCTGCCTTAACTCCATCCCCCCTCTGGTTCCCTCCTCTCCCCTCACCCTCTCTCAGAACACTATTCTTGTCCCCCTCTACCTTCTCTCCCCCCTTATGATTTTTCCACTCACTTTGTAATGACTGTGCAACTAATGTTTAAATTATTGTACCTTGTAACTCGCTATTTTTGTTCCTTATGTAAAGCGCTCTGATACCTTGATTCTTGTGACTTTTGTGCATCCCACCATTTTTTGGGAGATGGTCTCCGTCGATTCCCATGATCTGGACCCGCCATCTTGTCTGACCCTTGTCCGTTCCTTCTTCCCTCCTGACTCCTCCTGATGACCCTCGAACGTTTTTCTCTTTTTTGCTGGACTGCCTTTACTCCATCCCCCCTCAGGTTCCCTTCTCCCCTCTCACCTATTCTCAGACTCCTATTCTTGTCCCCCTTTTCCTTCTCTGCCTCTTATGATTTGTCATTTACTTTGTAATTTCTGTGAAAAAATGTTTAAATTAGTGTACCTTGTAACTCGTTATGTTGTTCCTTATGTAAAGCGCTCTGATACCTCCGGGTCTAGCGAGCGCTATATAAAACTCAATAAACAAACAAACAAGGCAGGTCAGTATAAATCCATGGTGGCCCAGCGAGGACCCCCATTCCCCACAGAAGGGTCCAGCAGGCAACAGGCATAGAAATGGGTTGCCACAATGTGGAGACCTATCTGCAGAAAAGTAGGGCCCCAGGACAACAGATGACCCAACACTAACACCAGGAGGGGCGCAAGGCACCAACCCGCCAGTACGGGGAAGTCCCACGGCCCCGGCGCCATGAGCTATTGTACCCCTTGTGTTCCCCCCGCAGCTCCACCAGGGTCAGGCCCCCAAGCAGCACCCAGCATAGTCCAGGGTGGGAGGAGGGCCACAGAATAGAAGAGGGTGCTGCAGTGGGGCCTGTCACCCCCGCCGTAGAGAAAGGTGTGCAAATGAACACCCCCGGCACCTCGCAGGCCACTGAAAGCCTCCACACTCACCTCACTGCCACGCAGGCTCTGAGTGCAGGGCCCCAGAGACACAGGCCCAGCAGCAGGCCCCAGAGCCTGAAAGTCACAGCGACCCCCTTCCTTTCCGCCAAAGTCAAGCAGAAGACAGCGGAGGCCCGATGCCACCGGGGGGAATCAACAATGTCTGCTCCATTCGGCGCGGCAGCCGACAGGCCCAGGAGATGCGGGCAAAGCGCGGACCCAGAGCAAATTATACCACAAGGGCCTCGCCCGCACAGCTCAAAACGGGCCCCAAAGTCGGCTCACCGAAGCCCCCAAACACACTTCAAGGTACCACGGGGGCTCCCCAATGGTGGTAGAGCTCACTCCACCCGCGGGTAACGCCAGCAGCCAGGATGGCATTGGAGTCTTCTTCCGAGGGGCCGAGAGCTCACAGAAAGACTACCACCATTTTGGCTGCTCAGGCCACGCCCCCAAGCTTGTCTTTTTAGAATCAGTATCCTCAAGTACACTTAATGTCATCACATTCTACCTTGACTGAAATCCTGGTTTTAAAACCTGAAAACCCAACTAGTCCCAATGTTTTTCAGACAGCAACTCATGAGAATTTTGAAGATGGTAGCAGGGAATACGCAACAGGTATAATCACAAACTGTGAAGTTTCTACTTATACACAGATATCCGAGAAATCAAAAATGATTCATCAATCTAATTTGGGAAACTGTGGGGCGACCAAGCACAGCAAAAATACTGACATTGTTACTTTAACGGCGGACACTCCTGCAACTCTTGAATTTGCTCCTTTATTTGCCCTACAGGGTCATTTTAACTATTCAAACAAAGCAAAGTCCCTAAAAATGTTCTCCAGTATCCAGAGTCTACCGCATATTACCTCCAAACAAATAGATGCCATCAAATTTGTCCCATCTAGTTTGGGTCTACAGAAAGAATTTACAAGGGTGACCTTTGCGGATGATAAAATTCCCCAGCAACTGAACCATAGGAAAGTATTCCAGCATTAGGGCATCTCTATTACTCATTCTTACAAGATGGCTATCCTTCTAAGCTGTGACTTTCAAGAGACAAATGTAGATCAAAGGACTCATCACTTACACAAAATCCAGCCCACTCTACGCAGGAAATTCACTTCTCTAAATCAGGATCATCTATCGCTACACTCATTCACAAAATTATCAATGCACTCACTCACTCTATCAATGTACTTGCTTATGCATCCAACCAATAACTCATTCTCACACTCACCCTATCCCATTTCCAGGCACTTTTCAAGACACAGATAAACTTGCCAATCTGTGAAAAAGTTTCAGTTCTAAAATAGCCAGACCTAGTGTTTGTTTTTCAATCGACAAGTTTCTTGAGAACCCTAACAACCCGAAGCGAAGCTGCACTTCATACACCAATAGAGAGGTATGTGCTTTCTGAGAGTTCATTTGGTACGGCCAGTATGTTAAATATCCACATGGTTGGCGGCCAGTGTCGCACGTTATGTGAGGGACCTTACCCTCAGTTGAGAGTCATTTGCAAAACATTGTAGAAAATGAGTAGCAGGTGGGTTTGAAGTAGGAGATTATGAAACGTGTAGCCTCGCCTCTTTTGCGGAAGGACTCAATCTGCCACCAGTCTCTGAGTAAATTGAGCATTAATTACTGCTGAAGGGCCCTTTGCTTTAAGAATAAGACGTCTGCTGTTTTTGGGCCCATTTTATGGCCTGGTGGGCTGTTTTTTAGGTTTCGCCTGCACAGTGAAATCTCTTGTATTTAATATATGTTAAAAGGGGTCTCATCAGTTTCCTTTTCTAATTACTGTGTTCATACACTTTTCTGTGGAACTTTTTTGTGTTAACTTCCCCTGGCTGCACGCATTTATGATACTTCTACTAAAGCTTTTCACACTGTTTAAGCCCCATTCACTGCAAGATAAGATCTCTTCCTGTGGAAACGGCAAACAGCTTCTAACAATATGCTGGAATGCTTGCTTTTTATTACTTAGCTGTGTAAAGCAGATGCTTTAGCTTTTGAACATTTGTGGCATTTCCTATTCATACCTCAGTACCTTTCTTTGCACTTTGTAGGCATTATCGGTTTGATTTTTTCAACTTATTGTATTTGGTCATTATGATCAAATTCTAAATGTTGTAATAAACATTGCACGTTAAAAGTAATGTTAATATAGAAGTGCTATGCTATATTTTACTACTAAATAGGCAGCAACAAGTGCAGTTACCTTGCAGACAATAGGGTCATGTTTTGAATGGTGCAGCATGTGCAGTAGCACCGGGACCAAACGTTGTCAGAACTCCTCTAAACACATAATATTGCTATATTTGACTACTAAACAGGCAGTCACAATTGGAGCTAAAAGGGACTTGATTCGAATGGTGCAGTAGGTGCAGTGGCACCGGGGCCAAAAGCTCTAGGGATCCCACTAAACCCAGATTATTGCTAACATTTTAAACTAAACAGGCAGTCACAAGTGCAGGTACCTTGCAGGCACTAGGGTTGTGATTTCAATGGTGCAGCAGGTGCAGTGACACCAGGACCAAAAGCTCGAGGCACCCCACTAATTATTATTATTTATTTATTGTACAGTTAGTTAAAACCTTTACAAAAATGACCATCTCTTATAAAACTATAAAACTTCAACTTAAAATGCTAGTAGCCACATTTAAGAACACAGTAAAAATTGCAAAGAGAGAGAATCCCCCAGCCTCGATGGGCCACAGTCCAGATTCTTCATTTTTTATAAGCGGAGATTTAGCAGCAGTTCAGAATGTAAGATAACCTCCCTGATCAGAGTCTTAGCAGCAAAATGAAGGAGACAATTGAATGCAGGTTAAAGTGCGTAGTGCAGCAACGACTTTTATGGCTCAGTACAAAGTGGCCGAGGTTAGCCCGGTAATGTTTTTCTTCAAGGCTTGGGTGTGCAAGAGTGCTTAGTACTTGGTGTAATAAAGGCGCTGTCAGAGACTTTCGCGTAGTGGGTCAGCGGGCCGGTTCCAACCCAGCTCCAGTGCCACTTCTCAGATAATCCGGTTGTATCTTTTTTAGTCTGAGATCAGCAGCAGTTAAGAATTTAACTAGGCAACAGCTTAGTTGAATATCTTCGCCAGAGAAACTTGCTAGCACCGCTTGCCTACAGGACCGTATTTGTTTCTTATTGAAGAATGGTCTAAAGAGTGACTGGCGCTCCTGCATTAATTCCCTGCATATGGTTATGATGTGCACTATGTCCTCCTCTCCTTCCCCGCAGAGACGACAAATTGCCGGCTTCGGAGGGCGTCACCACGGAGGCAAGTGGTATGCAGATGGCAATATGCCTAACCGGAATCTCAGGAACTTCTCTTTTGTGGTTTTAGAGAAGTTAGTTTGGAGGTATGCTTGGGGGGTCGCTTTGCTGTAAGACTGTACAGTGAGCCAGCCGTGTGCGCGTTCTGACAAGACAGCTTTGTCTTGTATGATAGATTCATTTTTGCAAGTGTTATTTACTATTTTTTTAAAGCTTGCCAGGGACCCTGATGATTCCCAAAGTTGCCATATCCCCAGCTGGTCCAGTGCAGTGTCCAAGAAATGTCTAGCTGGGCAGGTCTCTGAAGCTTCTAGTTCCTTCCACAAGTAGGAGTTTAGCGTTTCAGCCTGCCCTTTTTTGATTTTGTACCAGGTTTTAATGAAAGCTCCTGTGCGGGCCAGCTCTTGTCTTTGCATCCCGAATTCGAGCCTCATTTGTGCCGTAGATGTATATCCTGGCAACCCGTAGATCATTCTCAAGGCTCTTGCTATGGTGCCGTTCAGTGTTTCAGCATCTCTCCCTCTCATGGCTTCGCTTCCAAAGGTGATTGATGGAATTAGTTTAGCCTGTATCACCCTGGTCAGGGGAGAAAGCTTGGTCCAGCGGTCTTGTTTTTCAGATTTCTTAATGCCACTGCTGTCATTAATCCCCTTTTTTTTATTGCCTCACATTGCGCTTTGTAGTTACCTTTGTTATCGATAATAACCCCCAGGTATTTATAGTCTTGTACGACTTCCAGCTTGGCACCCCACTAAACACCTAAAATTGCTATATTTTGCTACTAAACAGGCAGTCACAAGTGCAATTACCTTGCAGACAACAGTGTCATGATTTGAATGGTGCAACAAGTGCAGTGGCACCGGGGCCAACAATTCTCATAACTCCACTAAAAACCAAATATTGCTACATTTTACTACTAAATAGGCAGTCACAAGTGCAGTTATCTTGCAGGCAACAAGTAATATAGCTATATTGATATATTTGACTACTAAACAGCCAGTCACAATTGCGGTTACCTTGCAGTTAAAAGGGACTTGATTTGAATGGTGCAGCAGGTGCAGTGGCCCTGGGGCCAAAAGCTCCAGGGATCCCACAACACCCAGATTAATTTAAAATGTTACTACTAAACAAGTGCCTTTATCTAGCAGGCAATATGGTCATGATTTGAATGGTGCAGCAGGTGCAGTAGCACCAGGACCAAAAGCTCTAGGCACCCCACTAAACACTTAATAATGCTATATTTTACTTCTAAACAGGCAGTCACAAGTGCAGTAAGCTAGCAGGGACTAGGGCCATGATTTCAATGGTGCTGCAGGTGCAGTGGCACCGGGGCTAAATGTTGTCAGACTCCTCTAAACACCAAATATTGCTATATTTAAGTACTAAATAAGAAGTCACAAGTGCAGTTATTGAGCAGGCAATAGGGTTAGGATTTGAATGGCGCAGCAGGTGCAGTAACACCAGGACCAAAAGCTGTAGGCACCTCACTAAACACAAAATATATTCTAATATGTTACTACTAAACAGGCAGTCACAAGTGCAGTTACCTTACAGGCAATAGAGTCATGATTTGAATGGTGCAGCAGGTGCAGTGGCACCGGGGCCAAACGTTGTCATAACTCCTTGAAGCACCAAATATTGTTATATTTTACTACTAAACAGGCAGTCACAAATGTAGTTATCTTACAGGCACTAGGAACATGATTTGAATGGTGTAGCAGGTGCAGTGGCACTGGGCCCAAAAGTTGTCATAATTCCTCTAAACACATAATATTGCTGTTACATCAATTAATTCTAGTATTTCCCTCTTTCATTTTATTTTTCAAAATGTTGCTATTACTTACCCGCACTATACCACTAGTAACAGCACAATATATTGATTTTTTGTACATAAACAAGTCATAACACTTTAACAGACTTTCTGCTACTTATATTGTACAACTACTCAGCCAGCTACTATTTACAACAAAAAACAGCTTATTATTAATCCCATAGGCGAAACCTAATGCATTTACCAATGTTTGTTACTGTTGATTTGCTTGATATCAAAACAACTTTTCCTGCAGCAAGCTCACATCAATGCAGTCTTCCCATACCTTGAAAAACACTTGTATAGCATGTCTTTACAAGTTTAAAACTGCCCCAATTTGCAAATGTGGGCGACTTTTTTAGCTATCTAATTCACTAATAGGAGCCCCTTTTATTTTGTTGCCTGGGCCTGTTTTCTCTCCCAGTCCGACCCTGCTTAACTCTGTATCATTCCTAGTCAATGTATGCACTTTAGACAGTACAAGCGCAGAACAATGGGTACCGTATCATACCAGTCTTTGAGCCGCACTGATGTCGAGGGGGCCTGTGAATTTGTTTTCTGTCCACATAAGTTGTAACTTTGAAAATCTCCAATTTAGTGCATGTGCTGCTGACAGCAGAGCTCGGAAACACTTAGGGGCAATTACTGCCTCGTGTTTCCAAGGTCTGCTGCTTGCAGTCCATGCACTAACTTGGAGAATTTTAGAGTTACTCTATGTGATGGACAGGGTCGAACTGGGCAAGAAAATAGTCCCGGGCACCAAATTAAAGGTGGCTCCCATTAGAGAATCAGGAGCTGTGTTACATAAAGTGCCCCAGGGGCGCAACAGGCATTTGTGCCCCCTTTGCATGCCCCCGGGGTACTTTGGTATTACAGAAGGGGGCCTCAGATGCTTGTGCGCCCCTTCGGTAATACTGATAGCGCTGGCGCTCATAAAGCGCTAGCGCTGTCTTCAAGGGGACATTCCCTCATTTGCATGTGGGCATGCCCCATGCAAATGAGGGAATCCCTTTGCCTCTGTGCCCACGCCGTATTACCGATGCGGACGCGGAGGCAAATTACCCCCCCCCGGAGGTGCACTGACATGGCGCCACCTAAAAGTGGCGCACTGTCAGTGCGCCCCCTAATGGCAGCCCTCTGGCGGGGGGAAAGGGGGTCCTATGGACCCCTCCAGACATCCCCTTGTAGGCGAGTGCAGTCACTGACTGCACCCGCCTGCAAGGGGATCTCTAATGCCCTCTAAAAGTGTAGGAAGGTTGCTGCCCGCACTGTCAAACCCGGAGCTGCTGTAAAGCAGCAGCTCCATATTTCACGTGAATGCGCTGTCCTGGGGGCAGCGCGAGTTCGTGGCTGCCGTGGGGGCTGCGCATTCATCATAATGAGGCGCAGGCTCCTTTATTGCACTGGTCTGACCTTTTTAAAGGTGCGCCTGGCGCAATGAAGGAAAATGGGCCTCATGTGTAATGCGGCCCCAGATAGCTAAAGAAGTAGCCCACATTTGCAAATAGCTAGTTTTTATTTATAAAGACACGTTGTGTAGGTGTTTTGCATGGTGCTTGAGGCAGACAATGTTTGAGGTAATGTCAGGAAAATCAACAGCAAACAAATTTGCCCATCATACCATTAAGCAGGCCCACAAACGTCCAAAAACAGGCCCACACACTTACCTATCAGACCAGCCCCTTGGTCACTGCCCGACTGCCCTATAGACCAGTCAGACCCTGGTGATGAAGAATGTGCAGAGAGCGGGAACACAATATGGTGCCCGGTGATCAGTACTGCCCTGGGGCCGTGCACCTATTCAAGACACAGACCTGTAGCTAAAAGGTAGTCTATCTGAACGCATACCACTCTCACTATATTTGCAAATAGTCTGTCCTGGTATAGTCTTTTGGTCAACCTTCTGTGGATTAACACAGAACCACTGGTGTCTCCAGATGGGTCCGGTGCCTCAGCTCTATTTGTCCTGGCCCCCTTTGGGCCCCACCATCAGAGCTATTGAATGTGCCTGGAGGCACCACAGAACAACACACACTGCACTTTGCCACACACACACTTTCATTTATCAAAATACCTTCACCACAAAGCAGTGTTGTTTGCTAAAAAGTAATAAATCTGTCTGCATGTGTGTGTATATATCTATTTATACGCATATATTATCACTATATACACACATACAGTCAGATTAAGCGTGTGTGTGTGTGTGTGTGTGTGTGTGCGTGCGTGCGTGCGTGTGTGTGTGTGTGAGAGAGAGGCCTTTATAAGTGGTCTCGTCACCTTCATTTGTGGTCCAATGCGTGACCCCCTTGCAATTCACTTCAAGAGACACTGGACACAGCAGCAGGCAAATACATCAGCATGGAAAAGTGCTAACGGGCTGAAAAAATCCCCCAAAAACCCAGAGTAATTTAACATGCCATTTCACAGGAGTTATTGATTAAACTTGCTTCATCAAATGGACATTTGATACAAGCACACTTGTTACACCATTAGGAAAAATCAGGAAATGTTAGCCACAACTGTCTCCAGTGACCCTCATTCTGATACCTGTTACATATTCGTAAATAGATGAGTAGACATTTTTAACAGCAATATAGCATTTCAATTTACCTGCCGTTTAACTAGTCACTCACTATATTGTGTATAGGTAACTCGTTAACTTTAGTCACCAATTTGCCGAAAATTGATAGGAAGCCTTGTTAATAGGTAAATTCCAGCTCCAACCACAAGTCACTGGCTCCATTTTGTCACATGGATTCCGAGTGACAACAACAGAAGACCACATGGCAGTGTGCAGTGGGCACGACTTTTCTGAATGCTCACGGATACGGAACACATGCATTTTAAAATATAGTTTAAAGAAAATACGAACCAAAGTATGTCAGGCAGACCACCCACAAGCACGCGAGCAGAAGGACTTGAAGCCGACGCATGATGACTCCAGGGACTTCTTCCAAACCGTCTCCTCAGCTAGGCGTATGGGATTTCGACCTTCTCAAGCACCTTTATACCATAGAGTAATTTAACAACCGGCCAGGAACAAGGGAGACTTTCTTTCCATACTGTATGCACGGCCATAAAAGCTGTCGGGCTCCTCTGTCAGTATCCTGCGTGGCCTGCTTGACTCTCAGGTTTGCAGAGGTGATAAATAATAGAAGATGGGCCCTGCTGTGTTTACACTGTGCGGAGTCGTGAGGCATGTGGACAGGAAGTGAGACATAACCGAACCGTGGCAAAAATGCAGCAGTACAGACTCCTGGGGACCCACGAAAACATGTAGGAAAAATGACGATTTCGTCATGTCTTGCTGTTGATAGTGTTCATATCTTTTTTTTATTTTTGGAAAACGTGTATAATTGCAGAATGTTAAGGGAATTTCTTGATCAATAATCGTCTGCTCAGGGACTCATTCCAGGACCGATGCAAACATTGATTGAGCATAAATTGAAATTTGCATCCGAATCATGATCTTCACCAGATAAAACTTCGTGAAAATCGTGCAAACAAACTGTACACGTTCCAAGTTTGCATACCTAGGAATGGAGCAAAACATGCTATTACCACTTAATGTCACAGTTCACGGCCCGAAACTCTTAATGATGCACTAAATAAATTTACTTGAAAATAATCCATGCTGTATTAATTTATATGGTTAATGGCTATTCTGAAAATGTACCTGGGGGCGGGCTCTTTTGGCTCTAGATTTCCCACCCCTGATTTAAAGAGACCAATTAAGTGCCTAATTGGTGCTAATGGTTGCAGGTGGTAGGCACCGGTAAATATTTTTGCAGACCCAGGACTTATTTTTCACCATCAGATTTTGACCAAGAGAGAGAGAGAGAGATAAAGGCAGAAAAGGGTGAGAGAATGAGAAAGATGTGAAAACTGACAAGAGAAAGAGAACAGGGTTGGAAATGACCCTGCAGGAGTACGATAAAGAGATAGGAATTGGAGAGTGTTGGAAGAAAGAGGCATGAGGTGGAATCAAGACTAGGCAAACTTGGTATTCAGGCTAAGAAAATCTTTGGCTCCCTGAGCTTTTCTTTTTAAACTTAGCTCTGGACATATACTGTAATGTTTTGCCACATTGATAGACAAAATTACTGTAAGTACAGTAAATAACTACAAATAACACAATTGTATGCCCTCCTCCTGGCTTCCCACCATGACTGAATGGCCTGAAGTTATGACTAATTTTTGTTTTTGCCACCAATCCCAACAAGCATGAGCAAAACCTGACTCACATTCTGATTTACAAGTAGCACCCATTGGCTTTTCCACTGGTTGTGTGCAGCCTGTGGAAGTATGTGGGCATGCTTCACAGCAGCAGTGGCCCACTTGCAAGATGAAAGCACCTCTAGGTGTGCTTATGGTGAACGGTATCTGGGCAGCAAGGAAGGAAATCTGCCGGGTGCACTGTGTGAGCAGCCCCCTTGCAGCAGGTGAGAGAAGCCGTTGAGTGGGTGTGCGGAAAGTGGTGTACTATATGGTGTGGTTGTCGTACCTCACCGTGTAATACACTCACAATACTTTCTTGTGCCCATTCAGGCTTGTTCGTAAAACTTTTAGCTCAACCTGGGGTAGCTGTGGCTTCAAGTAGCCAGACTTAAATAAAGTAACAATTGTAAATCATTCAGAAGTACCAAAACATCAAAATAAAGCAGTCACACAAAACAAAAACAATCTGACACCAATTTATAAAAATAGGTCTTATTTCTATACATTTCTAGACACCACAATGAACAAAATCCAGCAGAGGGTTCTGGAGATATAGATTTTTAGGTAAAACGTAAATCACTGCTTTTCATTGAAAATGTTAACAAGCATTAGTAACTATCACAGTTACCGGAAACGTTGTAAACTTTATAAAACATTTATAAAGTTGTGTTCGGGTACTCAGCCCTTTCTGGGTGACCAACTCTGGCAGGCAGCAGGTCAAGGGGGACTGTGAGGATTTGTAAAACAGTTTCCTTGGCACCAAAGCAGTCTCAAGTCCAGTTGCAGACTCTATGGGCGAACCTCCATAGACATCAAAGGAGTGGTCCTAATGCAAGGGATTCAGGATGTTGAGGATGCTGTAAGATGCTGAGGATGCTGTGTAGTAGATGGGGAGGGGGGCTCTCTGGGGCTACTTCTCGGTCCACAATCTTGGTGGGGTAACTTTGGCCACAGACGTCGATATCCCTTGAAGTCCTTAGTGGGTCCAGCAAAAGTCCAGTTGCCACTGGACTTCTGGCCTCTGGTCCCAACAAAACCAGTGGTTCCCTTTAGTTAAGGTGCTTCTTGGGGGACCAAACTACACTCCAATTAATTTCCTGGATGAACTAGATTTGGGTGTGTAGGAAAGTAGGATCGGCTTCTTATGGTTACCCCCACTTTTTGCTTGATGTGATGCTTTTTTGACTAGTCCGACTGGGATCCTGCTAATCAGGACCCCAATCTATCTGCTTTCTCCCTAAACTGCATGTTATATACTTAGGTACACTCCAGATTGGATACTGAGGTACCCTTGTCAGTCCCTAGTATATGGTACCCAAGTACCCAGGGCATAGGTACCCCAGAGGCCACCCATGGGCTGAAGCATGTATTAAGTCACCCATGAGAGGCCATGCAAAATGGAACTTCAGGCCTGCCATTGCAGCCTGTGTAAGTTGGTGCATGCACCACTTACGAAAGATATAGGTTTACTATATCTAAGGGTCACTGACCTTAAAACCTATAAGTCACCCCTGTAGCAGGCCTTTACAATCCTGAAGGCAGGGTTCTTGGTTCTAAGTGAGAGGGTGCCCCTGCATGAGCCGGACACCCCTGCAGCCTTCGGAGTCCATTCTCCCGGGTTGTCAGTGAAGCAGCCATATACTAATATAGAGGGGCATTACGTGACCGCGCAATGACCATCTCGAAGACGGCTGCAATGAACACTATTCTGTTTGGTGTCAAACATGTGAGGTATGATTCCACCCACCGGGAGAGCCCTCCGTGGGGCTCTCGGTGTTCCCGGTACCAGCCTTCTAGTCCCGGACAGCACAAAATGGTTGCTGCCGACCAGAGACACATTTCTGCCCTCCTGCTGCTGAGCCAAGCTCGAGCAGTGGAATGCAGAACAATAGGCATCCTGTCACAGGGAGGTGTGACCACCTACCAGACAGGGTTTAGTTTATTAGAACTGGGTGGGTGCGCTTGCCAGCGCCTGAAAGTCTGCATGAGGGGCACATTTGATGTCCCTGTGCATAGTCCAGCTCAAACCAGTCCTGGGAGCCGTTGGCTCCCGCTCTGGCGCGAAACTGGACAAAGGACATGGGAGTAACCTCCCCCCTGTCCAGACCCTCCCCTGGGAGGGTGCCCTGAATCTTCCCAACCCTCTCCTTAGGGTACTTAAGGGCTTACCTGGGTGTAGGTCCCTAGATTCGTCGTGGACAAGATTCAGAACTGAAACCACTGCACTTTGACTGTCTGGGCACTCTGGACTTCGTTTGGGCGTGACTTCGTCTCCCTCTCAGTCTGCTGCATCGGCTGTGCCTGTGCACCATAGAGGGTCCGTGTAGGACCTGTGGAGCATCCAAGACACCTGAAGATAATCTCCCTTGGAGTGAAGGAGTCACTCTCCTGCATTCACAGGCACTGCAATACTGCTGACCGGTCTGCTGATCCCAAGCTCCTACGGACTCTGAAGGGTTCAACAACACAGGAGGTGGGTTTCTACGTCCCTCGAGGCCTGAGCTGCCCTCTCTCTCAGCTTGAGGCCAGAATCCCTTGTGGGGACTGCAATACTTGAACCCCTGTGCACCACGTACTTTTGCAAGTGCAAATGCTTGTTGGCAATTCTGCAGTAAGTGCATTGGGCTTCAAGTAGCCCCAATCTCTGGCAACTTCTCCTGCAAAGATCTCCAACCAAATTGCACCGAGTGCTCCGTGGCCTGCTGTTTTGTAAAGCTGTTTGAGGTCTTCTTGCGACTCCTGTGCCTCCGGCCTGTGGGTCCAATTGAGGGTCATCTTTGTTTTCTTTTGGCTCCCCTGATTGCTTGGGGCCTGTCCTGACTTCTCTGCTTGTGGTGAGTCTTCTGGACCTTGCTGGTCCGAACCGTACACTTTCTTGACTTCCTGCGTGGGTGGCATTTGCCAAGGCTTGTTGGGGCGCCAGCCGGACACCGACCCCTCAGCTCTCGACATCCTTTGTGGGGCAGCTCGTATCCAGCTCCTAGTTGTCCTCAGTGTTGCCTGGTCCCCACAGCTGCAGAGTCAAGGTCACCGTCAACTATCCTGAAGCACCCGCCATCGGAGGGCATTCGTCTTCCCAGTCTCCTGGTCACTCCCGAGCGACATAGACACTCTCTCCTCTGCTTTCAGGTAGTTCTCTTCAAGAATCCACATTGGGATTCCCACAGACACTTTCTCCTCTTCCAGAAGCGGCACTTTCCTGAAGTCCTCCATTGGGTTCGACAGCGGTTTCCGACACCACTTCATACCTATGCACCCGGCTTCCCTGGGATAGGTAAATTGGGTACTTCAGTATCCACGGGTGGGGTGGCTCTCCAACCTTCTGTCTTCCACGGGGTTTATTCAGAGTCCACTGGAAAGGGTCCCAAATCTTTAAAAATCCAACCACGACTTGCACATAGACTTGTACGGAGCACGCGGTCATGTTCACACACTGCACATGCACTCCGTGGGGTCCCTATCTACTCACCTTGGGTGGTTCCTTGGGGTCCCAGCAATTCTACGTCCTCTCAACATTGTCCTGACTCGAGTTGTGGTTCTTATACCACTTTCTTAGTATATGATTTGGTCCCCCCCCTGGGGCCCTCTGTGTATTAGTGCTATTTACTGTGATTTCTTTGCTAAAGTATTGTGTGCTTTGTGTCTATCTCTGTGTGGGAGATAATGTAACGTACTAAGTAGTGTTATATAATAAATACATATTTTTATAACTACTGTGTGGTTCTCCTTTTATTTAATCTATACTATAAGATTGTATTCTGGTCAAACAAGGTGCTTTACACTCCTTCAAGACGAAGCCTGAAGGCTACTCTCAACAGCTACCACTTGGATAGCTTTCTAAGGTTGTCTGAGACCTCTTAAATCACCATAAGGTTGTCTGGACTGGTGCAAGGTGCCCACTTACATTAGTGGACATCATATACCAGGCCAGCTTCTCACAGGGTGCAACTTTTGAACGTCGGGATGTGGTCTCCCATGCTGAACGTCGGGCGGTGAGTGTCGATCAAGTGATTGTGGCTACTGCATAACCAAGGCAGGCTTCTTCAGCTTTTGAGGCCCTGGAGCTGTAACAGAAAGTCAAACAACTGACTCTTGGAATTCACGTCTTCTGTCTGAGGCTCAGGGGTCGACTTTTACCCCAGCAGGGCACCACAGGCACAGTCCTCTCTTTGCTAGCCCAGGAGCAGCAGTTACAGTCCTTCTTCGGTGCAGCCTCTCTTTGACAGTTCCAGGGAAGAGCAGGGCAGTCCTTCTTTGGTCCTTTCTCCATAACAGACATGATCTGAGGTATGTGTGCCAGGGATGTCATATGAATGCCCTCTGGGGATGTGGGGGCTACTAGCCAAAGTGCTACCAGGTCACTCCCCACCTAATAACAACTTCCTGCAATGTGTGGAAACTAGGTATCCCTGGGTGCAACATTCCGCCATTGCCAAGATGGCAGAACCCCTCTTTTGGTGTGTGGAGCTTGGTAGCCCACCCTAGAGGTGTGGCTATCTGAGGGCTACAGGCACAGGGGAAAACTGGTTCGGAAATTTCTTCCAATGGCAGGCATCTATTGTTACCTTTCCTCAGAGCTGTTCACATTCCCCCCCCCCCCCCTCCCCGGGAGGGAAGAAGGATGTCTTGTGGCGAGCATCTGCAAATGGCCACTGGAAAACTTCAGCAACAGAGTGACACCCTTCTAAAAGTTGCATATCCTTAAAAATTCTACTAAATTCGTCTTGGGCACCAAGTCAGGTATAATGTGATGATTATTTTGATACCTTGAAGCACCAACTTTAGTATTCTCAGCATGTAACTCTGCACTCATCAATGGGGCTGCTAGCCTTTCCACAGTAAAAAAACGACAATTTGGGGATTTTACTGTTTTACTGTTAGGACATATGCAAATACATGTACTACTTTTTAGGTCTCGCCTAGCGTTGCTGCGCACATGCGCAGCTCGCTCGGCGAGATTTATTGCATATGAGTACTTTCAGAAGAGGGCTTTAAGCCCCGCCCCTCATTTCCATTGGCTGGCGTCACCGTTTATGCTAAACGGTGGCCTGCCATTGGAAATGAGCTGTTGGCGTTGCCTCCCTTTCGCCTTTTGGTCCGGCCCATCCGGACTGGCTCGCCTGCTTCACGGCTGTCGTGAAGCAGTTTCTTATCTCAAGGAGGCGTGTTATATAAACAAGCCCTGAGATCCAGTCCGGATGGGCCGTCCCAAAAGGAGACAGGGCGCCGCGTGTTTATTTTTGCATCGCGCTTACACTTTAAAGTGAAAGCGCGATGCAAAAATAAACCGCGGTAATGGCGAGCGCTTGTTTTTCTTGTCTCCTTTTGTTGTCCTGTGAAACGGTCTAAATATCAGTCAGCCTATAATTAAGTGTCCCGAATGAAAGCTCTAAAGTGTTGGCAAATATCCATCCGAGGTCACCCTTTACTGGCAGGTATGAGTTGAGAGGCAAAAAAAACTACTTTAATCGCCTCCTTCTTGGCCTGACGAGTGAGATTTGAATCTCTATGAGCTATTATGTAAACATTTTTTTTTTTTTAAAGACGGAAGCGCTAATATTCTTACGGTCGGGAGGATTGCCCCTTATGATCTGTCCCTTGCAGGGTTTATTTTTGTACAAAGAGTAGTAAAGTCCTGCTGTCCAAGTCACACGAGCCTTGGGGCATACTAAACTCCTCTGTGATCGGGGCTACGGTTGGCACGAACCAGTTGTCCCAAATGGGGGAACCGGTGAAAAACGTTGCAAGAAAACGCCCATCGCGAGAATTTTGTTAACACTCAGCATTTCTTGACTTTTAACCATGGTGTAATATGTTGCTTTACATGTTCCGTTAGGGGTAGCAGGTGATACGGCCTGCAGGGCGCTCCGATGTTAGAGCTGCTCCCCCCTTCCATGGTGGATGGAGGCGGCCGCTGAGGGAAAGCTTCGTTGCTGTCCGGCCGGAGCTGTCGGGGGCCGCCAGGGGGGCGATGCGGCCAGACCGAGGAAGCCGCGAAGGGGGCCGGCGGACCGCTGCCTGTCCCCACTGCTAGCTCTCGGCACCCCGGGCCTCTCGTTTGTGTACAGCGCACCGGGAGGCACCAAAATGCCGGTTCCAAGAAGCGGAGGGCCCTGGCCACTGCTCAAGGTAGATGTCGCCATGTGTTTGTGAAGTTGGGGGGGGGGGAGTTGAGGGGGGCTCTGTCGGTCGGCTTGATACTAACAAGTGTTCCCACGCTGCCATGAAACTTGTGCAGTGCAGCGGCTCGTGTGACGGCAAGTGGTCTGTGCAGTTCTCTCCGAGCTGGGATGAAAAACTAGTATTCAGAAAGAGACGGCTCCAGCTAAATTTATTTGAACCACCCAGCTGCCTTCTGTAGTAGTCGACGTTCGTGTGCATGTATCTTTAAATAATTACTTGGGGAACCTTGCACTGTCCCGTTGTGTACCTGCAGTACTGACTGCGCCCTTTATCTTTACCATGTCGATCTAGTGAGCGCGATTTAGGTGTAGAATAACGCCTTCCGACCTGTCATTTTATGCTGAGAGCCGAGTAATTATACAAGTGCTTGCCGAACTTGCGCCTCTTTATTTCCTGCCCATCACCTGTATTTCTGAAAGAAAAAAGAGCGTCTCGCCTCCATATTTATTTACAGTAGTCAAAGTGTTGCTTTTCTGGCGCTTCCCCTCAATTTGTCTTTCAAACTCACGGATGGTGCCATCTACTCGGCTTGTTCTGAGACCCAGATTGATTGCGGAGTGCACGAGGCACCGGCTGCGGAGCGGCTCCTGCTGTGTGCACTCTTGTAGCGCCTACAACCGGTTGGCGCGCATAGGTCGGGACTTAGGTCGCATTTGCCGTCGCTTGACATTTAGTGCGTTACTTTTTTTCAATATCGGCCCTTCTAAGCAGGACTGCTGTACCAGTACTGTATATGCTAACTCTTCTAACTTCTGCTGCTGTGCTCATTTTTTTTGGGGGGGGGCGCAGGTGGGGGGGTTGGGCGGGTGTATGTTTTCTCCGTTTCTAGATACAGACTTGGCTTAACTTGGTATATTGTTGATCTAAATTCTCAAACCCATTTTACCAAATTTTGGTTATGGTTATTAATTCACTCTCAAAGTAGCCCGCACATGCATCCAGCGGAACCAGCATATAAGTAAAACTGTAGTTTAAATGTGACAAAAAAGTGCGAGCATTATCCAGGGCTGACGACTTAACGATCGTATATGTACCTAAAAAAAAGCGCAAACAACGAGCGCTCCAATTAATAGATTTTTTTAAAATTATGAAGCATTAATCAGTGTGACAGTAGTCCGTTTACATTTACTCACTCCCAGTTAAAAGCAAGGGTTAACTGAATGCAGTGCTTGCCTGTGGGAACAGTTGCGTCAGAGATAACACGTATAGTGATGATATCCCTGTGAAAGGGCAACGCAAAGTCAGGCAGGAGCAGGAACTGCCCATGTGGACAGAGTTATGTCACAGGCCCTTGTGACTGGGTGTACAGAACTAAAGTGTTTTGCCTCGTGTATCTTGAAAACCACATGAGGAGCTTTCATGTCTTGTCCTAAAAACAGATAAAACAAGCATTTGCAATGCAATAGGTCTCGCAGTTACGCGAGTTGAAGCTATTGGCATTGTAAATTACAATGCCTTTTATTTATGTTTTTAAAAAGAAAACAAACAAAAAAAGGCATTGTTATTTGCAATGCCAATAGCTTAAACGCGCGTCAATGCGAGACCTATTGCATTGTAAATGCTTGTTAATATACAGCACCCTGCCTTAGGATTTGATAGGCCTGCTGTAAAGGTGACATATATGTGAAAAAGGGAGGTTTGCCATTAATTTAAATGGCAAAGTCGAGTTAGCAGTATAAAAGCGCTCTGCCAGTCTGTAGTGGCAGGCTGGGAGTCATGTGTTACGTTGTCACACTCAAGGTGGCATAATAAGTGATGCAGCTGGGGGGAGGGGGTACTTTAACTTCCAAGCCCTGGGTAGCCCTGGTACCATGTACTAGGGACTTATAGTAAGTTAACATAAGCCAATTGGATATAAGCCAATAAAACATAAACTTTTTAGGGTCAGAGCATTGGCACTGAGGTCTAGTTAGCAGTCCTCAGTGCACTCTCAGAGCCAAAAAAAGCAGCATCAGTCCAGAACTTTGGGGATGATCATGCAAAAAGAGGCATTTCCTTACTGTGGGTAGTAAACCAGGTTCAACCTTGTTAGAAGTTTTACCTCTCAAAAACAGAAGTTAAGTATCCTAACTGGGGCATGGCATCAGGCTGTGGCTGAAGAGGACTTCTTGAGGTTGGATAGCTGTTAGATGCAGTCCCGGTGAAGCCATGGTTTTATCAGGAAAAGGTCCAACTGGGGGAAATTCGAATTTCGCTCCCAGGGAAGTCCTCTCGCTGGATACTTTTTGCGCCTATTCTGGTATAGATTTCTACGTTCACACTTAGTCACTTTTTCATAGGTCAGAATCCTTCAGCTGGGCAAGGCTGCAGACTGTAGCCAAATAGGGCTCCGTGAGGCCAGATTTTTCTCCTCTGTGAGGTCCTGCTGAATCAGATCTGCTGCTCCAGAGAAGCTCCAAACGGGATAAACCTGAATCTTCAGCCCAGTGGCAACATCCCTTGGGTAGATTGTCATGGCAGGCTTGTCCCGGACCTTCGGAGCTCTTGCAGCTGAAAAGGTTTCTAGGTCTCATGTTTTCAGGGTTAGCAGGAGAAGTCTAGCCAGACACAGCCAATGATTCCAGGACCTCAGGACCAGCACTTAGAGGTCAGGGCTCACTCCAGCAGAGGCCAATAGCAGTGCCCAGAGCAGGTCCAGTTGGAGGGGTCCATGGAAGTTGCAGAAAAAGGCCTCATAGCTTGTTGTGTCGGTGTAGCTTCA
This sequence comes from Calotriton arnoldi, assembly GCA_963921515.1. Lineage (NCBI taxonomy): Eukaryota > Metazoa > Chordata > Amphibia > Caudata > Salamandridae > Calotriton > Calotriton arnoldi. The sequence continues at coordinate 267,029 of CAWUFW010014692.1, read as the reverse complement.
ACAGGAGGTCAGCCTTATGACTCTTGGAGTCTACTTCTTTGCCCTGGGTACAAGAGGGAACAGGTCCAGTTCTTCAGGACACCTCTTAGGTCACAAATAACAGGTCCAGTCGTCGTCTGTTCTTCTGCAGGTCCAGAAAGCCTTCTGAGGAGGGAGCCAGGTGATGCCACATTTATACCTGATACAAGCTTGTGGGTGACTCCTGGGCCCTCCCTAATCAATGGGGAAAATTTCCCAGGGGCAACCCTACCCACTTTTGCAGCAGTTCCTGCCTGCCGTGCTGCAAACAATCCCACAATGCCCCTCAATTTTTAAAATCCAAAATGGTGAAGACCTTCTCCCCTTGTCCAGACCCTGTGTGCCCCCCCAGAGGTGTTGCCAGGATAAAGAACAGTTCACTCCTCTTTGGGCACTCTAAGACAGTTCTGGGGGCAACTCCCCTCCCGCTGGGATTGGTGCCTGCTTGACGGAGGAAACTCAAGAAGGAGTTTGCCCAGGTGTCACCTCACATCTGCTTGTGGCAGGGGAGGTCCCTTTGAAGTAAATGAAGTTGTTGGGCACAGTCCAAATGGTCATTCTGCCAGAGAAAAAACACCACCTCACACCCATGCTTTTATCTCTGCTCTGGGAGCATTTTTCACACCTCATTCAGGGCCATTGGAAGACTACTGCAAATTAGCCTTCAGGAGTTTCAAGCAGGGAAAGGGAATCTTTCTAAAAGTTACATTGTATCAAAAATCCTGCTTAACTATTAAGTCTGCTTTTGATAAGTATTTAAAAAAGTTGTCAAAACATGTTTCTTGCTGGTCTGTTCCCTGATATAGCAGAATTAATATTTAATATTGCTCCGAAGTGCTTCTCTGTGGGCCAGACAGCCTCATTACATTGAAAATAGGTTTTTGGTACTAGTCACTCTAAGGGCTTGTTAAAATTTAATTTCTACATGTCCTACTTTTAAATACACTGTGCCCTGCCTTGTGGTCTTCAGGGCCTAATTAGTGATGACCTAATAATATTTCAAAAGAAGGCATAGACCTTTCAGAAGTGTTTATTTTGACAGGTCATAGTGTAGTTTTACACTGCTCCAGTCAGGCTACAAAGGTAGGCCTGAAGCCATGTTTAAACTGCCATTGTAGTGGATAGCACAATAGGTGCTGCAGTCCACTAGTGCCATTTAACTTCCAGACCCTGGGTACACTTTGTATCATATGTTAGGGACATATTGGCAAGTTAAATATGCCAATTAGGAGTATACCAGTTCAACCAAATTAAACAGGGGAGCACAGGCGCTTTACTACTGGTTAGGTGGGGTAAGCTGCACAGAGGTCTATGGTCATCAAAAACAGGTAGGGCTAAAATCTAGGGGTACACCAAAAATACGCCATTTCTCACTCTTAAGAATGTAGATTCAAGATTCATTTTCTTGGCTCTGGGCATCTCTCCTGGTAGGAACAGGGCTAGTTAGAGTCATCTTCAGTTGGACGAGAGGTAAGCTGTTAACACAATTGATTCAGTGTTGTGCATTTTTTGTTTGCTAAATTGCTTCAAATTTTAATAGTCTTGTCTGGTATTTGTTTTTGTGAACATTTCCTAGCGGTGATTCAGGGATGATCCAAGGCTTCTCTTGGCACCATTTCTGATGCAATGCCTTCGGTGTCTTTCCTTTTCCCCTATTTTCCCCCAATTCCTAGCTAAGGTACTATTATACAGTATCTTAATTGGAACAGGTAGACAACTGAGACTGTTGGCTATACTACTTGGGGAATTTCATCCTAGAAACAAAACCTGTCAATTTACCAGACTGCTTATCCACCCCATCATGGACTCTACCAACATTTGTTTACAAGTAATGACACAAACCATTTCCATCGCTGGAAAAAGAAACTGCTCGACAAGAGCGAGCATTTTGGTTGTTGCAGATTTTTCAAATAACATTGACTCCACAAGATGGTACACCTTCAGTTAGTCTCAATGTTAGAAATGGGGGTCTCTTGTTGGCAGTGACTTGCACCCTGTCCAAGTAGGGACCCTTCCTTCTAGTCAGGAAAAGGGAGTTACACACTCAGATAACCCCTCCTCACGCCTTTGGTAGCATGGCACAAGCTGGCAACCTTATCTCAGAGGCAATGTTCAAAGTATTTGTACATAACACACACAGTAACACAGTGAAAACACTACAAATGGACACCACACAGTTTGGAAAAACAAAGTATCTTTATCTAAACCAAACAAGATCAGAATGACAAAAATCCAACATACACAACTCAAAATATAACTTTTAAAAGGTTTCAAGCAATTCTACCCATAGAACTCTATGGATGCGGTGATTTTACACAAAGTACCTCAAATGCATTAAAATCCACAAGGCAAAACAGCCACAGAGGAGAGAAGCATTGGAAAACACAGCGGTGCATCGGTTCCTGAGTCTTTGTGGAGGCAATGTGTCAGTTCTGCTGCACGCAGGAGAAGTGGTGCATCGAATCCGGACTGTAGGGGGAAGCAATGCTTCAAAATCCAAGATGGTTCTGTTATGCGGATGTTACATCTGGAAACTTGTCACACAGGTATGATGCGTGGAAATCCAGATGCGCTGGAGGTCGATGTGGCAGAGGCAAACAAGTGCTGCATCGATTTCTTCAGCCGCGGTCCCACAATGCATCTATCTTATCAGTCGCACCGCAGGGCCTGCGCCAGAGTCAGTGTGGCGGTCTCGGACTTCGAAGACACGGGCATATTTACAAAGAAGTGACGGAGTGCGGCATTAGCTTTTTTGGCTTAATGCAGTGCTCCGCAACTTCTGAAACACAGGGCTGCACTGTATTTACAATATGGTGCAGTCCTACGTTTCTCCCTACGCTGGCGCGAATTTCAGCTGCCTAGCGCCAATGCAGGCACCCTTGCACCATAGTGCAAGGGTGCCTGCATTGAGGGAATGATTGTTTATGGGCAGGAAGGTGTCCCTTCCTGCACATAAACAAACTTAAATGGCGATTTGTAACTTCTATGTGTGCTGCTTTTTGTGCAGGAAGGGACACCTTCTTGAATATAAACAATCATGCATGACGTTTTGCTGTTTCTATGTGCGCTGCACAATGCAGCACACATATAAACAGAAAAAAACAAGGAGAAATAAAGCATTTCTCCTCATTTCTCCATGTTAAGACCAGCTTTTTTTTTGGTCTGAAATTTGGTGCTGCTTCCTTTTACGACACCCTTGTAAATAGGGGGCAGCGTCAAAATCAATGGGTGTTCGTGCGCAAACAATAAAAATGTGCTTTATGTGTAATGTGGCCCTTGGTGTTAATATGTTTATTATTAGCTAGGATGACTAAATCCAAAAGCATCTACACAATGTGACTTGTTACCTGCTTTTATAATTTTTACATTCTGTACCCATCTAATCATGTTTATTTGTTATATGTACAGTAATATATTTACCTGTTTTCTACACTAAAGTTGGTTTTAAAAAAGGCCTTTCCATTCTAATTGCGTGAATTTTGTGTATGTGCTCACTCTGGGAGGAAAAGCGCCAGTAACTTACAATTACTGAATTAAATACTTGACAGTCTCCAACCGGTTTGTTAGTGCCTAGCACCCATTCTCAACGAGTTACTTTGAGAGTGATACGTGAGTTATAAGGTGTCCGTTTCCCTGCTCAAGCTGGTTAATTGGTTTACCTGAACATACTTGTGGGTTAAAAGGAAATCTTCCCACTCATGATCAGGAAGACCCTAATAACATAACACTTGTCTAAAACATTATGAGGGCAGCACGACCTTTATAGTAAAGAAATTTGTTTTGAAACACTTATAGGCAATCTGCAATTTCGAAACCAAATATAAAGTGGAGAGACATTTCACAGATTTCTATGCTGGCAAGAAAGAACATTTTCCTAATATGGAATGTGTAGGGTCTGTAAAATTGTATAAGGTGGAGATAGAAATGTGACCCTTAGGAGATAGAAATCCAAATATATAATAAAAATGAAAGGTTCTGAACACCTAGGCCTGAAGTCATATGAAGTGATGGACATCTATGCCATTGGTCGAACTGCCGGATTACGATTCCGGCGGTCGGAGCAAGTTAGGCAGAGAGAAAGACCGCCACCTTTGACAGGCTCAAGGAGCCCATCAGGACAGTGGCCGGATTCCTTATCCCCACAATGTGGCGGTGCCTGTGCAGGCACCGGGGTAGGGATTAGGATATCCCTTTCCAACTGCCTGTTCATGGTGGTCCCACTGCCAAGAACAGGCAGCCGGAAAGGGACTTTGGGGGCCCCTAGCAGGGCCCCATCCCAGGGGGCCTAGCACACAGTGCATGGATGTTTGCAAACATCCCCTTTTCTATTGCAGCTTGTGCTGCAGCCCTTTTACAGGCCGCTTCACAAGCTGCAATAGAAAAGGGCATGGTTCTGACCGCCTCCAGGGCGATCGCATTGGAATATGTCAAATGGAACTGCCGACTACTAGTCGGGCGGTGACCACCCCGTAGCGATGGCGTCTGACCGCCATGATAATAAGTCCCTAAGTCTAAAGTATGTTTTAAGAAATGTTTGGGCTGAGTATACTAACTATTGAATAAATAGTCTTCAAAGCAGGCTATTTAGGTCAATGCTGTTCTTGTACTTACAACTACGCCCTCTGAACAGAGATCTACGATATTAAGTATTAATGTTTTCATTTTCATGTATTGTTTTCCCTTGTTCTTTTTGTCTATTTATTTATTTTTACATTTAAACACAACCATACATTTGACATAGCAAGTAACAAAAACAGAACTAAAATTATCATATGAAGATTATAACTGATATCCAGTAAGTACAAGCACTATAGTTAAGCATTGGGAGACAATATGAATTAACAAGCTGTAGATACCATCACAAATAAGGAGTCCTCACATTGTGGATGATCCCTTAAGGAAGGATAAAGGGCTTTGTCTGGTATTTTGCTCCAGTGACAGATAGTTCAAAGGTGTGTAATGGACTTAGTAAAAAAAAGGCAGAATAGAAGTGTTTTTAGGAGTTTCCTGAATGTGGAGATGGTAGGTAGAGTTCAGATGTTTAAAGGTAGAGAATTCCAGGACAATATTGCAGTACCAAGAAGGATCAGTTTTGGGCAAAGTAGGCTTTGAATTTCAGTGCTTCAGTTCTTAGGTTATTTTCACTGTGCCAATTTATTTGTCCTCTTGACATGGGAAGTAGAGTGGCAAGGTAAAAGCGATGATTGGACAAGCATCAGTTTGAAGTTTTTAAAGGTAGTAAGTGTTATTCATGTATCACTGGCTATAAACTAACTCCAAGATATATTAGAATACTCTCCTTCTTTCTCCCTCCTCCTTTACGTAGTTTACTCAAGAGTTTTGGTTTTGATGTGTGTGCTCTTTTTCCCACGTAGTTTGTTCTTTGTTATTGTTTATTTCACTGGCAGATACAGATGATAAAAGTATGGTCTTAGAAAATAGAATGACTTGATGCTGAATTTAGAGGTTGGATTCCGATTTGGATGTGGAGATTTTTTCAGGAATATCTGACCACATATGTGCTGCTACCCACTTCGGTTAGATGATGTGTGTGCTTTTTATGTGAAACACTATATCACAGAAGACATGACCAAAGCATTGACAAGCGAACTTTCTGGTTTCCATAAACCATGGAATGTGGTTGTCATGCTTGGTTCATTGTTTTAATTTCTTTACATTAACCTCTTTAATGCACTGCATGACCCATTGACGTCGATGTGTCATGCACCATATTAAAAAAGAAAATGCTAAGTATTTGTTTTTTTAAAAAAAAGAAAGCCAGGGCTTGAGGGAAGAGCTTTCATCATGTCTTGAGTTTGTGGATGTCAGTAAACCGTGCATGCTGACTTCACATAATTGAAACTAAAATCACTTGATACAATTATGTGCTGACTGCTTTCAGTTTGATCAGTTCAGGAGACAAAACTCTGCCCCGAGCACTGAGCAGTACATGAGAGGTGCCGTTAGAAAAGGGAAAATGACCTCTACCTAATGGATCCTTACCTGCTACCTGGGAATTGCTGTGGCACAGGGATCCCCAAGCAAGTATCCACCCACTTGACGTCAGGGAAGGTGAATGGCTCTCAAAGCATGGACAAGTATTGGTTTGGTTTGTGTATGTATATATATATATATATATATATATATATATATATATATATATATATATACATATATATATATATTATCTACTGGCGGTCGCCAGTAGATAGTTATAGTTAGGACCTAGTTTCCATAGGAAACTCGTTTTTTGTTTTCTCAATATCTTTGGCGCCTGTTGACAAATCTTCGCGAAATTTTCAAAACTTGTAGCCCGCTCCGGTCAGCTCCTGTCTTGAAAGTTTCGGGGTGATTTGGCAAGCGGGGGCCGAGAAAAAAGGGGAGTCCCAAAACGTGTTTTCTCCATGTTAATTCCCATAGGAGATTTTAGACACGGCTACAGCCCGAACTGCTGAACGGAATTACACCAAATTTGGCAAAAAGGTAGCCCTTGGTTCAGAAAGATACCTTTTTTTAAATGGTGTAAATCCGTTCAGTAGTTCCAGAGAAATTCAAAAAATAAGAGTCAAAAAATCAATTTCCCATAGGAAACTTTATGCAAGGCTACAGCCGAAACTACTGAACGGATTTACCCCAAATTTAGCAAAAAGGTACTGCTTGGCTCAGAAAGCGACCTTTTTAAAAATGGTGTAAATCCGTTCAGTAGTTGCTGAGAAAATCAAAAATAAAAGTTTTGATATTTAGAGGCACGGAGAATCCGCGGACCCTCCCGACCACGAGCTTTATTCAAATTGGCTGTCAACACTCCAAACCAGGAAGTGTTGGCAGCCATCTTGTGACTCGGTAGAACCGAGTCACAAGAAATCAGAATAAAAAACGCGACAAAAAAGAAAAGGGGACAGGGTAAAAACACCCTGACCCCCTAGGCCTGCTTAGGGGGTCCCACAAGGACCCCCAGGGCCCAAAAAAGCATTTAAAAAAAAAAAAATCTGCAAAATGCGCGCCGGATCCGCGGATCCGGCCGCAAAACTAAAAAAAACGAAGCGCGGCCTCCCGCACTTCGTTATTATTTAGCTCCCGGGTGGGCCAAGTCCCGGGGGCATGACACATTATAATTGCGGGGGCCCAGGGGGGCCCCCACAGCCCCAGGGACTGCCACCCCCTGGGGCTTTCCTAAAATATTTGCGGGGGCACACGGCCCCCCCACAGCCCCGGGGACCGCCACCCCCCGGGGCTTGTTTTATTTGATGTGTGGGGGGCCTCCAAGGCCCCCCCAAGCCTCGGGGACCGCCACCCCCCCGGGCTTTTCTTAAATATTTGCAGGGGGCACATGGCCCCCCCAGCAGCCCCGGGGACCGCTACCCCACGGGGCTTGTTTTTAAAAAAAATAAAGAACCTGTGTGGGGGGGGCTCGAGCCCCCCCACACGCCCCAGGGACCACCACCTCCCCGGGGCACTAAGTATTTAAAATTCGGGGGTCCGTAACGGACCCCCGCCCCGGGGACCACCACCTTCCTGGGGCTTTGCTAATGTTGGGAGGGGGTCCGCGCGGCCCCCCTCCAGGAGCCCTTGATGGCCCTGGGGACCGCCACCCCCCAGGGCCGGCTACTGCAGTGTCCCGGGGTGCCCACCCGGGACACTGCTGTTTGCAATGACAGGGCGGGAGCCGCGCGGCTCCCGCCCTGTCATTGCAAACTGCTTTGCTTCATTGAAGCGAGAGCAGGGAAACCTGCTCTCGCTTCAATGAAGCAAAGCAGATTGCTTTTCCACAAGGGGAGCTGCATGTCAGCAGTTCCCCATGTGGAAAAGCAATGCCGGCTCCCGCAGGATGCTTGGAGCCGGCGGGACCGTGGGGGCATTGGGGCTCCCCCCACGGTCCCCAACGGAGAAGGCCAGCCCCGGCGGATGGGGTCCCCGGGGCTAGCAGTGGCCCGGGAGGGGGGCCACGCGCCCCCCTCCCCAAAAAAAAGAATTAAAAAAAAATAAATATAGGCCGGCCCTGGGAGATGGGGTCCCCGGGGCCAATAGAGGCCTCAGGAGGGGGGCCACGCAGCCCCCCTCCATAAAAAATTAATAATATTTATGTGGCCATGCCCCGTGGGATGGGGTCCCCGGGGCTGGAATTGGCCACAGGAGGGGGGACCACGCGGCCCACTTCCCGTTCAAATGTATTTTTTTTTTTTTAAATGGGGGTAAGGCCCTGGGGGATGGGGTCCCCAGGGCCCAAAAAAAGGAAAAAGAAGGGGGGCCACACAGCCCCTCTTCTAAAAAAAATAATTAAAAAAATAACCGCGATCGTGCCGGAGGCCCCGCCCCCTCCCAGCAACACTCTGCAAAAATGCCCTGTGGCGCATTTTAAATTGGGGAATTAATTCCCCTTCAATACTGGGGGTCCCTGGGGGCCAACTAGCCCACCAGGTACCTTCAGTAAGCGCCACAGGGCTGCGTTGCAGAGAGGTGGTCCAGGCCACGCCCCTTTTTACACCTCTCGCAACACAGCTCTGTGGCGCTTACTGGAGGTACCTGGTGGGCTAGTTGGACCCCAGGGACCCTCAGGATTCAAGGGGACTTAATCCCCCAACTTAAAACGCGCCACAGGGCGCGTTTGCACAGTGGTGAAGGGAGGGGGCGGGGCCTGAGGTAACATGTGTGCAAACATGCCCTGTGGCGCGTTTCAAGTTGGTATGCAAAGAAGGTATGAAGTTCCTCAGAAGCAAGCGACAAGGAGAGGAGATACTATGAGGTGTGGGTGGTAAGAGGTAACTACATGCCTCATCAAAGATAAAGGCAAAAAAAGGGGGGGAACCCCTTCACGGAACTAGGGCTCTCACACACCCAGCAAGCTAGGTGTCATGCTTCATCATATGAGCCTGCCCCTCGTCTGGTCGGCGCTGCAATACCTGACGGGCTCCCGAACCGGGGCTCTTTAGCGGGGATCTTCTGTTCCTGCCGGTGGGTGCAGTGGGGGTGAGTGGCCTAGTGTGTGTAGATGTAAAAGGAAAGTGGATTAAAACAGGTCAGTTAGTCCTAACCATTATTTCATTCATAAGGTAAACCGCCTGATTAAAAATATATAGAGAGGGGCAGTGCACTAGATGCAATGTGTCTAGTCATGTAGCCCTACTCTCAATTGATCGACATGTTTCGTGCCTCTAATGTCAGGGGGATCTGGGCACTTCCTCAGGATCAGAGTGAAATACTATCTACACTACGTGGTCAAGTGACATCTACGTACCACGTGTTCAGGTCAGTGACCTATCCTGTTATCTACAGTTGCTAGCAACAGTACCGGCGGTCATAAAATGGACACCGATGTGGGTCCCGCGTGTGACCACGCCAAGCCTGCGACCTACCCTGCCGCCGGAACCGGGAATTAATTCCTCTTCAATCCTGAGGGTCCCTGGGGGCCAACTAGCCCACCAGGTACCTCCAGTAAGCGCCACTGCGCTGTGTTGCAGAGAGGTGGCCCAGGCCACGCCCCTTTTTACACCTCTCTGCAACGCAGCTCTGTGGCGCTTACTGGACGTACCTGGTGGGCTAGTTGGACCCCAGGGACCCTCAGGATTCAAGGGGACTTAATCCCCCAACTTAAAACGCGCCACGGGGCGCGTTTTCACAGTGGTGAAGGGAGGGGGCGGGGCCTGAGGTAACATGTGTGCAAACATGCCCTGTGGCGCGTTTCAAGTTGGGGAATTAATTCCTCTTCAATCATGAGGGTCCCTGGGGGCCACCAGGTACCTCCAGTAAGCGCCACTGCGCTGCGTTGCAGAGAGGTGGCACAGGCCACGCCCCTTTTTACACCTCTCTGCAACGCACCTCTGTGGCGCTTACTGGACGTACCTGGTGGGCTAGTTGGACCCCAGGGACCCTCAGGATTCAAGGGGACTTAATCACCCAACTTAAAACACGCCACGGGGCGCGTTTGCACAGTGGTGAAGGGAGGGGGCGGGGCCTGAGGTGACATGTGTGCAAACACGCCCTGTGGCGCGTTTTAAGTTGGGGAATTAATTCCCATTCAATCCTGAGGGCCCCTGGGGGCCAACTAGCCCACCATTTACCTCCAGTAAGCACCACAGGCCTGCGTTGCAGAGAGGTGGTCCAGGCCACGCACCTTTTTACACCTCTCTGCAACGCAGCTCTGTGGCGCTTACTGGAGGTACCTGGTGGGCTAGTTGGACCCCAGGGACCCTCAGGATTCAAGGGGACTTATTCCCCCAACTTAAAACGCGCCAGGGGGCAGGTTTGCAGAGTGGTGGAGAAAGGGGGCATGGTCTTTGTCTACCTCTCACCAATCCCACTGCGTGGGGCTTCCTGGAGGTAAAAGGTAGGCTAGTTGGCCCCTAAAGTACCCCCAGCAGTGAAGGGGACTTCAATCCCCATCCAAGAGCGTGCCAGGGAGCGCGTTTGTAGAGTGGTGGGCAAAGTGGGCGTGGCCTGGTACGACTACTTACCAATGCTGCTGTGTGGGACTGACTGGAGGTAATAGTTTGGGAAGTTGGCCCCCAAGGATGTCCTTGGGGGCCAACTACCCCTCTTGTTACCTCCAGTAAGTCCCACACAGTGGGATTGCTAAGACGTCTTCGGAGGCCATGGCCCCCTTTCTCTACCACTCTGCAAACGTGCCTCGTGGCAGATTACGGGATGGGGGATGAAGTCCAATTTAGTCCTGAGGGAGTTTGGGGGCCAAGAATCCCTCTTGGTACCTCCTGTAAGTCCTACGCAGCGGAATTCCTGAGCGTTCGTTGGATGCCCAGCACCCTTTCTCCACCACTCTGCAAACACGACTACTAGTTAAAGGAGCATATTTCTGCACCTCTGACTTAGAGGTAGTTTTAATCCCCCTGCCCTATTATGTACTAGGGCCTTACAGAGGAGGTCATGCTAATCACAGGGGTACCCCAACGCATAGTGTTCCCTAGTGTATGTAGGTGTTTTCACTGTATTCTAAGTGTCTTTTAGCATAGCACTGGCTCTAGGCCTGGTTAGTCAGAGTCAGTTACCACCAGTACCCGTCTGAAAAAGTTGTGGGCACAGGATGATTTTGCAACAAGGCCTCTTTCTGCTCCTCTGTTGGTTCTTTCTGCACATGTCTTGCTTCTTCCTGCACTTTTCTTCGTCTTTGTGGACTTCTGTTGCTTCTTTCTGCATTTCTTTTGCTTCTTTCTGTGCATTTTTTCTTCTTTCTTCACATGTCCTACCTCTGTAGGTATAGTTAGAAACTAGCATTTAAAAAACCTTTGAAATTCACTTAAAAAACCATAGGTTTCAGGCACGTTATAGTTAGAAATTAGCATTTAAAAAACCTTTGAAATTCACTGAAAAAACCATAGGTTTCAGCCACGTTATAGTTAGAAATTAGCATTTAAAAAACCTTAGAAATTCACTGAAAAAACCATAGGTTTCAGGGGCATTATAGTTAGTTGGACATTTTACTCGTACAAAACCAGTGAAATTCCCCCGTTATCGTTAGTTCAGCTAACTATAACTCGCGCCCCCGCAATGCACTGCTGATGACGTCACATATTACATCACTCACGACATGGTCAGTGACATCACTGATGACATCACTGATGGGCTGCAGAAAGAAACAGAAGAAGTGCAGAAAGAAGGAACAGAGGTGCAGAAAGAGGCAAGAGGCAAGAGGGGTGCAGAACGAGGGAAGAGGGGTGCAGAACGAGGCAAAAGGGGTGCAGAAAGAAGTGAGAGGTGCAGAAAGAAACAAAAGAAGTGCAGAAAGAAGGAACAGAGGTGCAGAAAGAGGCAAGAGGGGTGCGGGAAGAGGGATGTGAAAGAGGCACGAGGGGTGCAGAAAGAAGCAAGAGAGGTGCAGAAAGAAGCAACAGAGGTGCAGAAAGAGGGAAGAGGGGTGGAGAAAGAGACAAGAGAAGTGCAGAAAGAAGCAACAGAGATGCAAAAAGGGGGAAGAGAGGTGGAGACAAAGGCAGGAGGGGTGCAGAAAGAAGCAAGAGAGGTGCAGAAAGAAACAAAAGAATTGCAGAAAGAAGGAACGGAGGTGCAGGAAGAGGCAGGAGGGGTGCAGAAAGAGGGAAGAGGGGTGCAGAAAGAGGCAAGAGAGATGCAGAAAGAGGCAAGAGGGGTGCAGAAAGTAGAAGAGATTTGCAGAAAGAGGCAAGAGAAGTACAGAAAAAGAAAGAAAGGTGCAGAAAGAAGCAACAGAAATGCAGAAAGAGACAAGAGAGGTGCAGAAAGAAGCAAGAAAGGCTTGCACACCATTAGTACCAATTTAACACCCACATTTAGCAATAAGTAACAGGTGACCATTCTAGGTTTGCAAAGGACCTTCCACCACGCTGTAACACTTGTCGCTGCATTTTTGGTAACGTTTGAGCCATTTGAGCTAGAAACAAGGCTTTTTTTGTTCAAATCTGCAGATTAGGCAGCAGATGATGGATTATGTGGCTAATGCGAAAAATGTATAATTGTGCGAAAGTCGGTGCAGCCAAACAGTTGCATAATTCCAGTGGCTCTGCTCATACCTCTGACTTGGTCCACAAGTGGTCCTCAGTGATTCCTTCTTTTTTTTGTCTCATTGAGTTCATAGTTTAGCTTCTATGGAAACGAGGAAGACTAAACCTGAGGTTACCACTCCACAGCACAGACTACCATACCACATAATTACTCTCCATAACACATAATCCCACTCTACATAATTCCTATACACTTAATACCACATACTTTCTATCCACATAATTTCACTGCACAACATACCACATAATTCCACTACACACAACGTACATCCACTCCACTCCAAAAAACATTGGTAAAAAACTTTTACATTTACAACACCAATAGCTCTAACTCTTGCAGTCGCGTTTGCAGAGTGGTGGAGAAAGGGGACTGGGCCTCCAACCAGTGCTCAGGAATTCTGCTGCGTAGGACTTACAGGAGGTACCAGGAGGGCTTCTTGGCCCCCAAAGTCCCTCAGGAGTAAAGTGGACTTCATCCCCCAGCCCGTAGTGTGCCAGGAGGCGCGTTTGCAGAGTGGTGGAGAAAGGGTGGGCGTGGCCTCCGAAGACCTCTTAGCAATCCCACTGTGTGGGACTTACTGGAGGTAACAGTAGGGGTAGTTGGCCCTCAAGGGCAACCTTGGGGGCCAACTACCCCTCCTATTACCTCCAGTAAGTCCCACACAGCAGCATTAATAAGTACTCATAGCAGGCCACGCCCCCTTTGACCACCAGTCTGCAAACACTTTCCACGGCGTGCTCTTTGATGGGGATTAAAGTACCCTTTGCTGCTGTGGGTCCTTAGAGGCCAACTAGCCTACCTGATACCTCCAGTAAGCCCCAGATAGTGGGATTGCTGAGAGGTGGACACAGGCCACGCCCCCTTTCTCCACCACTCTGCAAACACGCCTCCTGGTGCGCTCTTGGTTAGGGGATGAAGTACCCTTGCCTCCTGAGGGTCCCTGGGGGCCAACTAGCCCTCCTGTTATCTCTAGTAAGCCCCACACAGCTGGATTGCTGAGAGTGGTCCGAGGCCATGCCCCCTTTTTACACCACTCTGCAAACGCCTCCTGGTGCACTGCTGCTCGGGGGATAAAGTCTACTTTAGTCCTGAGGTCCTCAGGACACAAGAGACCTCATCGCCCCACCAGCAGTGCGCCAAGAGGCACGTTTGCAGAGTGGTGTAAAAAGGGGCATGGCCTCGGACCACCTCTCAGCAATCCCACTGTGTGGGGCTTTCTGGAGGTACCTTGACGATATCTATATCTCCAAAGTACGTAGATGTGGAGTTAAGAATAGTAAATCTATACCCACATATTTGCACTTACCTTCTCAATATTTTGGTCCTCGATATTTTTGACACAATATTCCATCTACACAATATTTTTAGCATCAATATTATATCAGACCACCCCCATGACAATATAGGGCTGATGTACAAAGCCATTTAGAGATGGAAACCCTGTAAATTACTAAATTACAGGGTTTGTGATGCTAACTAGGCTTTTACTGCCTTCTAAACCCATTTGCCGATCAAAAACATGGTGGTGAGCTGATCCCAACAAGCCACCATCCCTGTAATCAGGGCTTTAAGTGGGCCGGGTCTCACCGGTGCTGAGCACCAGCAGTTTTTTAAAGGGGGCCTCGAAATGGGTCTCTATCGGGCTCTGTTATGTGCCCTGGCACAAGAGGCCCGTTTTTTCCAGACTGCAGCGACAGCAGGCACATCGATGTGCGTGTGCTCACACTGCTCACTTCTATCTAGTGGAGAAGTTACGGCATGACGTCATGCCAGGTGAGCATTGTAGGGGAAGGAAAATCCTTTAAAGAGAGTCATTTTCTCTCTGGATGTCCCTTCTCTTTTTGAAACTCAAAAACAGCAACATTGTTGTGGTGTCACCAGGGCTTTAAGTGGAATCTTTCTCAATATTATATTCTAGCCATAGTTGCTGCTTATTTATCTTATGCAACTAACAGCCATTGACAAAGCCAATAGTCCTGACTTGTTGTAGGTATGATGTTACTTGTTGTATCATATATCTGGATGCAATGACAGAAACAGCAAAATACAAGTCGGGCGGCACACTATGCTAAGCACAGATTTTTAGCTTATGTGTTTTAAGTCACGCCCTTTATTACATTGGCCACGCCCCTTTGAGAGACCCCCCAGTTTTTTCATCCCACTTAAAGCCCTGCCTGCAATTGCATACAATTGGAGTAAGTCGCAAAAAGTGACTTTCAGTATAGTTAAAAAGAGCCTCCATGTTACGCTGCAGTCCAATTGGGGATAGATCGAATAAAACCACATCATCGGCATACATTAAAAGGTGAATTCTTTGTGATGATAATTGTGGTGGGAAATTATTTACCTCCTGGGAACAGTCCTGTAAATCACAAAGGAATAGTGAGAAAAGAAGGGGGGCAAGTAAAAATCCTTGTTTGAGACCATTATGCGTGGATATCTCTTGGGTTAAGCCCTTATCTCCTCCCATTTGTACCTTACACCATGTGGTTGTATGAAGTGCTACTATTATTCTTAGCAAACTTATCGAAACGCCTAACTTCAATAATTTCCTCCACAGGGAAGGCCTATCCATTTTGTCAAAAGCTGTAGAAAAATCTACAAATAAGCTATAGACTACCTGAGCTCTACTAGCTACATATTTATCAATAATAGTTTGAAGGATGGCAATATTGTCAATTACAGAATGTTTTTGACGAAAACCTGCTTGTACCATAGGTATTACCCCTCTAGCTGTGGCCCAATCTTTCAGATGTTCCAAAATGCTGGCCGCAAATATTTTTCCTGTAGCATCAAGGAGGGCAATCTGGCGATAATTACTCGGAGAGAAGCGAAAACCTTTTTTCAAAAGGGGAACTACTATACTGCCCATCCATGAGTTCGGAATTTTTCCAGTTCGATAGCAGTAAGTAAATAGGGGGGCCAAGAATTTACTCTATCCTTCAGTATTTTCTTTTAGGACCTTCACCGGAATCCTGTCTGGTCCCATTGCTGCTGTGTCTCTTGCTTTCCTTATGTACACAGCAATTTGCTGATCAGTAGGTGGCTCTATCTGTAGGTCGATCTCACTGTCGACTCCATCGCATAGGGATTTCCCGATGTCAGTAGAAGGTAGATTTTCCTCATATATTTTGGATAAATAAGTGGCCCATTCTTTTTGAGGGACAGGAGTGGCTCTCTGTGGTATTTTATTTCCACTAGCTTCTGCAACTATATCCCAAAAGGTTTTAGAGTTTTTTGACCGCACCGCTTCTTGCAGGTCCACCTAACATCTGTCCATTTTTATTCTATTCTCTTTCCTGCACAGCCTTTTTCACCTTTTCTTCAAGATGGAAATTTCGGCCTTCCTAGCCGGAAAAATGTTCATAAATTGTAACCTAATCAGCTGATTTAATTTCTTAGACAGGAGATTTATTGTTGGGTCCTTTATCCTTTGTGGGCTGACTTTACTAGGAAAGAGGCTTCTTTTCCAGAATAGTAGATATTAATGTTTTTAAGCTTTCAAAATTGGAGATTGGGTTAACTCTTTTGTTGGTTTGTTCATACATTTGGGACTCCATAATCTTATTGATTTCTTTATAAATTTCCTTATAGTTCTTGCTGCTCCAAAGTATTCGAGCTGGCTTTTGTTTAATTATTACCTCCCCACTACCGTATGATAGGGACCATGAGGAAGTTGTTTGAAGATGGAGGTCTATTTCAAGATGAAGTATTGCGTGATCACTACTTTGGACACATTCTATAGAGAGGCTGCAAAAGTTATTAAACAAATCATAGCTGCTGATGGCATAGTTCAATATAGACAACCCTGTTGGAACTTTTCGGGTATATGAACCCGGCACATCTCCTCTCGTTCTCCCATTTAAAATGATTCCATTGAATTCATTAATTCGCTCCAATATAATTTTCCCCCTTTTATTAGCTCTAATATGATCTGGGAATACTGCCACTGGAATAGAGCAAGATTCTTCAAGTTCAGAATTCCAAAATGCATTGAGTAAGGAAGTAGACATTTTTGCATTGAAATCCCCCATTAGGAGTACCTGCATATTTTCGTTTGAACCTAGGGAGATATCTATTTGATCAAATAGATTTAAAAGTATTGTATCATGTTCAGACCCAGGGGGAACATAAACATTAAAGAGAAGTATTGGCTGAACGCAAAGGTTTTTATCTAAATGTTTTATTTTAAGACATTGAACATTAGGGCTTGTAGGACTTGGCCTTTTTGCCTAAAGTTCCCTAAAGTTTTTGCTTTCCCCTAGACCGTTTTCCTGACATAGAGTTGACAATTTAGATGCTTTAGGTACTTTGCCACTGCTGATCAGTGTCAAAGTACAAGGGTTCCCTATGTAAAGTACCATGGTAATTGGTTGGCCATGATTGGTATGTTTGCCTTACTAGTAAAAGTCCCTAGTGATGTGCACTGTGTGTGCAAGGGCTAGTAATGCAAGGGCGCGCAGAGAAGGGAACTCAGGCCTTCAGTGTAGGGCCTGCGCGCAGTTTGCTAAGTTAGCATGTTGTCCTGACAAGTGCAACCACTTGTCAGGCCTTACTTTCCCTTTTGCGTACACTGTGGGCACCCCTGTGGTAGGTTCCGGGTAACCCCTGGGCAGGGTGCAGTGTAGGTAGGAGGCAGGACATATACTGAGGTGTGTGCTATGTCCTGTCAGTGAAAAAACACTCCATTTCGTTTTCACTGGTGAAAGGCCATTCTGCCCATAGGACAGAATGGGGGAGGCTGGGTATGGTGTTTTGTTAGCCTAGTTTCCTATAAGTTTATAATGGAGAGGTGAAGTTTAGTACGTATGAACTCACAGTGTCATAACACATCTTTCTATGAAAGTGGTTTTGTCACTGTGTGTTCAGAAACCACTCTTTTAGAAAGTGGCTGAGTTTTGTGCTTTAAGCATTTCTGTGTGTCTCTGCTGAATGTGGATTGACTGTCTGGATCTGAGATGGGAGGGGGTGAGATGGCACCTGGCTGACCTGCATCTGGAGAGTATGCGAGAAGAAACCCCGGAAGGTGAAGAGGCCTGGGTTGCAGCTATAAAACAATTGACCCATCTCCTGCTGAGTGATTAAGGGTCCAGACCCCCTGTCTCAAAGGGAGAAAGGTGACACTGGGAGGGAGACACCCAGAACTGATTTAGGCTGGGGTCAGGGACCCCTGAGCACAACGAACTTCAAAGACATGAAGGGGTATAACTAAGAGAACTGAAACCCCTAGTATTTGGTGTAATTTTGAATGGCGAAATGGACAGGTCGAGTCTGCAAAGGCTTTGACCTCTTTCGTGGTCAAGAAGAACCTCTGCCAAGGAAGAAGTTGCTGAAGAGACTGCTGGATAGGACTGACCCTTGCTTCGTGATCTGGGGCTGGCCTGCAGTTTGTAGCTTTTACTAAGGAAGAGACTGAAGGGACATTGCAGTGGGTGGTGTCCCCCCCTTCTTGAACAGGACTGTGCTTTGTGCTGTGTCCTGAACCCAAAGGGCCCGAGGTGAGCTGGCTCCCTGTTTGGAAACACAGGAACATAAAAGTTTCTGGAGAAGTCCCAAGCAACGCGGTGTGCGCGTGCTTTTGCAGCTTGAGACCCTCAGAAGTTGTGCCTTGTGATCGTGGGCACGCAGGAGTAAACTGAGTCTCGGACGCGCAGGGTGCGTGTCGTGTTGCAAGCCGAGGCGTTGTTAAGGAGCGCCTGGTCGTTGTGTGCACCGGGAGACGGGGTGAGACTCAGACGCGCAGGGTGCATGTCTTGGTGCAAGCCGAGGCGTTGGTGAGGAGCGCCTGGTCGGTGTGTGCACCCGGAGAAGAAGTGAGTCTCGGATGCGCAGGGTGCGTGTTGTGGTGCAAGCCAAGGCGTTGGTGAAGAGCGCCTGGTCGTTGTGTGCACCGGGAAAAGAAGTGAGTCTTGGATGCGCAGGGTGCGTGTCGTGGTGCAAGCCAAGGCATTGGTGAAGAGTGCCTGGTCGTTGTGTGCACCGAGAGAAGAAGTGAGACTCAGACGCGCAGGGTGCGTGTCGTGGTGCAAGCCGAGGCGTTGGTGAAGAGCGCCTGGTCATTGTGTGCACCGCGAGAAGAGGTGAGACTCGGATGCGCAGGGTGCGTGTCGCAGTGTAACCAGAGGCGCTGGTGAGGAGTGCCTGGGTAGCGTGTGCACCGAAATTGAAGTAAGCCTCCACAAGTGCTGAGGGCGGGTCTCGGTGTCCACTGAGACCGCCGGAAGGAGGGCCAGGTCATTGGGCCCTCGGAGTGCAACAGTAGCGGCCCGGACCGGCAGTCCCGGAGGAGCGGAGTCGCCGGCCCGAGCTCGCCGTGCCCATTGACGGAGTTCTGGATCAAGGCCCAAGTCGCTGAAGGAGGGGAGGAGAGTGGGGTTGCGCCCCCCCAGGTAACGTGGATCACCACCTGGGGTGGGGTGCGGGCTCGGAGGGACACTCTCTCGGCCTCTTGCTCCTGGCAGCTGCGTGAGCCTGTTGCTTCGGCTCAGATCGAGGCCCGTGCTGGCCCAAGGAGGGGCAGTACTGGGGCCGGAGTGAGAAGCGGTACTTTTGTGTCATCATTGATCCATGTTGGGGGCAACTGTTAACGGAGCACCTAGACTGTCGTATTACACTTTGCATTATTGCTGCTAACGAACTATCGAACTGTCGTATGACGCCTGACTCTATTTGTGCCTGACGAACTACATGCTGGGTGCGCTACGCACTGCGTTATTTTCCCTTGCAGAGTACATGATTGTAAGCGTGGCGCATTGCATTATTTCTTCATCGCACAGTACCTGATTATAACGTGGAGCATTGCATTGTTTCTTCAGTGCACAGTACATGATTGTAGCATGACGCATTGCTTTGTTTCTTCCTTGCACAGGGCATGCTGGTGGTGATACGCATTGCATTATTATTCCTTCTATTGCAAAGTACATGACCGTGGCGCTACGTATGGCATTGTTTCTCTATTGCACAGTTCAGGAGTATATCGTTACGCATTGCAGTATTTCGTTTCTTTTGCAACGTGTGTGATTCTAGCAATACGACCTACCTAACCTTTTGGAACGGTTAGAAGTCAGCTTAACTGTTGGTTAGAAGCGGTGGTTGGAATTAGAACCTACCAATCCACCGTGAGAAATACTACCCATTATTATATGTTGGTTTTGTATCATGTGGTCATATCGTATATCTTCTTGTATAAAGATTATACTTGTTTTATAAAAACTCGTGTGGAGTCTATTTGTGGTGACATCATTGGGTTGCTGTGAGTGTGGTTGCACATATTGTACACTCGTGCCTTGGAGATAAGCCTGGCTGCTCATGCCAAGCTACTAAGGGGGTGAGCAGGGCTATCTCAGACGGTGTCCTTACTTAGCCTAACGTTGAAACGAGAGATCCGGATCTCGCACCTGGCAACAGCGGTGTGGGACGGGGACTCCCGCCTCCAGCATTTGGAGGCGGCGGTGAGGGATAAGGGCTAGTTAGATTAATTATTTCAAAGTCCCAGTTTAGATCTTCTGATAGCAGGATAGCCAAGCCTCCCTTTGCATGGCCCCGTCTGGTCATTATAGCTGGAGTATTAAAAACAAAGTAGTTTTTTGGGTCAAAGTTGTCTACTAGCCAAGTTTCCTGTAAGCAGACTATAGAAGGTTGGGTATCTAACAAACGAGATATTTTGTCCTTATTTAGACTTACTAGATTCCATGAGATGATGGTGAAGTTATTGTTAAAAAGGAAGTTTAGCAGACTTATCTTGCTTATTCCCATTTAAGTTGTTTGATAACCACGACCATACATTATCATTTTGAGAGTTACTTATGAAATGATCTTGATCATCTTCTTGGTTCCATATCCGTCTACCTCCATCCTCGATATTTATTATTAATTTATCCGGATGTCCCAAGCTGCCTTGTGCTTTTGGCATTTTTCTGTTCTGGTAGTTAATTTTAGACCTCATTCGTGTCTCTGATGCTGTTTTTTTTCCTACCATTATTACGTCAAACCCTTTTTTATGCAATTCTTCACTTTCTTTCACGACAATGGCTGGGATCACGTTAGACCAGAATTTTACTCGGGCTCTATTTTTGTCCAGATTATCAGGGAAAGTCACTATTTTTTTCTCCGTTGAAGTAAGCGTTGGTAAGGAGGGGAGACTTTTTAATAATTTCAAAATCTTCTGCCGATTTAATGAGTCACGGGATGTGGAAAAGAGGTCAGTTATCTCTAACATATTTGAGAAAATTAAAAGGTCAGTTTGTGGTGTCGAATCTACGCTTGTGCCATTATTACTTGTAAACTGTTGCGGCCAATGGTTGTTCTTAATTGAGCCAATGTTTTTAAATTCAGGTGCCAGTGAATTTAATTCCTGTGAGGGATCATGACCAGTAGGTGGATCTTTTATAGTTTGCTCTGGGGTATGTCTAAGGGAACATATCTCCCTATTCTCATCAATCGTTTTTTTCTATTTTTTGTCACTGGTCAAGCTTATCGGGTCCCTCAAATTTTATTTCCCACATTTTTCTTTGCAAATCTTCGTTTGCACCTTTTCTTTCTTTTTATGGTCATTGTGTTCATTCTGATATGGGAGTTTTTTATTGAAGATGGCATTTGCTCTGACTCCCCATTTGGTTTTTTTGTCCGTTGATGGATCCGTTATATTTGATTCTTGATAATTTGACTTCTTTTTAAAATTAAAGATCGGATAGTTTGGGAGAGTTTTCCCTCCTGAGTCATTCGTCAATGCTGTTGTTTGTTCTTGGTTTACTATTACCTCCTTAAATAGTTTCCGTAGAGAGTATATTATCTCTGACTTTTCCTTTCTCTTTTCTCTTATTTTCCTTTTTGAGTTTTCCAGTTGATTTATCTACTTTGAAGTCAGTATTTGTTATTTTCTTATTTAGAGTATTTAGGGGCATATCTACAAGGCCATGCGATAATTATCGCTCAGCGCTCTTAGCGCGAGGATAATTATCGCCTGTTCAAACTTGACTTATCGCGGAGATAGCGTGCTATCAGCCAACGCTTATCTCCAAAGCGATAAAATTCAGAGCGCAAGCTGCTAATTGTGCGATTATCGCTGGAAATGCAGCGATAATCGCACAAGGTTTGCGATAGCTTGCTGATAGGGCAAGACATACTTAGCTATGATATCCACCTTCCATAGGATATCATGGCTAAGTCAGTCTCAAAGGAGGCGTTAGGAAAGTAGCGATAACAGAGGTTATCGCTACTTTTCTTGTCATGCTATGCTTCTTTGCTGAGGCTTGATAATAGGAGAAATGTCGCGTAGCGACATTTCTCCCGTTATCCTGGGGAGGAACGCCACTTTGCATCTCATTAGAGATGCAGAGCTGAGCGATAGGGAAAGGGCGATGTAGCATGGATTCACGCGTTAGCGTGTCCTTGCTAATAGGGCGTTAAAATTATCGCCGCTTTTCGTCCGAAAACGGACGCTAAAGCGGCGATAATTTTATCGCCAGCCCTTGTAGATATGCCCCTTATTTCCTTGGTGTTTTGAGTTATTTTTTGTATCTCTAGCTCTTCCTTTAATTTCGTTTTAGATTGCAGGCTTCCGCCAGGGAGGCTAGTTTGGTGATCCACTAGATATTGCCACACCGTTGACTGCATTTCTAGTAGATGGTCTATGTTTATTGTAGATTTCTCTAACAGTAGTAAAATTGATTCAAGTATCTTTTGGAAGTTAAAGAAGGCATCTGAAAGATTTTCTTGTTTGCGGTAAGAATCAATTTGGACAGGAGACAGAAATGGAAAAACTGGAGAGTGAGATAGATTATCTTCTGCGTTTGTAGGGTTGCTTAGGGTGCTGTTAAACAGTTCCAGCATCTCTTTAGGGAGCTTAACCTCACTTTTATGTGAGTTTTGGTTTATACTTATATCTGGTAGTGTAAAGTCATGGATGTAATATCCTTTTCCAAGGTCCGATTGAGGTTGTCTAATTGGGTCCTTTGGAGTGGAAATGACTAGCTGGTTATTTTCTTCATTTGATTCCATCTGAGCCTTCTGTTGATTTTCCTTATTTTCCGTTTTTTCCTCTACGCCGTTTTGATCTCCTTTTTCTTCAGTTTCTAAATTGATTTGCTTGGTGCGTGTTGATACTGAGAGAGGGAAAAAGTCTGTAATTGTATGGGATTTTGATAATGCTCTGATATGTACTGATCTCATTTTGCTTTTCCTCAGCGATTGTTCTGTTCCTAACCTTTTCATAAATATTGTTCGACTCCTTAATTTTTTATATGCCATGCTTCAGGTATTGTACGAAACTATGTTCCTTTCCCTGCTGACTGCCCTCCACCTGTGCCCACACCACACTTGCTATTACTTTTAAAGGTAACAGGAAATCGTATCTGAAATCAAACGATACTCATTCAAAGATCTTCGTTGTGGTTCAGCTGGTTAGGCAGCAGTCAGTGTTAGTGGGGTGCTGGAGGGTTAAAAAGTTGAAAGGTTGAGGGGCTGAGGGGTTGAGGGAGGGCTGAAATGAGCAAAAGAACAAAAGGCTACTGTTCTAATACTGTTCTGATATTCTGAGGCTTCCACTCTGCCTCATACTGCTCCTGTCACCCAAATCGACCTCTCCCCCTACCTTATGCCCCCTCGTACTATGAGTGGTGCCGTTAAAACCGCTGGTGGAAAATGAAAATTTAAAATTTGAAAGATTGGAAGTTTGAGGGGACCGATACCGGGTGAACACTCACGCCCCCTCCCCCATTAACGGCAGGGCAACCAATATTTGCAGGCGGGTGGGCAGAATGATTGGTACCACACCGAATCGCAAGCCACAGTGGCCTAACGCCGGCCGCTTCCGCGAGGACGGGTGGTTACCGCGGCTCTAAGCTCCGGCTGCCGCTGCGCCGCTCCATCCCTTGGTGCCTCTCAAGCTGAGGACTGCTGCCGCTGTCTCGCTGGCTCTATCTCGGTCTCCAGCAGTCTGATAACTGAGCGGTAGCTGGGCGGCCAACACAGTAAATCTTAAGCAGGCGGCGGATGGCAGGCAGCGTACCCCTCGGCCCCCTTGGCTGCTGCTCACTTCACTGCCACACTGCTTCGTCTTCCCGCACCGTCTTAGATAAAACGGGTCAAACGAAAAACCCGGACCGGACACAGCAGCAACACCACCGCCGTCGAACTTCGAACTTCTGTGCAGCACAAGGAGGAAAGAGTTTCCCATTAGTCCTTTCAAATGAATTAACAGTCCCGCCTGATCACCATGAGTTCCACAGAACGAACCCCAATTCGTAGCAGGTGAGACCTATTCATTGTTCCTTAAAAAACTATACCTTTTACCTGGAAACTGTAGAACAGTAGAAATAGCATCTACTTACATCTATTTGGGGAGAGTTTTCTCTCAGTCCACTGGTACTGCCTCGCACTTTCAGCAGATTGAACAAAAGACAGTATCCCATGTAAGTGCTATAAAAAGTTTTACTACTCTACCGGGAGGCGACATTTTTCAGCTCTCCTTGAAGTTTATCGAACAAAGATTACCCCGATTCTAACATATGGCTTGGAGTATATTCCAATAAGCCGTTGGGGTTTT
Organism: Calotriton arnoldi; assembly: GCA_963921515.1. Taxonomy (NCBI): domain Eukaryota; kingdom Metazoa; phylum Chordata; class Amphibia; order Caudata; family Salamandridae; genus Calotriton; species Calotriton arnoldi. The sequence continues at coordinate 242,977 of CAWUFW010014692.1, read as the reverse complement.
TAAATCTCAGGGAGGGAAAACTCTTGCGCATGCTTACGACTACCAGCCAAGCCACTCCTGTTCAGGCACTTCGACTGGAATTAAGGGTGGTGAGTGCATACGCAAGAGCTATGGCAAATCTTGTTAGATGGGCATATAACATACTACATGCACCCGACAATACATTAAGAGCAATTTTACGTCAGGAAACTTTTAAGGCGGATTCAAGAGTATATACTTTTAAGCAAAATTTAGAGTTCTCTCTGGAACACTTTAAATGCTCAGAGAGCCTTTTACAGAGCTGGTCCCCAGAACTTTTGAAGTTCTTTCTGAAAAAATCTACCCCAAGGTTGAGCTTCGAAATGGATAAACTTTACTGTCATCAGTTATCGCACTTTAAGCTGGCGTTAGCTAGTGTGGAGTATAAAAGAGTGCCCAAAATATTTGAATTTCACATTGGACCACAAGGTCAGGCGTTGCATTCTGATGGTAAGGCTGAAGATACTCCCGTTAAAAGATGTAACAAAACATTGGGGCGGCAACTCTAATAAAACAGGCCAATGTGATTTATGTAATGGAAGAATCCAAGACTTGGCACATGTTTTATTTGTCTGTCCAAATAGTAGTCTGGTTAAGGCGTGTTCACGATTTTTAAAACCAATCTGTATAAAAGATAATATTTTTAGAAATACGGATCTGATTGAGATCAAAAGAGCCCCTCATGATGAATTTGTATGCTATAAAGTTTTTAATTTTTTTAAAGTGTTATTTCCGCTATTTTAGAGATATACAAGCTAAGAACAATAATCAATTTTGCTTATAAAGATTTGTATGCTATATTGTAATACAATGGTATTGGTAATTTGTATATGTTATTTTACTATATTGTGGATCTCAGGTGAGGTCTAAATCAATAAAAAAAAATCAAATTTCAATTTGAAAGGAAGAGTAAGTCGCAATTTGAAGCCAACTTCATTAATATTCATGAGGTAGGGCTGATTGACCCACTCTGATTGGTGTTTTTGCCATATTACCTAATAGTACGCAGGTCTGTTTCCAAAATCTCACTGAAGTCGCAAAAAGATGTGCATAATTTGCGACCGTTTTTTGCGAATCCAGTTTTTGTAAATCAGACCCCTATTTGTTTATCGAACTTCTTTTTTTTACGGAAAAACATTCTATTCCACATTACGGAATATGAATAAAATTGCACTAAAGGACTTCCACTTTGCGGGTTTCATTATTTCCATTGATGTAAGGCTTGGCATCGAATAAGAACCGTATCAGAAACAAGTGGGAAAACATCCGCATGAAATAACCACATTTAAATGCTTCACTGCATGTAACCATATTTAGAATGGACATCTTTTTTAAGCGATGCATTTCCCTCAATTTCCACTAGATGACACTGGTCTACAAGAAACCACTAAAAAGAGAGCAACCCTTTGTAAAAAGACTTTCGGGAATGCATTTAATTCATTATTTGAGTTTTCACGTAAGAGCAGCTAAATACCCTCAATCTCTAAAAATTTATAAGGAAGTATTTTAATCTCTGTAAATTAAAAAGGTGGCAAAATAACAGCGATTCCATTTTAAATATCTAAAAATTTGCGTTGGCACTCTCCCTGTGCATCATGTGCCTCCCGTGATGCTGCGCTGCATGGCGTGACAGGGAGGGAGCAGGAGAGCTCCATATCTTCAGAGATATGGCTCTCCCCTTTCCCTTGTGCCGGCACTGATTACAGCTGCTGTGCGCCACGCACCCACCTTAGCGCCATAGCGCTAGGGTGTGTGCATTAGTCTAGCATAGGTTTTGTACAGAAAGGGTACCTTTCCTGTACAAAATACGATGCCCAGACACAATGCAAAGTTTTTCCCACTTTGTATGCGTGCTGCACAGTGCAGCAAGCATGCAAAGTCAGAAAAGGAAAGCGAAATGACAGCATTTCTCCTTCCTTGTGCCTACTTGAAAAGGGTGCAGTTTTCTCACGCTAAACACAATCTACTTTATTTAGTAAATTGGGTTTAGCGTGAGAAACCTTGGGTGGTTGCATGGGAACGCCCATGCTCCACCCTTGGTATGCCCCCATCAGTTGCGGCTGCTGCAGGTAAGAGCGGTGGGGCCGGCTGGGGGGGGGGGCGGGATTTCGAGAGACAACCACGAGGGAAAATTAAATAAATAATTAATTTTCCCTCGTGGTCGTCTCTTGAAATCCCCCCCAAGACGGCCCCACCGCTCTTACCTGCAGCGGCCGCGGATGGCCCCCATGGCGCAACGTACCACGAACCAGCGCTATGTGCTTCTTCGCATGACTTTTTCAATAGGGAAAAAAAGATTTTGCGCCGATTTGCGTCACTTTTGTGATGCACACACAGCGCAAAATCTTTGTAAATCTCCCCCTCTGCGTCAGGTTTGCGTTACCTTTTAAATACAGAACCGACGCACAAGCTACTGGTCGGATTTACCAGCCAACGCAAATCCCAATTTGTATTGATTTGTAATCCAAAGTAATGCAAAGCAATGAATTCCGAAGCCTTGAGTGACTAAAGGCATGATTATGAGCTTGGCGGACGGGTTACTCCATCGCAGACGTAACGGATATCCCTCCCACCGTATTACGAGTTTCATTATCTTTGGAACTCGTAATTTGATGGACGGAATATCCGTCATGTTTGTGATGGAGTAACCTATCTGCTAACCTCGTAAACAGGCCCTTTGTGTCAGTGATTCTTTCCATGGATGGTGCTTGGCGGTTCCCAAGAATCCACCCATAGGTTTTGACACAATCCCATCCTCTTTGCATATGTGATACATTCTGTAGCACACATACACAGAGGAAATAGCTTCAAAGGATAGTTTGTGTGCAGGAAGGATCCCTTCCTGCAGATAAACTATCCTGAACTTAATGCAGACATCCTTGCACTATGGCACAAGGGTGCCCAATTCTGCACAAAGTGCGCTAGGGCATGAAGAGAGGAGAACAGCCTCATTTCTTCGAAGATATGGCACAGTTCTGCTCTTTCTCGTTCACGCAATGCAGCATAACAACTTTGCTTACTGCCCTTTGTTGCGTAAACTGTTTGTAAATATGGGCCTTCATTTACAGGTTGTAGTGAACTGAGAATACTCCAACTTCTGAAGGAAACTTCATATACCAATAGAGTCCACCAACTAAAACTCCATGGCAATATTATCCCTGTGCTCAAACGCAGAATGAGATCCTTAGGGGCATATTATCAAGGGCAGTATCGCCACTTTAGCGGCACTTTTTGCCGCTAAAGCGGCGATATTTTTATTGCCCTATTAGCAAGCTGTCGCTAACAGCTGTTAGCGACAGCTTTATGGCGAAAGCGGCCGTTTTCTTGCCGCTTTGCATGTCAGCGATAATTATCGCTAATGACATGCAAAGTAGGCGTTCCTCAACTAAAAGCGACTGAAAACAGTCGCAAACACAACTTCCCCTATTAGCAATGCCCGCGAAGCGATAAAATAGTCGCGCTAACCGCGATTATCGCTGGAGTCTAACACCTCTTTAAAACTTGACTTAACCATTCTAGTCAATGGGAGGTGGATTGTAAGGTTAAGTCCTCACCTGCCTATTAGCAAGCTTTTCATTAGCGCGTGGAATTTATCGCTGGATTTCGCGCGCTATTGCTGGGCTTCGCCGCTATCGCTGGATTTTCTATCGCCTTGGAGATAAGCGTTGATAATAACGCGCTATCTCCGCGATGTAATCCAGCGATAGCCGGCGATAAAAAAAACAGCGCTAAGTGTGCTTTGCGATAATTATCGCACATCCTTGGTAATATGCCCCTAAGTACCTAAACTTGCAACACGAAGAATGGCAGGGACTAAGGAGGCAGCACTATGATTTAGCACTAACAGTATAGTGTGCCAGCATAGATTGGTCAAACCACCCTCCATTGACTGTTTACCCAATGTTCTGAATAAAGGAATCATTAAGGAGATTGTCTGGGTGGATTGATGAGTACATGGTCGAATGCAGTGAATACATAAGCAGTAATATGAATGGGTGGAGAGGTGAATGAGGGCCAGGGTATCAACACAGGATTTGCAGCACACATGGAAGTTACTAAATGGCATTTTGAAAAACGGTTTGTTCATGTACAGGAAGGGACACCTTCCTGTACATGAACAAACCATGGCATTTTGCTTTTTCCATGTGTGCTGCACAAGGCAGCACACATGGAAAAAGCAAAAATGAGGAGAAATAAAGCATTTCTCCTCGTTTCGCCACCTTAAGACCAGGATTTTTCTGGTCTTAAGTTCGGCGCTGCCACCTATTAACGCCGCCCTTGAGAATAGGTGGCAGCGTTGAATTCAATGGTTGTTGCGGTGGAACACCCACCGCAACACCCACTGCATGCCCCCTTTCACGCTAAGTTTAGCGTGAAAGGGGCCCTATTATCAAGGCAGCGTTAAGCCACTTAACGTGGCTTTAAGCCACGTTAAGTGGCTTAACGCTGCCTTGGTAATAGGGCGCTAACCCTATCGACCCCCGACCTTGACTGGTAGGTCGCTCCCCCACCACACAGCTCCGTCTGTGTGCCCTGCTGCTACCCCTGATTGTGCTCGTGTTTCCTTTCTGTGCCCCCCTTGCTGCCCCTGATTGTGCTCGTTTTTCCTTTCTGTGCCCCCCTTGCTGCCCCTGATTGTGCTCGTTTTTCCTTTCTGTGCCCCCTTGCTGCCCCTGATTGTGCCTCGTTTTTCCTTTCTGTGCCCCCCTTGCTGCCCCTGATTGTGCTCGTTTTCCTTTCTGTGCCCCCCTTGCTGCCCCTGATTGTGCTCTGTTTTTCCTTTCTGTGCCCCCTTGCTGCCCCTGATTGTGCTCGTTTTTTTCTCCTTTCTGTGCCCCCTTGCTGCCCCTGATTGTGCTCGTTTTTCCTTTCTGTGCCCCCTTGCTGCCCCTGATTGTGCTCATTTTTTTTCTCCTTTCTGTGCCCCTTGCTGCCCCTGATTGTGCTCGTTTTCCTTTCTGTGCCCCCCTTGCTGCCCCTGATTGTGCTCGTTTTTCCTTTCTGTGCCCCCCTTGCTGCCCCTGATTGTGCTCGTTTTTCCTTTCTGTGCCCCCTTGCTGCCCCTGATTGTGCTCGTTTTTTTCTCCTTTCTGTGCCCCCTTGCTGCCCCTGATTGTGCTCTGTTTTTCCTTTCTGTGCCCCCCTTGCTGCCCCTGATTGTGCTCGTTTTTCCTTTCTGTGCCCCCCTTGCTGCCCCTGATTGTGCTCGCTTTTCCTTTCTGTGCCCCCTTGCTGCCCCTGATTGTGCTCGTTTTTTTCTCCTTTCTGTGCCCCCTTGCTGCCCCTGATTGTGCTCGTTTTTCCTTTCTGTGCCCCCCTTGCTGCCCCTGATTGTGCTCGTTTTTCCTTTCTGTGCCCCCCTTGCTGCCCCTGATTGTGCTTGTTTTTCCTTTCTGTGCCCCCTTGCTGCCCCTGATTGTGCCTCGTTTTTTCTCCTTTCTGTGCCCCCTTGATGCCCCGATTGTGCTCGTATTCCCTTCTGTGCCTGTTTCCCGCCGCTGCGCCTCTGCGGCCCCGCCCCCTCACTGCCCATTCGCTGCCCCATTCCCTGCTCCTCCCTCCCACCTCCCCATTTATGGCGGCCGCTGCGCGTGCCGCGCCGCTGGCCGCGCCGAAGGCGCGCCAAGGCAAGCCCGTCTGCGCCCGTCCGCGCCGGGACCGCGCCCAGCGCCAGACCCCTGGTCCGGGCATCCCTCGCGCCCGCCACATCAACAGACGCCCGATACGACGCCAGCACCCTCCACGCACTGAACCCCGGAAAAGATCACGCCTGCTACCAGGCCACCCCGAAGCGCACCCAAGGGCCCTTCACCTGCCGGAACTGCAGCTTCGCCAGCACCCGCCCCGCCAAACCACCGCCCAGGAAAGAACCCAACTACCTCAGATGCATCCTCCTCAACACCCGCTCCGCCCCGCAAACACGCCATCGAACTCTGGGACCTTCTCGACTCAACCTCCCCAGACGTCGCATTCCTGACGGAGACCTGGCTGAATCCCGCTTCAGCCCCCGACATCGCCATTGCCATCCCGGACGGATACAAGATCACCCGCAGGGATCGCACTAACGGAGTCGGAGGAGGCATCGCCATCGTCCACAGGAACACCCTCAGAGTCTCAACCAACACCGACGACACCCTCAGCACCGCCTGAACACATGCACTTCCAGATCCACACCGATCCCAACACCACCCTCAGAGGAACCCTCATCTACAGACCCCCGGACCCCGACCACAGTTCAGCGATTCCATCGCTGACTTCGTCAGCACACACGCCATCGCCTCCACGGACTACATCCTCCTCGGTGACCTGAACTTCCACCTCGAGAACAACAAGGACACCAACTCCACCACCCTGATCGACAACCTCGCCACCCTCGGACTCAGACAGCTCGTGACTACACCCACCCACGCCGCCGGCCACACGCTAGACTCCATCTTTTCCGCAAGCCCACACGTCTCCTTCAACCACACCTCCGAACCCCACTGGACTGACCACCACTGCATCCACTTCACCTACAGGAAGCCCACCACGCACCACCGCACCGAACAAATGCCTCGCCACTGCTGGAGCAGAGTCACGGAAGACCAGCTAACCACAACCCTCGCCCTGAGCCCACCCGCCGAACCCTCCGACCCCGACACCGCCGCCCGCAACCTCAGACAGTGGATCGACGACTGCGCCAACACCTCGCCCGCTCAAGAATCCGCCCAACAGCCACACCAGCAAGAAAGCTACCTGGTTCACCGAAGACCTCCAGGCCTCCCAAACGAACATGCCGAAAACTGGAGAAGATCTGGCTCCACGAACGGACAGCGGACAGCTACGCCGCCCACAAGAGCGCCACCCGCAGTCACCATCACCTCATCAGATCCGCCAAAAGGGCCTCACTCAAAGACCGCCTAGACAACAACGCACACAACAGCAAAGAGCTCTTCAACATCGTGAAGGAACTCTCCAACCCCAGCTCCAACACCAACGACATCCAGCCGTCGCGAGACCTGTGCGACTCACTGGCCACCTTCTTCCACCGCAAAATCGCCGACATCCACGACAGCTTCAACACCACAACCGCCCGGCAACCACCGAGACCACTGCCCCACAACCACCAACCGCCTGCTCTCCTGGACCAACATCAACGACGAGGACACCAGCGAGATCATGAACACCATCCACTCCGGTTCACCGCTAGACCCGTGCCCTCACCACATCTTCAACAAAGCCAGTACAGCCATCGCGCCCCATCTCCGGAAAATAATCAACATCTCCTTCGAGACAGCAACCTTCCCGGAAAGCTGGAAGCACGCCGAGATCACCGCCTTACTCAAGAAACCCAAGGCAGACCCCAAGGACCTCAAGAACTTCCGACCCATCTCTCTGCTCCCATTCCCCGTGAAGGTCACCGAGAAAATCGTCAACAAACAACTGTCCCGCTACCTCGAGGAGAACAACATCCTGGACCCTTCCCAGTCCGGCTTCCGCAGCAACCACAGCACCGAAACCGCCCTCGTCGCCGCCACCGATGACATCAGGACCCTGCTAGACAACGGAGAAACAGCAGCCCTCATCCTCCTGGACCTATCAGCCGCCTTCGACACGGTCTGCCACCACACACTACGAACACGCCTTCACGACGCCGGGATCCAAGAGAAGGCCCTGGACTGGACCACATCCTTCCTTTCCGGCAGAACACAAAGCGTCCGCCTCGCCCCCTTCCGATCCAAGGCCACCAAGATCATCTGCGGCGTACCCCAAGGCTCCTCCCTCAGCCCAACGCTGTTCAACATCTACATGGCACCCCCGCCCACGTCGCCCGACAGCACTAACCTCAACATCATCTCCTATGCCGACGACACCCAGCTGATCCTCTCCCTCACCAAAGACCCTCACACCGCCAAAGCCCACCTCCACGAAGGAATGAAGGCCGTCGCCGAATGGATGAGGACCAGCCGCCTGAAGCTGAACTCGGACAAGACGGAGGTCCTCATCCTTGGTTCCAACCCTTCAGCCTGGGACGACTCCTGGTGGCCAACATCACTGGGAACAGCCCCGCCACCCACCGACCACGTACGCAACCTAGGGGTCATCCTCGACCCCACCCTCTCCATGACTAAGCAGGTCAACGCCGTTTCCTCATCCTGCTTCAACATCCTCCGAATGCTCCGCAGGATCTTCAAGTGGATCCCCACCGAAACAAGAAAAACAGTCACCCAGGCCCTCGTCACCAGCTGGCTGGACTACGGAAACGCCCTCTACGCAGGAACGACGGCTAAGCTCCTGAGACGGCTGCAACGCATCCAGAACGCCTCTGCACGTCTTATCCTCGACATCCCCCGACGCAGCCACATCACACCCCACCTGAGAGACCTGCACTGGCTCCCTGTCAACAAGAGGATAACCTTCAAGCTCCTCACCCACGCACACAAAGCACTCCACAACTCCGGACCAGCCTACCTCAACAGACGACTCAGCTTCTACACCCCCACCCGCCAGCTCCGCTCGACCAGCCTCGCCCTCGCCACAGTCCCCCGCATCAGGAAAACGACCGCCGGCGGCAGATCCTTCTCCCACCTCGCCGCCAAGACCTGGAACACCCTCCCCACCAACCTCCGACAGACCCAAGACCTACTGGCCTTCAGAAGACTCCTCAAGACCTGGCTCTTCGATCAGTAGCAGCACCACCCCCCTCTTCCCCCAGCGCCTTGAGACCCTCGCGGGTATGTAGTGCGCTTTATAAGTGACATGATTGATTGATTGATTGATCGTCACCACAACGTCACAATAAATGACGTTGTGGTGGCGATAGGGGCTTGATAATATGCCCCTGTCTTTCCCCGCTTAAGGAGGATACTGCAATCATGGGGGATGATTTACTAAGAATAGCACAAAACCCCGAAGCAACTAAAGTTGCTGCACTGGGTTGCACTACAGGGAGAGAGCAGCTCAGACCCATATTTAGGAAATATGGTGCTGGTGCTCTATTCCTATGCACTGGTGCACAAACAGGCTGCCTAGCACTACACACACCTTTGCTCCACAGTGTAAAGTTGTGTGTGTCCGGACTAACATAGGTTTTGTACTGGAAGCATACCCGTCCAGTACAAAATCCTATGCTAAGGCCATATTGTTAAATTTACACATTTTATGCGTGCTGTACAGTGCATCACACATACAAGTGAAATTAAAACATTTCTCAAATGTAATGCCTGTCTCAAGTAGGAAAAGTGCTGTTTGTGCATAAAAGGTTTTCTGCTGGAAATAATTACATTATGACGTTTTTGCGCAGGTTTACGTGACTTTGCAAAGATTTGAAGATTCTGTCCCTGAATGTGAAGGATTGCACTCTAGTTATGGTAGCAGGTATAACTCACAACATTTGGACATGCAAATGCTTTACTGTGTGATTAATTAAAATCGTCACAATATTAAAAGAGGACGTTACAATATACCACATAATAAATACCATTAAAACTGTGATGTGGCCAAAATTGTAAATTCATGTTCATGTAGTGCAAGAGAAGTGAAAAGGACATAATGTGCAAAGTTAGCTCTGAGGTTTTAAAGTTTAAATAAAAAAATTGAAAACAATTCAAATTCATTTAATTTAATTAAGTTAATTTAATTAAGTTAATTAAATTCAAGTTTTAAAGCAGTATGTCGAAATCTACTACTTGGTCGATGCCATCTAGTGCAGAACAGAGGTGTGATTTGCCAGGTTAAATCTGAGACACGCATTTTTTTCGACCACATTCGAGTTCAAGCCAAGCAAAGTGCAGCATGCCTAGGGTGTAATGGCTCAACCAACCAAGGTGCAGTGTACCGAAAGTGCAAGTGCTTAACCAGCTGCTTTTCTACAGCCGCCTATTCAGTGTTAATATATTATATTTTTATTTTATTATATGTCTGGGATAAAGTTAAAGTGCAAAGATGGTTCTAAAGTGCAGTTGTCATAGGTACATGTTAAGTTCCTCCTTCAATTTCATTTGAGCTAATGTGACATTGAAAAAGGATAAGGTGCAAGATTAGATCTAAAGTGTAAGCTATGTAATGGCATTTCATTTTTAGACCAACATAGGAAGTGCCTTGTCGGTAATAGTCCCAAAGTTTTGGCAATAAATGGGATAACAGCATTTCGAGTTCAATCCAGAATGAAGAGTGTCTTGACGTGGCTAATTCGAACCAGAGAGTTCTAGTGGTAGGTATAACAGTCGCTGGCAGACTTCAAGTGTTGCATACACTTAGCCATTCCCCTACTATGGAGTAATATTTTGTCATTCTTACCAGTTCCATTGGGACGTCACATGTATAAGCATAGGTGACCGCACACCTACAGGTTATTAGTTCTTGCTTTAGGAATAGTGGCTTCAGCAGTATGTGTATGTCAGTTATCAACGCAGGGCAGCAGCATAATAGATGGCACACGGAACTCAGACTTATGCACACACAGACAGTAGTGTTGCTGCCCCCCACTTTTGGACTTCCAATGCGCTAAATATTCCCATAATGGTAGGTCCAATAGTCACATATGGAGTATATTTTTTAAGGCGGACCTGCCCAGGGGGGCCTTCATGTAGGGCTGAGGAGCTGCGGTCTTTTGTGACTGCAGCAAACCCGGAGCCCCTATGGTGTGTGAAGCTTCCTCCAGGTCTAGAGTTTTGGACAGCTGCCTTCATGAGATTTTAGGGTGCCTTTCAACTGTTGGTAAGTTACCGCCATGTGAATGGAGGATCCTTTGTTCAGGTTCAGGGAGCTAAAAGCCTCCTCCAGATAAATTGACCAGGGACTTGACTCTGCTTTACAATGGCCTGTACTAATCTTTTCATTGAACCTCTAGGGTGGAGGCAACCTGATAGTAATACTTTACAATGACTGTTTTGCACTCGATTTCTTGGCATACCAGGCCAAATTCCAATCGCCGCAAAGTGCGTTGTGTAGGCTTTGGTATGATTTTTTTTTTCATGTAGGCTGCAGATTATATATCTCACATAAAATTCAAAGAATGCCTTTGGGAGGCAGGTCCCAGGATATCAGTTGCACAATGTGACCCATAGATAAGAGTGTTAGAAGGTCCTCCAGTCTCTCTGGACACGCTAACAGGTAAATGGTTTCTTACCAATGAGCCTCTTGCACCTTCCAAGACTAAAGAAGTGCAGGAACAATTTCCAGTGGGATCATATGTGGACTCACTGTATATTAGGACACCTGATCAGTCGCTGCTCCTGGAGGGAGTGCTGCGGGGCGGGGGAGGGGCAGGGTGGGGGGTAGTAAACTCCGGCATACGGCCGACTTGAGTGAAGTACATAAATAAATAAATAAAACAAATTACATTGCGCGCGCCGCATCGCGTTGCGCGTTGCAGCCCGCGCAATGTAATTCATTTTATTTATTTATTTATGTACTTCACTCAAGTTGGCCGTATGCCGGAGTTTACTACCCCCCACCCTGCCCCTCCCCCGCCCCGCCGCCCCGCAGCAGTCCCTCCAGGAGCCGCGACTGCACCTGATTGGACCAAGCATTGTGTTGCCTTTTTCAGCTTAAAGTCCTCTTCACAATCTAAACCCTCTCAAGGGAAGGCGGCAAATAACAAGAGACAGGCTCAATAAACAAAAGCTTTTAGTAATAAATACGCCAGACATATTAGCTTACTCAAAGCTTGTTTCATATGGTTTGTCATTTCTTCAATCATTTTAGGTCACAGTAACTTTTCTTCCTCTATTCCAAACAGGTTTTATCACACTTTAAGCATGGGCACTCTGTTCATTTCTTTATATATTGTGATGTCCTATAGGAATGGTTTTTGCATGGTGCGAATAGTGTTTTGTAAATTGGAGCATCAAAGAGTTGTTGATCCTTGGTACAATCACTTGAGCGAGTTATTCAAAACAGATGGAGGGTTAGACTCATTTAAACACTCACATTTGTGCAGGGCATTTAAAGTTTTTGAAAAGGATATTACATCATTCGATATCTTAAGCTAAGGTTAAATCTGTAAATCAAATGTGTTCCTCGAACGAAATCAAGGTAGCTTACTTAACTGGGATGTTTACACCAGTTTATACCCGTTGCTGCTTGTACAGAGCTGCAAAACTTTAAATCACATGGCAGTGGTTTTACAGTGAAGTGCCTTCGATGGTCGAATTTGGATCACTCTATGCCACAAGAAATCACTGCACAATTGTCCCAGGATCAAACACTGACAGATTTGTCTTGACAACAACAAGTAATGACAAATAATGTAATCACTTGGTCCAAGACATATTAACGGTGCTGGTGCAAAGCCAGAGCAAAAAAACACGCACGTTAATGAGTATCAGCATAAAAAGTGAGGACACCTTATTTATGATGCCCAACCGGCACTATTGCGTCACCGGAATGTTATTTTTTTGACGTTCTGGTGGCGCAATGTGCCACTGCCATATTTATATGGCCACGTAAAGCCACGTTATGTGGCTTTTCATGGCCTTATAAATATGTGCCCCTTTCATGCAGAAAACTGCGTGAAAGTGGCGTTCCATGGGTGTTGCTGGGGGAGTTCCCATAAACATTCATGGCTTTTTGACACTGCCCAAAGATTTACGAGAAATCGTAAGTCTGAGGCAGCGCCAAAATCTTACACCTCCCCAGGGGAGGCGTAAGGGAGGCACAACGAGGATAAATGTCTTTATTTCTCCTCGTTTTTCCTCTTTCTATGCGTGCTGCATCCTGCACATTAATAATCATCCCCTCATAGCAGGCACCCTTGCTCCATGGTGCAAAGGTGCCTGCGTTGGTGCACAGCAGCCTATAGTGCACCGGCGCAGGGGAAAAGAACAGGAATGCCCGTATCTAATAGATAAGGCGCATTCCTGCCCTTTTCTTTTGCCATAGGGCAGCGCAGCAGGAAGGTCTGCTGTGCTGCCCTACGGCAAAAAGCCCATAAATGAGGCCCTTAGTGTTCAGCAAAACAACATTGTTATGCGCCAAAATCCCGATAATACATACTAAAAGAGTGGAAATGGGCATGCGCAAATAGAAATACCATAAACACTACAGTGAAATGTAATTTTCCAACCTCGTGCATGCAGCATTATTGAGTGCATGCTTGAGCAGCATGAAAAATTGGCAGTGAAGTAAAGCAGGTTCAAACAAATTGCAACCATCAGAGGCATATAAAAGACATATAGAACCTCCTGCCACCTTAGGCTAAAATGGTGGCCCTACTACGCTGAAACAGACACAGACTGGTGGAATGTTCAACATATGAACCCAGGAGAACGAGGAGGCACATGGAAAAATATTCCGAGTGAGATGACACTGTTTGGTTACAAGAGCTCATCGTCAATTAAAGGTATTAATTAAGCAATCCAGTTCCATTTGACCTCACAGAACAAATATCACCATCTCATGCAATATCAGCATGTGTGCCAGTACTTGCTGTTCTGCATCTCCTGTCATCAGGTTCCTTCCAGATCACATATGCAGCAGTAACTGGTATCATTCAAGCTGCACCATCTACATTTCTACTCCATGTTTTCGAGACTGTCTTGATGATCACATCAAAGCACACGAGGTTCCCCTGCCAGGGCTCAATAGGAAACTTCTACTTGCTAGCTAACATACTTTAGCCAATGTCTGACAAGTCTTAGATTCCCTCTGTTGAACACTTCCCATATACACCACCTGCTGACATGGTACACATTCACAAGTCCAAGAAACATTCACATTCATCAATGTGCATGCAATATGTGACACAAGGTTCTGCTTCACCAATGTAGTACACCTGATTCTTGCATTATCCCACACAGTACCTCAAATCAACATTTTAAAAGGGGTTACGTGGATAAAGCCTACAGGTATGTAGGACATATATCAGTAGAAGAGCACTATGGAAGCAAACATGTATTGAAATGCAATATGCTTAATATTTTGCAAACTAGCTTAACAGTGGTGACCACTGATGCGCATTGAGACCATGGCTGATGACACCATACAAGCATGCTAGGACCAAAGTAGAAAATGCATAAAACAGTGCATGCAGGAACATGCCTAGCATCATAGAGGGGTATATTAGAATCCTGAAATCAAGATTTACATTTCTAGGCCTGTCTAGTGGTAGACCGCTGTACAGACATAAAATATTACGCAACTCTAGCCCTGAAATCACTCCACTGGTTACCTGTAAAAGATAAAGTGACCTTTAAAACACACTGCCTTGTACACACATTTTTTCAAGGTCGCTCACCAAATTGCTTTGCAGAACTGTTTGCCCATCACCAACCAACCAGAAGCTATTTGGGAGTAGGGGTGGGCAGAGAACTCCGCTCCGCCAGAGGAGCGGAGTTAGCCAGCCACCCCCGCCCCTGGTCCGGTCCCTGCTTCTGAACCCAGCCAGGTCGGGTGAGCCTGCTCTAGCCCCGATGGACCCCCGTCCCCAGTGCCCGGACCCTCGGATGGCTTGCAGGACCGGGGGGCTCCCGCACCCCGGGGCCCGCCGGACAGAGCTCAAGCCCCGGGCCAGGTCCCAGCTTCCGAACCCTAGCCAGGCCGGGGAGAGCCTCCCCGTGCCCCGATGGACCCCCGTTCCCAGTGCCCGGACCCTCGGCTGGCTTGCAGGATGGGGGGCTCCCGCACTCTGGGGCCCGCCGGACGTAGCTCAAGCCCTGGGCCCGGTCCCAGCTTCCGAACCCTAACCAGGCCGGGGACCTGGCCCACCTGGGGGCTTATATAAAATGAAGCGCTTAATTTTTTTTCATTTTTTCGTCCGGATTCGCGCACCCAGCGTAAATTCGGGCGATTTTTTTTTTTAAAATGCTTTTTTTGGCCCTGAGCAGGCCTAGGGGGTCAGGGTGTTTGTACCCTGCCCCCTTTTCTTGTTTTTCACTTTTTTTTTACTCTTTTCTTGTTACCGAGTCACAAGATGGCTGCCAACACTTCCTGGTTTGGAGTGTTGGCAGCCAATCAGAATGAAGCTCGTGCTCGGGAGGAGTCGCGACTCCTCCTCGGTGCTCAGATATTGAAAGTTTTCTTTTTTTAATTTCTCAGAAACTACTGAATGGATTTACGCCATTTAAAAAAAAGGGCACTTTCTGGACCAAGACCTACCTTTTTGCCAAATTTGGTGTAATTCCGTTCAGCAGTTCGGGCTGTAGCCGTGTCTAAAGTTCCTATGGAAATTAACATGGAGAAAACGTGTTTTGGGACCCCCCTTTTTTCTCAGCCCCCACTTGACGAATCACCCAGAAACTTTCAAAACAGGAGCTGACCGGAGCGGGCCATTAGTTTTGAAAATTTCGCGAAGATTCGTCAAACGACGTCAAAGTTATTGGCAAAACAAAAAACGCTTTTTGAATAGAAACGAGGTCCTAACTATAACTACCTACTGGTGACCGCCAGTAGGTAATATATGTATGTATATATAGTGATAATGTGTGTGTATGTATATATATATATCTGTTTGTTTTCTTTTTTTTTCCTTTACATAGGATGAGTGGTGTGAGAAAGGACGAAGGAATGTGCAATGGGAGAGAATGTGAAGTGAGACAGTTAGAGAGCATGACGTAATAAATAAAACAAACAAAAAAAAAGAGAAAAGAAGGGGTGCGTTGATGGCGCCCAGATCTCATATTTAGCTTTGGACATTGCGAAAAGGCAAAAGTTGTTCTGAGCTATAGACATGAAAGTTGTATTTTTAAATTTTGGTACATGAAAGTAAAGGCTGAATGAATGGGCCTTGCGCAGATGCCGATGTGTTTAGTGTGGAACTGACATCGCAATATAACGTGTATTTAATTTGGAAAAGGTGTTTCAAGCACTCCAGGCAGCGTGTATTTTTGTCTGAATGAAAAGGATTTTCAAGGTTGGAAAACATAGCTCGTGAATTCAGTTTGTTCTGGCAGGCTGGCTGCGGCCTTTTCAGATAGGAGAGAAATTCCAAAGGAGGGGCCTCAGTGTGCAGGGAACTGTAGAGAAGCAGACAGAGACGTAGAAAAATGGGAGAGGCAGTCTATGTTAGATTTCTTTTTTTTTAACGTGGCTGAAGGAGGTTCACAAAGGTGAAATAGGATGGAAAGGAATGTGGGCTTGTTGGGATGTTTCTGTCTTATGCTACTCAATTAATTAATTAATTCTTGATTGATTTGTGTATGTTGGAGGTGAATTGAACAGACACGCATTTTCAAAGTGCAGTAGGAGGAATGAAATACACGCTCATGACTCATTAACGTAAGGTTTGCTGTTTGGCCTTGAAGATAAGAATGGAATTTCTCTAGATGGCAGGAATATACAGCCTCATCTGGTTTGGGCTGTTTTCAGTGGGACATGCAAAGCAGCAGACAGAGCCATGAGACACGAAGGGAAAAAAAGTTTGAAAGGCAGACAGATTTAGAAAGGTTTTCTTAGAAAAGATGTTTGCAGGGAGTGAAAGAGAGTTACAATGTGTTGTTTCAGGAGTAGAAATACAAGGTGCAATATCAAAGTTGTTGGGGTTTTAAAAGGAGCTATTACAAAATAAGTTTTAGAGAGGGCTGCAGGTTCATTTGAGAAAGGTTACCAATTTGTTGTTTGGGACTCAGGCCTGACAAGAAAAGATTTGTTTTGCGAATTAAAAGGAATAGATTGCCTCTTTCTGTTACGTATTTAACATAGCACAGTGCTATGAGTGTTTTGGTGGGTGCTTCAGACACATTGGTTGTAGCACATGTTTTGCGCTTTCTTGCTCTGATTATTGGTCCTTTTGTACAGTGGATTTCTGTTTTAGTTAATGTCTAATTGTGGTGAGCATGTGATGGGTTTGGCATCCTACTATTACTGCTCTCAAGCAGGTGAATGTGTGATGACGGGCCTCAATGTAAGTAGTGAATGGTGTTTGCCCTCCTCCCGAGTTTTGCGAATGTGCCATCCACTTTGTGGGCAACAGGCGATGTAGAGCTGGGATTCCTACAGATTTCACGAGCCTTGTTGTGTATGGTACAGGATTTGGTTGAGAAAGGTGTTGGTGAAGAGACGGCTGGTAGATAGTAATAGTCCCATTCTTTTGATTGTGTTTACAATTCTGTGATTGGTTGGTGTGAAGTTCATGAAAAAGTGGTTTTCCTACATCCTGCTGTTCTAGCCATTGCTATGCCTTTGCTAATGGTTCCTTCTGCTGCTCAATGTTTTTCTATCACCGATCTAAAATACATTCTTTGGCGGTACTATTTATTTCAATAATAGGTCTTTGTCCGGATTTCACATAGACTGGTAGGAGTCATAGGTTCTGCTGCGCTTCTTAGGACTATGAAGAAGGACGGAGCATCCATAAACAGGTTTAAAAGGGGTAGTTACTTGCTCATCGTTTCAGACACACAGCAAAGTTGTAGGGACAGTACAGTTACATAGTGTTAGACATGGCATCCTTGGCGTGGTTTCCCCTGACCTTTTGCCTCTACACTCCTATGTTTTTGATGCTGTGCTGGATTTCATTTTTGCTAGCTTAGATGCTTTGGGTATTTTGCCACTGCTGATCAGTGTCACAGTGCGAGTGCTTTCTGTGTAAATTGATATTGTGCTTGGTTCTCCCTGATTGGCATATTGGTTTTACTAGTAGATCCCTAGTGAAGTGCACTGATTGTGCCAGGGCTGGTAAATAAATAGCTACTAGTAGGCTTGCAGAGCTGATTGTGCCATCCACATGAGTGTCCCGGAAAAGACGTCTCGGGCCTGCCACCGCAGTGCCTGCATGCAGTTTGTCCATAGGGCAGCCCTACGGTGGGCCCAGGCCCCCCCCACCTGGGTGGGGCACGGTGTATGTGAGGAGTGGGATATGTGCTGATGTGTGCTGGTGTGTGTGGCGTGTCCTGGTGGTGAAAAGATACCATTTTCCTTTTTCACTATTGAAGGGCTGTCCTGCTGATAGGACGGAATGGGGAATTTTTGTAACATTTTACGAGTATATCCTTCATAGGGATAAGATAGAAAATAGGAATGAGCTCAGAATTTGATAATACATCTTTTAGTAAGTATGGTTTTTAAAGTCTGTGTTTGACAACAGCACTTTTAGGAAGCAGATATTTTCTTGTCCAACTTTTCCGTGCGTTTCTGTCTTTTTGTGGATTGATTGTCTTGTTTCAGTGTGACAGAAGAAGAGGATGTGCATTTGGTGTAGTGCCCTTTTTGGTGTCTTCACTGTGTTACTGTGAGTATTGGTACAAATGCTTTGTACATTGCCTTTCGGATGAGCTTGTCTGCTCGTGCCAAGCTACTAAGGGGGTGAGTAGGGGTTATCTAAAGTGTGTATTCCCCTTACCCTGACTAGAGGGAAGGGTCCTTGTTTGGGCAGAGGTACCTACCTCTGCCAACTAGAGACCACCATGTCTAACAAATTGTTCTTGTGTTTAGCTCTGAATGGCTAGGAAGTCTGCTTTTTAAAAGGGGTAAGTATTGTCGACAGGAGGTCACCTGTTTAGGTCACCTACTGTCGAAGGGGGTAGGAGATTAGCTCCTTGGCGACTAGGGACTAACATATTAAATGAGGTGCATGGGGTGCATGAGCCTTAACTCTGAATGCCTAACACTTGAAACTGCGTTCTTCTTCTTCGGCTTCTGTGCTTGGTATATATATTGTTGTATGCTGTTTTGTGTTGTAAGTATGCAAGACGGCTTGTTGTGCGCTTTCTGTCTTTTGAGCCCGCCCGAGCTGTCTAGGAACGGTCATGACGGTGGCCATTTCCATAAGACAATCGGTTTGGCTCGCTTTAGCCACTCATTTCACAGGATGCTGTGAACATGCTTTTGAATAAACAGAGACACAGCACCTCACCGAATCATGTCTAATTGGCTATAAAATAACACTGTTTGAAAAAAATTTCATGATTAGGAAAATGTGTCACCTTGAAGTCTGCCATGTTACTGCCCCTCCTTTCTGTAAATTGATGGAATTGGAATTGAGATGGAGATGAAAGGACAGGTAGACTAGACTGATGTTCCCTTATCTGATCCTTAAGGGGAACTATATGTCGGTGGCTTTCGTTTGAATACCCAGGTGGCACCACCATTATTGCTTATGATACTGCAACACTACATACAGTTGTAGAGACATCACAAATCCTTTATTAGTTAGCCTGAGGAACTGGGTTGCAATAGATGATGTGAGAAGGAATAATGCGTATGCAGAAAATGATTAACATGAAATAAGAGAATGTTTGTAGCAGGCCCTGCTGGGTGGGTACTGAAGTCAAGATGTCTAAGTTGAAAGTATGGCACATTGTCAGGATGAGACATTGCTCAGCCCGTGTACTGTATGGTGCACATGATGCACATTACTAGGAAGGGTACCTGTATGCCCCCCTATAATTTCGCACCACACATTTTCTTTTTTTTGAGGTTCTTCAGACGAATAATATAGGAATGGACAGATGCAACGATACAAAGTATGTCCGACTTATTCTTTCAGAGCTTAGTAAATGATTTAAGACTTACCCCATTACTTGGTGTTGGGAGAGAAAAATAAATTGTATAAAGTTTTATCCTTGCCAGTTAATTAAAACTCTGCATTCTACCCACTAATAGGTCCGGGACACCCTGCAGTCATAGAAAGAGGGGCCCCGGACGTGATGCACAGCCTGGCTGCTTGTTATGGAACATCCATGAATATGATTGAGGCGGAGCTGCAGAGCAAAGAAGTGCTGGACGAGGCAGTACCACCGAAAAACAACACAGAGAGAGGGGCTATCCAGGAGCCCCAGCCTGTTGGTCCACCTGTGCTTGAGTCCTAGCCCATTGAGCCCAGCCTGTGGGCTCGCCTGTGTTTGAGTCTCTGCCCCCTGGTCCTCTTGAGTCTGACCCCATTTTTCCTTGACCCCCCCTGTGCCCGGAGTATTGAGGCACAATTTGCGCCCCGACGGAAGGACAGTGCACCAGAGGGAAAGTTGAATGAGTAGGGATGGACTTCATGGATGAAGAATAAGGTGCAGGTACCCTGTCTAAGGTACCAGCGATAGAGTAGGGTAAAAAGAGATTGGTGCACTGGCCTGGACACTGGACAGGATTAGTTGAGGGTGTCCTCCCAGGAGGAGGGTGCCCTATCCTGAGTGAAGAGGATTTTTCCAGAAAGAGCTAGATGAGTAGCTCCACCGCCGGTGCTCAACAGCGCCTACGCCAGATGAACAATAGGAGCCTGCCAGTGATGGCTCTCTGAAAGACACTGGAAAGAAGAGTTTTGCCCATCCTCCTGTTCCCTGGTCACCAATTCCATTGTGTTACATTTCTCTCCCAATCACCATGTATCCATTTGGTCACCCAATTGATGAGGAAAATAGCCCTTTTGCACCTCCCTGTTCAGAGCGGAGTCAGTACATAGAAAGTACAAGTTGCATCCATAGTTGTTATTGTGCTAATAATAGTGTTAGGAACATCCTACTCCCTGAATGAGAAGTATCCTGTGCACTCCCAAGTTCATACAGCACCAGTTTCTCTTGTGAACATGTTTATTACTTTGGCTCCTCGCACAGGGGAGCACTGGAGGACATAAAGTGATAATACAAGTGCTCAGATTGGTGTGCCTTCAATTCCGTTCTCCAGTCCTAGATAATGCATTTAGTGATTTGCGCACTCCAAAAGAATGTGTACATTAGGCAGATGCCTGTCATGACAGTTAATATGACAGTTCGTTTTCGTATCCAGGGGCGGGGGAGATTAAGATGGGTGAGAACATATGACTTCATTTACAGACTGAACATGACAATAGGCCCGTCCTAGATCCCGCCTCATAATGTTCGCTTCGCCTGTGGATCACAAGTTCATACTTAGCATCCGAGGGATGGTTTGCTAATGCTGTTTTTCTTTTCTCTTTTCCCACTGTATTTGTTGCCCCATCTACGTATTGCACCTATCCTCAGGTACAATGTGAAAGATATGTGACACAACAAATAGGCCCTTGTATGCACTGTCTCCCAGTTTGTTGCATCTACTGCGTAAGTACATTAACTGCTAAGGAAAGGACATCCATGCAATACAAATGCTAAGATCATGTTTCAGAAGGAGATAGAAGGGTTGATGAGCGTTGATGTAGATATCTTTTAGGTCAACACGTCTCTTATAGTTTCCCTGCTTAATAACGAACATTTGAATAGTTCTGATACAGTCTGATTATGACGCAGTGTTAGAGTATATAGTAGTACACCAGAGGTATATACCTGGATCAGATGGAAAGGAGGGTACCTTACATCCAGAAGATTGTATGAGTGTTTACAAAGGTAATAAGAATGCCACCTAGCTACAAAATGAAAAGTTGGATTTTCAGAGATTCAATGTGACTGAATACTTAAAATATTTACGTGATAATAAAGTCTCTACTATGATGATGCAAAAGATACAGGATATATTGTTGATACATGTAGGTATTTTTTAATACTAAAGGGATTTTGATATACCTGTGCTGCCTTGTTTCCCTTGCAATTTGAGTGACTATGCATTTTCTTTATCCCCACTTAGAATTGTAAAGACCCTACCGGATAGCCTCAATAAAGCATTTAGCCACCCATGCTAAAAGGAGGGTCTGTTAGGTTTTAAAACCCCATTCTTGCTATACACTCATTTCATGTTATATTAGGTTAGCAGTGTGTGGCTAAATAGACACCATTTGTATTCACGTTATGCAACCCACTGAGTTATCCCTGCAACGTGCAAGCTTTAGTTAGCGAGTGTAACTCCATTTTGTATTTCGTAATCCCTATTAGGCTGTGCCTGAACTAGGCCTCATTATTTGTATTGCTTTCCTCATCAGAACACTGTATTTAGTTATTATTTTCTTCTCTGTTCAAGGCTGCTTCCCGGCTTACTAATGAATAGACCATTCTGCCCTCACATACCTATCCGAGTGTGTAGTTCTGCTCCCACGTTAGGAGACGCTGAGACCCAGCACGGTAACCTTGAATTTGTGATAAGCCTGTACCCATCTGGCAGGTGGTAGCCATCCTTCTGTGCCTCCTTTGTTCATGTCTGGCCTAAGCTGGTAACTTTCCACTGTGGGCGTGGTTGGAGGTTCTTGGAGGAATGATTAGGTGTTGCAGACTGTTGGGGAGCCAGTCCCTCGGCAGACATCTTAGGGTGCAGGTCAGATTGGACTCCTCTGCAGAGTATTGCTAATAAAAGCCTGTT
Organism: Calotriton arnoldi; assembly: GCA_963921515.1. Taxonomy (NCBI): domain Eukaryota; kingdom Metazoa; phylum Chordata; class Amphibia; order Caudata; family Salamandridae; genus Calotriton; species Calotriton arnoldi. The sequence continues at coordinate 220,849 of CAWUFW010014692.1, read as the reverse complement.
TGTATTCTCTACTGTCTGACCGACTCTTCATTACTTGGGAAGGCATAGAAGGTGGTTGTAAATAACCCAGGTGGCCCCTAAGGGCCACTTCCTTCAGATGGCGCCCAAACATGGACCCCGCAAGGTGATCCAGCTCGCCCGTAATCGGGTTGCAGGGTCGGGGTTGCGTCTGGTCGGTCGGGCGGATCGGGGTACTTCACACGATTGAGCTTGGTTCTCGCAGCTGCCCCGCCCGTCTTATCGGGCGACTCCTCGTCTAGTGGTCACCGGCTGGGGTCCTGAGAAGGCGAAACCTTGGAGTTGACCATTTGGTCAGAAGAGTTGGCAGTGGAGAATAACTGACTCGACCATTGTGCACCAGGTGAGTGATTTGATTCTTGAAAAAATGGCGCCATTCTTGAACGGCACGAGCCTACGGGCTGTGTTTTGGTACGGTCTCCGGACTGTATTGGTGCAGTTTTTGGACTACCTTGCTTGAACGGCACGAGCCTACGGGCTGTGTCTTGGTACAGTCTCCGGACTGTTTTGGTGCAGTTTTCGGACTGCCTTGCTTGAACGGCACGAGCCGACGGGCTGTGTCTTGGTACGGTCTTCGGGCTGTCTTGGTTTGAACTTGGTGGGTTTGCGGACCCTTTTTAAAAGACACAGAGTGTTTGTGAACAGCCTACCAGGCCAACTGGAAATTTGGCCCACTTTTGAAAAGGTTTGGGACTGTTTGTGAACAATCTGCCAGGCCAACTGGAAATTTGGTCTACTCTTGAAAAGGTCTGGGGCTAGAGCCTGTCTTCTTGTCTTGGTACAGTCTTTGGAGTGTCTTGTCTTGGTGCAGTCTGAGGACTGACTTCATTTGGTTCAGGCTAGAGCCTGACTTGTTTTGGGTCAGTCTGAGGACTGACTTGCCATGGCGCAGTCTGAGGACTGCTCTTGAGAGCTTTCTTTTTTTTGTCTGTGTGTTTTGTGAATATGGTGCACCATCAGTTTGTTTTGGTACGGTCTGCGGACTGTCTTTTGAAGAAAAGTACTTGTAATTCGTTTGCCAGGCAAAATAATGCATTTGGACCCTTTCTTGAAAATACTTGGAATGAGCTGAATTTGTCCTCAGCCGGCGCCTCATTTTGAACAATTAAAAGAAAGAAATATGGTGATAGTGTGTATACATGTATATATATATATTCACTGAAAAAACCATAGGTTTCAGGGACATTATAGTTAGAAATTAGCATTTAAAAACCATAGAAATTCAATGAAAAACCATAGGTTTCAGGGACGTTATAGTTAGTTGGACATTTCACTCATACAAAACCTGAGAAATTCCGCCGTTATAGTTAGTTCAGCTAAGTATAACTCGCGCCACCGCAATGCACTGCTGATGACATCACATATTACATCATTCATGACATGGTCAGTGATATCACTGATGACATCACTGATGACATCTCAAATGACATCACTGATGACATCATCCAGTGACTGTGTGTTTCTATAAGGTTTAAATATGTTTTATATAGATGCCAAGGTGTATTGAAGAATGAGTGGGTGTATAAGTGTCTGGATGGAGGATTTAGTAGGTGCGTGACTGACTGTATAAGTGAGTGATTAAATGTGTCCTACTGAATGCATGGGTTAGTGACTAAACTGTGTGAATGTCTGTATCAGTCTGTCTGTTTTGTGTAAGCTGCTGCATGGGTTGGTGAGTAGCTACATGAGTGTCTATATGGGTTGTTGATTGGCTGCCTGAGTATTTGTATGGGTGCCTGAGTGTGTGTGTGGGTGGGTGGGAGGTGTGTGACTCTGTGCATAGATGTGTGAGTGGTTGATTCACTGGGTGTATGGGTTCAAGAGTACATGTGGAAACAGCTGTATGGGTGGGTGAGTGTGTGTATGGGTGTGTGGTGAGTGAATGGATGTCTCAGTGGTACATGTGTGAGTAACTACATATGTGAAAGGCAGTATATGTGAGTGTTGGAGTATATAAATGACTATATAAGTGAGTGATTGTGAGAGTGGCTGTATGGATGAGTGTGTACTTGTATCAGTGATTGTATAAGAGAGTAAGTATGCGTTAGTATCTGTAAGAATAAATGAGGTGGTGTGTGTATAACTGTATAGGTGAGTAAATGGAAGTGTGATTGATTCTTTGCATGACTGACTAGGTGTGTGAGTAACTCTGGATGAGTGGCGGTGTGTGAGTGTCTGTATAGGTGTATGAGTGCATATGATAGTTTTGTATTGATGAGTGACTCCATGTATGAGTGACTGTATGGCTGAATGAGTGGATGCGTGTGTAGACCTAGGAATCAGTGAATGCGTATGTAGTAACTGGTATTGGTGTGTCTATGGTTTCGAAAATGGTAGTCTGTATTTTAGAGTGGGTGTATCAAAGGTTATATTAGGGTGTGAGGAGGTGCATCAGATTTTCACGTGGATGATGTCATCAGTGAGTCATTTGAGATGTCATCAGTGATGTCACTGACCATGACATGAATGATGTAATATGTGACGTCATCAGCAGTGCATTGCGGGGGCGCGAGTTATAGTTAGCTGAACTAACTATAACGGCGGAAGTTCTCAGGTTTTGTACGAGTGAAATGTCCAACTAACTATAACGTCCCTGAAACCTATGGTTTTTTCAGTGAATTTCTATGGTTTTTTAAATGCTAATTTCTAACTATAATGTCCCTGAAACCTATGGTTTTTTCAGTGAATTTCGAAGGTTTTTTAAATGCTAATTTCTAACTATAACATACCAGTCGCGTTTCCAGAGTGGTGGAGAAAGGTGAGCGTGGAACTCCGAACACCTCTTAGCAATCCCACTGTGTGGGATTTACTGGAGGTAACAGGAGGAGTAGTTAGCCCCCAACGTCAACCTTGGGGGCCAACTATCCCTTTTATTACCACCAGTAAGTCCCACACAGCAGGATTGCTAACTTGTTATATCAGGCCCCGCCCCCTCCATGCACCACTGTGCAAACGCGCCCCCTAGCACGTTGTAAGTTGGGGGATTAAGTCCCCAGGGTGCGTTTGCACAGTGGTGCAGGGAGGGGGCGGGGCCTGATGTGACAAGTGTGCAAACACGCCCCGTGGCGCGTTTTAAGTTGGGGGATTAAGACCCCTTGAATCCTGAGGGTCCTGGGGCCAACTCTACAGGTACCTCCAGTAAGTGCCACAGAGCTGCGTTGCAGAGAGGTGGTCCGAGGCCACGCCCCTTTTTACACCTCTCTGCAACGCAACTCTGTGGCGCTTACTGGAGGTACCTGGTGGGCTAGTTGGCCCCCAGGGACCCTCAGGATTCAAGAGGACTTAATCCCCCAACTTAAAACGCACCACAGGGCGCGTTTGCACACTTGTCACATCAGGCCCCTCCCTTCACCACTGTGCAAATGCGCCCCGTGGCGCGTTTTAAGTTGGGGTATTAACTCCCTTTGAATCCTGAGGGTCCCTGGGGTCCAACTAGCCCACCAGGTACCTCCAATAAGTGCCACAGAGCTGCGTTGCAGAGAGGTGTAAAAAGGGGCATGGCCTCGGACCACCTCTCTGCAATGCAGCCCTGTGGCGCTTACTGAAGGTACCTGGTGGGCTAGTTGGCCCCCAGGGACCCTTAGGATTGAAGGGGATTTAATTCCCCAACTTAAAACGGGCCACGAGGCGCGTTTGCAGAGTGTTGCTGGGAGGGGGCGGGGCCTCCGGCGCGATACCGACTTTAAAAAAAAAAATTTTTAGAAGGGGGGCTGTGTGGCCCCCCTTCTCTTTCTTTTTTTGGGGCCCTGGGGACCCCATCCCCCAGGGCCTGACCCCTTTTAAAAAAAAAAAAATTACAGGAGGGGGTCCGCGTGGCCCCCCTCCAGAGGCCAATTATGGCCCCGGGGACCCCATCCCCGTTTGGTTTCTGCCCTTGCCCAATTACGTGACATATCCTGAAAATCATATACAAATTAGGCATCACCTTCAACAGAGACTCCCGGACACGTAGGACGAAATTAAAGTGGTAAGTGAAATTAGCTGGTTGTCTGCTGTTATTCGCTACGTGCTCACGCATAGGATAATATTTTCAGAATTATAAATTGTAAGCAGGTTCACGTGTCATCAAAAAGTCAGATTGAAGCATCTGTGACTTTCACATTCTCATAAATGTTTCTGCAAATCCGAGCACTTAGAGTGTTTTAGAGGATGTATGTTCGTTGAGTACAGCACAGGATTTAAACTTAAGAAGAAAATACTTAAACTAGAATCCAGTATATCTGAACATAAAGGTACCAAAGTAAACGGTAACAAGCACTGGCAGTGGCAAACTATGCAATCCCTCGGAACCCCTTTCCAAGCTGTCTAAGAATACGAGGCAACCACACAAAAGGAGGAACATTTGCCACACCTGAAATGAGAAACGCAAGAATGACGAAATCGGTAGTTTTTTCACAATTGCAGCTTTTATGTTTTCTTGCACGAGGCAAAGTAGGTGGAAATTTGCGCACAGCTTTTTGGGGAGGTGGTGGGTCGGATCCTGTTCTCGTTCACAATTTTCCATTTCACAGCTATTGGTCAGCCCGGTTGCCCCGGTGCGAGTATCCACCCCTGAGGGACTTTGGCTGTATGGAGAGAGTCAGTGGCTGAGCGGGGATTTACCCAGTCTGTCACATGCGACAGAGACTGTGTCACGAAAACACGCCGCTGCTTGGAGAGAGGTGCAGGGCAGCTCTGTAGGTGACAGATTCTGTGCAGCCGGGCAAGCGGTTCAGCGCCAGATAGCAGGTGCCTCCTCTCCGCTCCAACACTGTCAGCTCACTGCCTGTGCCTCTACGCTACAGTGTGAAAGGGAAAAAATAACCCTGCGGCACTAGTGACCTGAGCAATGAGAGGTAAGGGGCTTGGTCCTTGACGAAAGACCGCCCGCTCCCCTCAGCACTTTATTTGTGTCTGCACGCGCAGCAAACTGCACTTGACACCCTACTTATTTGAGGCTTACTTTTGTGCTTCTATCAGCAGCTAAGTGCTAATAGCAGTCTGTTTGTGTCGGCATATTGTCCACGCTGGATATGTCTCCCGGCAATGTAGTTTGAGTTCCTGTTTTTTTATTTTTAATCTAAGCGATGTACTTTGCTGTTTTTTCTTCCTACACTAGCTGTTCGTTTTGCCTACTTTTGTACATACAGTGCCTTTATCTTTCACTGCAATGCACGCTGCCATTGCACACAGCTCCAGCCACAGCCACAAAGAACAGGCTGGCGCAGCGCCGATCCATCGGGGGGGACTCTGCTCCGGCTTATTTCCTTAGGGCAGCACTGACCCGTGGAGAACTGGCCGCATGCAGGGGTCAGAGTCAGCTGCGATGACTGCAGGGCGCCGGCTTCAGCACCGCACAGGAGCCGCGGCAGCCCAAACATGCAGCCGTGTAAACAGCCGCCGCCCCCCGTTCCGCAGGCTCCGAGCGGCGGGGTACAGCTGAGCACTCCTGGGGCCGACCCAGACCAAAACAAGAGACCGCATATGATTACGGACCTAGGGCGCCTCACACCTACAGCGTTTATCGCCCCAGGCACACTCCGACGTCCCGACAGCGTTTTTCCTGCAGTTCGCGCCTCCGCCACTCCGTGCCTGCGTCCACAGGCAGAACTCAGCACACGTTGTCAACGATCTCCGCAGCCATCCCCCTTTTCTGCTTTTAGTACATGCATCTTCAAGTAGAAGCACTCCATAAATAATATCTTTATTATTTTTAAGGGTGGGCGGAGCTCGTGGAGTTTCACTCCGCGGAGTTACAAAAAAACTCCGTGGAATTCCACGGAGTTCCGCGAGTGGGCAGAGCTAGATGAAAAGTTGCTCTACAATGCCAAAACAATGGTTGCAGGCGCTATTGATGCAGCAGTAATTTCACGGTAATTTCTCAATGCAAAACCTCATTTACCTTCTAATTTACCGCTGCAAAGGTACTGGACCCTTGCCACTGTATATTACCATCAGGAGTTTTACATAAACATGAAAAATCAAAAATGCAATTAATATTTAAGCCAATAAAGAGAGTTGTGAGTATTTTAAAGGGTTTTATTTTCTAGTTAAAAGTTAAAGTTCTCAGACCCTTTATTCATTAGTCAAATATCAATCAGGTTACAGAATTGAAAATAGGAAAAATAGAATTAATACAAAACATATTATAGGTTGCATACAAAAACATTCCATAAAGGAAGAGAATGAGGAATCAAATGTCAATCAGAATTCTCCAAAGAAAGTTCAGGAAATATAATTCAAGAGTGAATTATGCAAGGCTAATCAATAATTAATAATTGGCAAAAATCTCCCATAAAGAGAAATAAATGCATAAGACAAATCTTTTCAAAAACTAATTAATTAGTCAAAGCATGAACTTAAATTTTTTAGCATCTAAATCTAATCCTGTTCTATCCAGCTCCACTCTCTGCCCTGGTCTGTTCATCTGTCCTCTCTGTGTTCACAGAGAGACGCTGCTCCTGAAAAGGCCCTCCTTCACAGACCACAGAGGAATGTGATCTGCCTTGCCAAAAATATGACGTGCAAGGCTAGCCTATGCCCCCCACCTCCCTCTATCTCTCCTCAGACGCAATCTGCTCTCAGACTGCACCCGCTAAAGCTTCTAAAGCCTCTAAAAAAAAAAAAAAACCCAGCCCCCTAAAGAGGTCATTATTTATACTCTAATTCTTGGCTGACTATACTAATAAGGTTGCAATTTTCAGTAAAATTGCACCCTGATTGGATAGCTTAGATGACGAGGGTCTCACCATCCTGTTCTCATTGGCAAATCCAACCCACACCAGTTTTAACAAAAAAAGCCTTAATGATTAATACAATTATATGTTTTAGCAACATTTACTAGGAAAAATGTTTCAGTCTATTTCCTCCTTCCTGTCATATCGCACGCAGGAAGGACACATTCCACAAACACTGGTACATTGGCACGATAACAAGAATGTACAGTTCATGGTGGCCTTGAACCAGGTCTTCACTTGAGGCACTTGGCAGTATGTAGCTGGTATAATCTGCGCATGCGTCTCTCATTCAATACACAGCCTTGCTGGATTCACAGGCAGCCATTTTATCTTAGGCCCAAAAACAAAATAAACACAAAAAGAGTATTAATTTTCAAATGAAACCCATTATGTTTTACCTCCCACATACTAATACCCTGTATAAATGATACCTTGCAAAAGCTATTAATGTAAAGCAGCTTTTCTTATTATTTGTGCACAACATGCAAAAATGTGCAATGTACAACATAGCATAAAACATGCACTAGTGTACATTTTGAAAGCGCACACAGTTAATACATACTCATAGAAACATGCTCTAATATTTTAGATAGCTTTTCATGCAAATGCTTTGCCCCCGTGTAGTGATGGTGCATGGTTAATTAATTAATACACATTATAAAAAGATGTGTTATGAACTGAATATGCATTGTCTAAATATGCAACAAAGCCAAAGTCTCTTGAGACAGGAACAGGGAGTGTAGATTATAAGGGAAAGGAAACTGGGAAGAGAGAACACATTCCATGATTCAAAGCTAAAGAGGCCACTGAAATCACGAGTTTTCTCTATACTGCAAAAACACATGTTAATTCAGCACAAGCATTTCAGACTGAAAGCATTTACCAGGCCTCATTTCATGTCTCATGTGCCATGTGTTTTCACTTGCACCAAAATTTGTGTGCCATTTTAAATGCAGTCTGTCTGAAACATAAAAATAAAGCAATGCTTAATTTGAGAAATCTAGCTCTATCAACTCACCCTTTGATGATAACAAATCATGATACCTCAAATGATTTGTAGATCATCACACTTATTTATTTTCACAAGTGACATTTTTATTGCAAAAGCTGAGCATATAACAATTTTTACCTCTATTTCTAAGGCAAACACAAGTCTTGTCTGTAATCAGATCATATATAGCGAAGCTCAAAGTTTAGTGCAGAGTTCTGTAAGTAGTTTCTTGGAACTGTTAGTCTTCTCTAAAATAAGTAACTAAAATAATAAAAGGAAAATTCAACAGGACAGTTCTCTTTTCTATTTTCTTTTCTTCTTTTTCTTTCATCATTCAAAGATTCTTTTCTCTTCAGCTCTTGACAATTCTCAGTTATTGTTTCAGCCTTTCCTTTTCTCTTTGTCACCAGCTTGCCATCAGGGTGCTCATACAGTTCATTCAAAGTGGCATTCTGTACTTTGTCCATGCATTTTGACCACTCAGGTGCTGAGAAACTCTGACAGAGCACCATCAATTCCTTGCACTTTTTCAATCCAAGCCTTTCACTTTTATTTTCACTTTGATCAGATTCAGATGTTTCAGCTATGGGTGCAAATGATTTTTCAAAGGACCACTCCAGACGTTTTGGATACCCTTTCAGCCAGCTTTTTCCTACCTCCACTCGTAGGCCCACAGCACTAATTTCTTCTTCAGAGGCTGCATCTGACTCTTTCACCCTTTGGACACCGCTTTCATCTGAGTCAGTTTCCACTTTTTGCTCTTCCAGTGCCGCTTCAGTTTTCTCTAGTGCTGCTTCAGACTCTGTGTGTTCCCTTACAGCTTGACTGACCCTCTTCTGTGGACTTTTGACCACTGCTGGCATCTCTTCTTGAAAAGGAGCTGTTTTATCAGGGGGACACAGGACCATACGTGTGAGAGAGGCATACACCCAATTTGGAAGGCCACCACATTTCACAACAGTCTTTGCCAGGATCATTTGGAACAGGCCTTTCCATTTCACAGCATCTCTCAGATCAAAGTCATTGCACCATCCATTATGCAGATCTTGTGTAGCAGCTGCAATCTGGTGAGAAACTGCATGCTCCACATCAGTCAGACCTTCACAGCAATGGCTAGTCTTTTCATCTGTATTTTTCACAAGTGCATTTGCATGTTCATTTTCAAGCCACTTTGGTGATGCTGAAACACTGGGGCCGATTCCGATCTCGGCCGGTAGGGCTCCGAATCGGATTCGGCTTAACCGGATCCGATTTGGAGCCCTCTTTCCCGACCGATTCGTACGCGCGTCCGGGCGAGCGAGTACGATGCGAATTCGCCGACCGACTCGTCCGGGCGTCCCGACCGCTCCGACCGACTCGTTCCCGGGTCGAACCGCACCCGACCGACTCGCTCGGACTCCGACTCGCACCGCGCAATGGAGACGTTCCCGGCCGGGTGAGTACGATGCGCGCCACGAGCAGTCCGACCGAGCCGCGCACTCCGGCTCCAGAGAGCAGTCAGAGACGTATTTTGGGGTCCGTGTCGGACCCCTGTACTGCCGTAGCCGCGCGAGTCGCACACAGGGGGACCCATGGGTCCCCTACCTGTGCGTGTACGGCGCGAGTCGCTCCGACAGCGTACCCGCTGTAGGGCGCGCCTTGACCGCCTCGCACCCATTGAGTCAATGGGAGCCCGCGTCACGCGTTGTGACGACCGGCTCCCATTGACTTCAATGGGAGTCCGACCGACTCAAGTCCGATGGCATACGTGCGCATCGTACTTGTTCGGTCGGGCTGCCAGAGTCCGATTCGGTCGGAAATCTCTCCGAGTCCGGCTCGGTCGGAGAGATTTCCGGCCCGAATCGGAATCGGCCCCACAGTCTTTTGCAAAGTGTAACTCTGTGCTGTCTTTGTGTTGCTTTATTATGCTTGAAACTTCAGGCTGATGGCTACAATCGAATCTTTGTCCAATCTGTTGTTCTGCACTCATCATCTTTGAGACCTCATTATGATCTGATTTCAGAGAAACTGGCAATCTATACCTGGGCATCAGTTTTTGCAATAACACATTTGCTACTATGCAGTTGTCACTTTTTTCAAAAACAGTTCTGTTACAACCCTGTTGTTCTGCTTCTGAAACAATTTCTTGAGCCTCTATTAATTCACCTGTGAAGATTCCATTGAATGTATATGCTAACAGAATACAATTTTGTGCAACTGAATTAGCAATTCTCTCTCCCATGACAATAGTGACTCCCATTTGAGCAGCTATACTGCATGTTATGGTCAACATAAGGGCAATCAATTTCGAATTTTGGGCTGAGGTAACTACTGAAAGCCATGAAGCTTTGACAACATAATGTATAAGGAGCACAGCATGTGCTGCTTTTAATGTATCATTGTTACCTTTCAAACATGGGCCATTCACAGAATGGACATTGTTGGGCTGAATCAGACGTTCATCCTTAAAGTCTGATCTTGGCTTTATGCATATTTTCATGACATCTAGACACTCATATTCAGTTTCATTGATGTTGGGATCAAAGGTCATTGGGAAATACATCACAGACCCTTGAACACATTCATGTTTTTGAACAGGCACTGAGAGAGCGCAGCCCTCCCTCTCACTGCAAATTGGTGTATTTTCTTTTAAATAAACTTGCATTCCTGGTGCCGGGCGCGACACTTTTTCTCTTTCAACTCTAGGAATGCTTTTGTGCAATTGTTGTCCAATGGAAGCGGATCAGACACATCCTTGTGTGTCAGCCTCAGTAAAGGCTTAGCCACTAGGGAAAGGTTTAGTAACCACTCTCTACAGCAGCCAACCATTCCCAAAATTTCCTGACTTCTTTCTGAATTTGAGGTGGATTTATCTGGTGAATTATTTCCACTCTCTCTGGTGACACCTTTCTAGCTCCCTTTCCAATTATGTGTCCCAGACATTCATTTTCTTTTGACAGTACTCCTGACTATTCCCATGCCATGGCACTGTGACATGAACTTGGCAAAAATCAATAACAGTAAGCCATTCTTCAGCACATGGAATGTGAAAAATATATTGGCTGAATTCGGTACCACAGGACAACATGGAAAAGTTATGCTATTAATCTCCTGCACTAATCTGTTCTTTTCATTTAGTTTCTGTGAACCTGTGGTCAGAATTTACATAAACTTCCAATCAATTCCATCAAAAATACTTTACTCACTTTATCTCCAATTATGGGTAAAATTTCTGCAACTGATGGTGTTCTTGAATACAAGTCATCTGGTTCTAATTTAAATAAGACATGTTCTACACATTTTATTAATCTGACATCTTTCTCTGTGAACTCCCTTACTTCTGTCTTTATTATTTCTTTCAAATCAGAAGGTAATTTTTCAACTGTCTTTTCTGAAAACAATGCTACAGCTGTCTCTTGTTGGGCCATTTTAAAATGTGCATCCTCATCAGGAATCTGAAAATGAACATCATCTGGTGTACAGTAATCTGTGCTGTTTAATTTGTAAAATAATTGTTTTCCTGCTAGGCCTGAGTCACAAACAACAACTTGGTAATTTTCCTCAAATGGGCCTATTTTTGGTGCAAATTCTTCTAAAACTGGGTTTGTAATTTCTCCTTTTAAAATTCCTACAACTAAGTCTGGATCTTCCACTACTTTCACAATGGACTTGGTAAATTCAGAATTGTTAGGGTTAAAACTCTCATTTTCAAATATAGCAACCTGTTGAACTGGGTTCTGATTTTGTTTCTGGAAAGAATTCACATTTGCTCTGGACAACTTATTTAAATTAATTTTAGCATTTTCCATATTTAGTGGGACCATCTGTGCTTGAAAAATTCCTGCCATTGGTACCTGTTTCTGAACTGACATTTGCATTTGCTTAACTGGCATACTTTGCATCTGCATTTTTCTATGTGTTTGTGCATCATGTTTAAATTTATTTTTCTTCTTCCAATGCTCAAATCTGTTATAAAGATGGCAAAAGGACACCTTTTCCAGCAGTACAACATCCATACCTGAATTTGCACAGACCAAAACACCTTTACTTCCATCCTGTGTTCTTTTAATCTGTACCCAATCAACATCCTTTGCTGGCACTCTGCCCTTCAGGAAAGTAATCACTGCTACGTTTTTCTCCATAACAACAGAAAATGATGGTGCATTCATGCAAACTCTTATCATTGTCTCCTCACCTGGCCTTTGCACAACAACTTTAGATTCTAACCACAATTCAGTCTGCATGGCAATGTCAAAGAACATTTCCAAATTAATGCACAACTCTTTTAAAATTTCAACAAATCCATCTACTTGTGGGTACCACAGCATAAGTTTGTCTCTCAATTGTGGGAATGTGTTCAGAAATGCTGCAAGTTCACTTTTGTTCCGTGGCACATGAACATGCACTTCTCCCACCTCTTCTCTCAATGAGTAAGCAAAAGCTTCTCCCTCATCCTGTTTATTATTTTCCCTAACAAGGTCTGGTGGTTTCTTTTTCTTCTCATGGTTTCTTGCCCACTTGTCTCCTAATTTCTCAAACCCATTGCATTTGAAATTATATTTTATTATTTCTGCAATGTGCAATTGCATTCCTGAAGAACACATTTTCTCATTTGCTTCATTATTCATATGTACCTTGAAGCTTTTCTGAAATGGAAAACGTCCTGAAACATCAATTTCATATTTTTGAGCCAAATCAGTCGGTCTCTCATGTGTAGTTAGTACACATGTAGCTGTTTCCTTACTCAGGGAAATTAATTCTTTTTCCTGACACTGGTTCACATTTTCATGATTTAAACAGCAGGGACTGTTAATTTCTTCATGTTCAAATGTTGATTTTAAAACACTACGCTGTCTCTCTTCTTCAGGGTCTGGGTTAATTTGTTCCCCCATGCTCTCTATCTTTTTAAGCACTGCTGCTTCCTCACAGCAGGTTTGAGAAATCCCATCTTCAAATATATTCATTTTTCCCTGGGCTATTGGTGTTGTAAAGACCATTTCTCCCCCACCTTTCAGTGCTTGGACTGTCTGGGGTAATTTCTGTTCAATAATCTGTGAATTCTGAGTTTCTGAAATAAACCCTGCCATAATCACTCCTTCTGCAGCTCTTTGAACCTTTTGAGTAGGGGCCATATTAATTGGGACAGTCACAATTTTTCTAAGCATTGCCTGTGCATCTGTAGTTTGTGATATCTGGACTGAATCAGTCACATTTAAAGCAGTAACACCTGGAGGTATCACTGTCAGTGCTGAATCAACAAGGAGTGGGTCAATCTGAAATGTCTGCACAGTTCTTTCAATCTGTGTTTCTCTCTGTTTAACAGAAGCAGTAGCCACTGTAGTACTTACTAGTACACTATTTTCAGTATTTTTAATGGGAACCACATAAAGTGGCGGACACTCAGTTAACAATGCATCCATTATTTCATCCCCTGAATCATTATTTATTTGAAGCTTTTTATCATCATTAATTCCCTTCTCCTGCATCTGGTGCTTTACCTTTTTATCCTCACTTGCTTTGTCTCTTGCTGTCTTTTCCCACATGCTTAAGGCCTCAAATTGTGCAGCTCTAGATGGTGTCTTTATTTCACATAACACTTCCCTTAATTTGTCAATAATCTGCAATTCAAAAGTACCATCTTTTGGAAACCTCAAAGGACCTTCTTTTTCAGTAATCTTGCACCATTGGTGAACCCACATACATGAATTTTGTCCCAAATTGGTAGACATAAAATGCATAGGTGTTCCTTCAGGAGCATCACCAATTAAAAACAAATTTTTCACTTTACCTCCCAACAGTTTCTTTAAACCTTCAAACGTTTTCATTTCTGCAATAGTTCAATGCAATTTCTTTTCTCCAATCCTGCCACAATTAACAGTTTCAGTCAGTTTAACTCCTACTACTGACTCCTCCTTTACAAAATCTTACGACAATATTTTTCTGAGTTTTCTTAATCAAAATTCTGTTACTAACAACATAAAAACATTCGATACTCTGTCTGCTCCACTAAACAAAGGATAGATTTCTTTTCACTGCAAGTAACACATTCCGCTTACTCTTCACAAAGTAAGAACTTCTGTTTACTCCTCAAACACTGCGAGTAAATCCCTTCCGCTTAGCCTTCACTCAAGCTCAGAAGAACCTGCTACTCCTTCAGTGTTACCCTTTCTAGGTGATACAACACCAAAGTTTCACCAGCGAACTCTTTTGCTATCAATCACTCTCACTTTTACACAGAAAATAGTCCCTAATTTAACACTGCCAGCCCTACCTAGCTTCTCAGTGTTATTCCAACAGACGAGTAACCTCACTGCAGTGTGGCTTCCATTTACCACCCGCTATTCCTTTCCCGGGAATTTCCAGGTATCACTGTACCTGTGCTTCCAGACAACATAAAACAAGACACTAACTTTTCATGTTAAGAACATATAATCAATAATCAAAAATTCTGTCCTATAAAATTACCAATATAATCAATAAAACCATCAAGTCAAAAATGAGCAAACTTTTCACCAACAGTCAAAACCCTTACTATTTTCAACACTTCAAAAATACATCCTAGCACATTAACAACATTTCACAACCCTATTGATACTCACACCACTCCAGCAATCACCTTCTTGCATCACCTTCCAGTACTGCTTTGCCAGTCTTCAGGTTCTGAGCATTGGAGTCAGGAATCAGGACTTGGACATTTATCTAACTTGGGCAATTATTTTCTAGAACTAATTTTCACAGATCAACTTTCCTCCTAAGGTCAATGGACCATTAGTCAAATAGTTGATGGTGATATTAATAATCCATAATCACAAAACTAATTGATAATAACCTTCCTCTTGCTACCAGAAACTGATGCAGCGGTAATTTCACGGTAATTTCTCAATGCAAAACCTCATTTACCTTCTAATTTACCGCTGCAAAGGTACTGGACCCTTGCCACTGTATATTACCATCAGGAGTTTTACATAAACATGAAAAATCAAAAATGCAATTCATATTTAAGCCAATAAAGAGAGTTGTGAGTATTTTAAAGGGTTTTATTTTCTAGTTAAAAGTTAAAGTTCTCTGACCCTTTATTCATTAGTCAAATATCAATCAGGTTACAGAATTGAAAATAGGAAAAATAGAATTAATACAAAACATATTATAGGTTGCATACAAAAACATTCCATAAAGGAAGAGAATGAGGAATCAAATGTCAATCAGAATTCTCCAAAGAAAGTTCCGGAAATATAATTCAAGAGTGAATTATGCAAGGCTAATCAATAATTAATAATTGGCAAAAATCTCCCATAAAGAGAAATAAATGCATAAGACAAATCTTTTCAAAAACTAATTAATTAGTCAAAGCATGAACTTAAATTTTTTAGCATCTAAATCTAATCCTGTTCTATCCAGCTCCACTCTCTGCCCTGGTCTATTCATCTGTCCTCTCTGTGTTCACAGAGAGACGCTGCTCCTGAAAAGGCCCCTCCTTCACAGACCACAGAGGAATGTGATCTGCCTTGCCAAAAATATGACGTGCAAGGCTAGCCTATGCCCCCCACCTTCTTCTATCTCTCCTCGGACGCAATCTGCTCTCAGACTGCACCCGCTAAAGCTTCTAAAGCCTCTAAAAAGAAAAAAAACCCAGCCCCCTAAAGAGGTCATTATTTATACTCTAATTCTTGGCTGACTATACTAATAAGGTTGCAATTTTCAGTAAAGCTTGCACCCTGATTGGATAGCTTAGATGACGAGGGTCTCACCATCCTGTTCTCATTGGCAAATCCAACCCACACCAGTTTTAACAAAAAAAGCCTTAATGATTAATACAATTATATGTTTTAGCAACATTTACTAGGAAAAATGTTTCAGTCTATTTCCTCCTTCCTGTCATATCGCACGCAGGAAGGACACATTCCACAAACACTGGTACATTGGCACGATAACAAGAATGTACAGTTCATGGTGGCCTTGAACCAGGTCTTCACTTGAGGCACTTGGCAGTATGTAGCTGGTATAATCTGCGCATGAATCTCTCATTCAATACACAGCCTTGCTGGATTCACAGGCAGCCATTTTATCTTAGGCCCAAAAACAAAATAAACACAAAAAGAGTATTAATTTTCAAATGAAACCCATTATGTTTTACCTCCCACATACTAATACCCTGTATAAATGATACCTTGCAAAAGCTATTAATGTAAAGCAGCTTTTCTTATTATTTGTGCACAACATGCAAAAATGTGCAATGTACAACATAGCATAAAACATGCACTAGTGTAAATTTTGAAAGCGCACACAGTTAATACATACTCAGAGCAACATGCTCTAATGTTTTAGATAGCTTTTCATGCAAATGCTTTGCCCCCGTGTAGTGATGGTGCATGGTTAATTAATTAATACACATTATAAAAAGATGTGTTATGAACTGAATATGCATTGTCTAAATATGCAACAAAGCCAAAGTCTCTTGAGACAGGAACAGGGAGTGTAGATTATAAGGGAAAGGAAACTGGGAAGAGAGAACACATTCCATGATTCAAAGCTAAAGAGGCCACTGAAATCACGAGTTTTCTCTATACTGCAAAAACTCATGTTAATTCAGCACAAGCATTTCAGACTGAAAGCATTTATGACCAAACCTCATTTTATGTTTTTCACTTTGAAAAAAAAACTTTTGACTAGGCATGTGCCATGTGTTTTCACTTGCACCAAAATTTGTGTGCCATTTTAAATGCAGTCTGTCTGAAACATAAAAATAAAGCAATGCTTAATTTGAGAAATCTAGCTCTATCACTATATAACGTGTTCTCATCAAAGAGGTGCCTCGACCTTGCTTGTAGAAGAGGTCAAGGCTGGCACAGCCCCTGACAGCTATCTCTGCAGCCCATTTCTGTCTCAGTGCAGTGCTCAGAAAGAGATACTCCTTTTCTTGCTTTTTAGGTCTCGCCTGAGCCAGCGCATGCGCTGCTCTGGCGAGAGTTTTAGTAAGCGGGTTTTGGAAGTGCAAACAGCAGTTTACTGGCGACCAGCTTGCATTCACGCGAGCGTGCACGCGCGATCAGGCGCCATATGGCTTCCCTCGCCATCTGGCTTCCCTCGCGATTACTTTCACTTTCGCGGCCGCGCGACCGTGTCAGTTTCACGGCGCGCGGCCATTGCTTGTTTCACTAAAGTGATGATGATGATGCTGTACGTTTGTTTTTATTTACTGCCCAGCTTTGTGCCAGCTTTGTGATTACGATGCGTTCTGTTAGTTGATGGTGCATCACTGTGCATTCTATATCTGCACTCGTGGTGCGTTTCTGTTGGTTAGTGATGCAGCGCTGATGAAGAACTTCTTTGTGCTATCGCAGCACTTTTGATTGTGCCCGATGAAATGGCTGCTAAAACACCAAAGTATTGTGAGTGCAGCGCGGTGATGCTTGTGTGGATGATGGTACGCTGCATTGTAATGTTGCACTGACTTGTGATCAACGACTCCTTCCTGACAAGTGGTTTACGCTTACTAATGAATTATTCACGACCTACAAGCTCTCCCCTCCCCACCACACCCAGCCCTGGGGCTCTCGGTGTCCGCAGCACCCTGAAGAGCGGCCCGTTACTGGTACGCAGCCAGCTCTCTGCCCCTCCTTGGACCCCGCGGATCCTCTGGGCTCACTTATTTTAGCACTAAAGAAACCCGGATTTTCCCATAACGTTTATCTACGTGTCTCAAAAACAGTTACCGACAACGCCCTGTTTTACATGCTGAACACACTGATTAATTCATGTTTACCACTGGCTCCTCCCACACAGCTGCCAGGTATCCGTATCCTCGCGCCATGTGACACGCTTGCGCAGCCATTCCTGGTTTTACGCCAGAAACGCTGTGCTTTCTTGGATATGTAGTTTTGCTTTCGCATGTGGCGTTATGGACATATAGTTACATGGATGCGGAGGGCTCTACTATACAAAACCCCAAGACTGTCTGAAACACCAGACCACTTGCAGCTCTGTTTCAACTACTTGGCATTAATATAGAGAAGATTGCAAAGGTAACAGCGTTCAGAAGCATCCCAGACCGTTTTAGCTAAAAAAAAATGTTTTACTTCTCACCCTGTGTTCACTGTTGACGCGCCTGTTGGCTGCGCCCCCTTCACGGACTCTCGATTAGTTAATCTCCAGGGTAAATCTCTTTCCTGTGTCAGTGAGGGGCTGTCCATTATGGACAGATTCCAAAGTGTCGCCCCCTTTTTTGCCTTTCATGACCGCTGGGAGTTTGGGATTGTTACTACCCCTCCCCTCCCGGAAAGACCTCCCTCTAAGCGTCACATTGTATTGCATTGTAATTGCATTTATATAGCGCTTACTGACGAGGCATTCGTCGGAATTTGTTTCGTCTCTGCAGTATTTTGTTGTGGCATTTCTTGGCCCAAGTAATTTAACTGTGTTGCCCCCACTAGAAAATGTATTCTCAGGGAAAAAGTCAAACGTCCCCTTCCTATCTTTTACCGCCCACCCTACTCTCATCATTTAGAGTTCCTGGAGTTGGGGATTGGGGGGCGGGGCTAGTAGCTTTATTGCGCCTACCTAGGTCTATAGGGCGCCTCAAGGAGCTTTGGGCTCGACGGCAGTGCCCACTGGGTGCCCGTGCCAGCTTCTTCTGTGCCATCTTGCCTGGTCTACAAAGAGTGCCGGCTCTCACCTCCGTAGACCCGCTTCTTCAAAAGCAGTACTTGCATATTTTGGTGTAAAACGCTTCTAGTACAGCACAGTATGGACGCTTTAAGGGGATTTGTGGTGTGCACAAACACAAGCCATGACCTACATACTCCCAGATCCGGAACACAAAGGGCTTTAATCTCCGCTGCTTAATGCGTTCTGGATCTGCAACCCTCCCCTGCCCCCTCCACCCACGAAGCTTCAATGCTGTCAGGCTGATGGCAGTGTAAATTGCGCTGCATCGGTGACTGACCCCCCCGGCTCCCGTGATATGCATTTCGGACAATGGCACAACTGTATGTCCCCTCCCCTGTCAGTACTATTGAATGTTTGAGGTGGCTTAAATAGATGATTCCTTTGGTCTGTACAGCTCATTCTGCCAAAAGCGCATCCGTTAGTTTGGTACAGATGGGGGATGTTTACCGATTTGCCCAAGATCAGACTTTGGTCGGGTAGGAGTAGCTGGGATTCGAACTCAAACTCTAGACATTTAACGTTAGACCACCTCTCGTGATTATCACATCCAGTTCCTTTCTCTCTCCTAAGGGGACAATTTTTCCATGAGGAAACAGGAACTCCCTCTTTGTGTAGAATAAGGGGGGGGGGGCTCCCGCCACACTAAGTAGCATTTTTGATTTCTGGCGGTTGATGTAACCTCTATGAAGTGTTTCTACTCTGTTTAAAAAATAGCCGATAAACTCCTTACAGTGGCTACTGCGGACTCTCTGGCTGGAGAGCTCCTGATTAAGTTCGGAGGGGGGCCCTCCACGTACATTGCAGGGGTCCCCCTCAAGTTTCGTTACGCCAGTGCCCACAGCTGGTTGGAAATTAAGAACTCGTATGTTCCGATTTTAACATAATTTTGCCTCTGGAGCACTCCACATTTACATCCACTAATAATAAGGTTCTTCATTTTTAGGTCTTGGCCTGCACCAGCGCTTGCGCTGGTCTGGCCGAGAGTTTTAGTAAGCGGGTTTTGGAAGTGCAAACCCACTGGCTTTCGGCTGGCGACCAGCTTGCGTTCACGATGCGTGCACGCGCGCAGCTGCCATCTGGGTTTCCTATCTCTTCCTCATTTCCTCGTCATGGCTCATTAACTCTCTGGACTCTGATGTTTCAATCGCAGCAGCAGCTCACATTACCAACTGACGGCCCTGGACTACAGTCACATGAAAAACAGCGATTAGCATTGAAATGCAAGCTTTTTTTGTCTAGTTAGAAATATTGCTTCGGTGGGTTGATTTCACCTTATATCGCTATTTGTTTTATATTGGGAGTCACAGCCTAATTACCAGTATTTTTGTCTCACTCTGTTTTTTTTATATTTATTCGCGCAAAGCACAAAGCTATATTTAAGGTTACTTTTTCCGCGTCACTTCTTCACTCTATTTAAACTCCACACCCCCACTCTTATTGTCTCTCTCTCTCCCCTCTCTAATTCTCTCTCTACTTAATTAACTCTCCCCTCTCTATCTTTTTTAGCCTTTTATTCTCTCTCACCCCTTTATCTGTTTCTCTTTCAAACTCCTACTTTCTCTCTCTCTATCCCGCTCCACTCTTTATTCTATGTACACCCTTTCTCTCTCACCACCCTCTCTAATTGGGCATTATATCTTCGCTCTATCTCTCACTCGGCAACACCACAGCATCACTCAGCATCACCACAGCATCACTCAGCGCAACCAAAGCATCAATCAGAGCCAGCACAGCATCAATCAGAGCCAGCACAGCATCACTCAGCACCAACACAGCATCTCTCAACGCCATCACAGCATCACTCAACGCCATCACAGCATCACTCAGTGCAACCACAGCATCACTCAGTGCAACCACAGCATTACTCAGCACAACCACAGCATCACTTAGCGCCACAACAGCATCACTCAGCGCCACCACAGCATTACTCAGCAGCACCACAACATCACTCCGCGCCACCACAGCATCACTCAGCACCACCATAGCTTCACTCAGCGACACCACATCATCACTCAGGGCCAACACTGCATCACTCAGCACCACCACTGCATCACTCAGCACCACCACAGGATCACTCAGCACCACCACAGGATGACTAGGCACCACCACAGCATCACTCAGCACCACCACAGCATCGCTCAGCACCACAACAGCATCGCTCAGCACCACCACAGCATCGCTCAGCACCACCACAGCATCGCTCAGCACCACCACAGCATCTCTCAGCGCCACCACAGCATCACTCAGCGCCACCACAGCATCACTCAGCGCCGCAACAGCATCACTCAGCACTGCCACAGCATCACTCAGCGCTGCCACAGCATCACTCAGCACCACCACAGCATCGCTCAGCACCACCACAGCTTCGCTCAGCACCACCACAGCATCGCTCAGCACCACCACAGCATCGCTCAGCACCACCACAGCATCGCTCAGCACCACCACAGCATCGCTCAGGGCCACCACAGCATCACTCAGGGCCACCACAGCATCACTCAGGGTCACCACAGCATCACTCAGCACCACCACAGCATCACTCAGCGCCAAGACAATATCACTCAGCACCACCACAGCATCACTCAGCGCCAAGACAATATCAGTCAGCACCACCACAGCATCACTCAGCACCACAGCAGTATCACTCAGCAAGACCTGAGTATCATTCAGCATCACCTCAGCATCGTCTCCGCAACAGTCACCACCACCACCACTACCACTTCAGCATCACTCAGCACCACCTCAGCCTGCTCTCGGAATCTGGCATCTGTTGATTCTCCCTAGCGTCTGGCCGCTGCTAGTGTTATAATACAGGTACTAGTTCCCAACCTTCACCCTCCGATTGTTTATGCCCCCTCAAAAAAAAAGCTTTAACAAACAACCATTGCAATAGGCAGAAACAAGTTGCCAGCATTGCAAGAACAAAAGAAAACTGAGGAAATTTTTTATTGTAAATACTTTTTAATATGGTCGTTCAGTTTTACATAATGCCTTCTTGGTCATATATAAAGTAACAAAAATGCTTCTGACACTTTTTATTATAACTTTTCAGCATGCTGCACAGCAGCCACACTTCTCTACAGCACAGCTTGAAGACATTGGCAAAGTCAATAGCTCTGGCTAAACACTTATAAGGCCCCAAAGGCGAGACCTATTGGCTATGCCAATGCTTGTTTATTATAGCAGTTGCTCAGAGGCAGCACAGTCACAACACTGTGTTAAATTCCTAAACAATTAAATAAAGAAATGTAACTTTCCTATCTTCTCTCTATGTTGTTTTTATACTCTTCTTTACCTCCATTGCCATTGTTTGCTCTTTCACGTTTAGAAGCCACCCCCCTTTACTTATATTCACAATCACATACATTTTTTAAAGCGATTACAGTATCGAATTAATAAAGTTAAGATGATGGGGGCACACATTTGCTGTTCTCGGTCTTTTGAGAGAGAAGGAGCTGGATTTTGCTGCAGCAATGGGCTGCTTTGTAAATGCGTTTTCAACAATATGGGTTTCAATAGGGTTTTCACGTGAGAGAACGCTTTATCATTAGAGAAAGCTCCAGTGTTGTGTCAATGAAGGCCGTGTTTACTTTGCACAAGGGCCTCACTTTGTGCCACGGGCTGTCTGCTCCGGGCTGTCTACCACTCAACTCGTTTTGTTTTTGATTCGCCCTTAAGACGAATAACATCTTTTTTTAATAAGTCTATTTATTCCTGCAGCCGATTAAGCAATGCCCCAGTCTTTTCCATAGCAGCGATCCATTACCTAACTCCACACCAAGTGTTACCGACCTTGGCAGGATGATGAACCCGCTGCAAGAGTATGAGATTATACCGTCATCTGGCTCGTCGTGGATCTCTGAAAGATGTCCGTGGTTCAATATCACATGAATAAGACAAGACTGCTTTCAGGCTACAGTAGGTTTAATTGCACACTCATATACGTTTGAATTATGTACTTAAAATACAGCCTGCTGCATTACACGCTTCTAGAAATAAAAATTTAAAAAAAACAAGGACTTCCAAACAGAGATTAAGAGAAGCAAATTGTCTTGTTTTGAAACATGCTGTCTTTAGCGCACTAACCTGGGATGTCAGGCATTCCCGTGCAGTGTAGAAGGCAGCGCTGCTGTTCCTTACCGGGCATTTAAATAACTCTGTGGCCGCAGGTGACAGGCGCCTCTGCACATGTTAGCCCATTGGGCTCAACGGGCTTCGGCCCCTCCCAGCCCCCCCCTAACTCCCCCTTCGTGTGTGTGTCAGCCCGGGCTGAGACAGCTTCCCGGGCATACACACAGACAGTTTTTGAGCTGCCAGCCGCACCCGAGTACTTCACGGGTCTTTAAAAAACCATTCACTTGTTAACAAGCCTTTGTTGTTTTTCACCCCTTCTTAGAGCCCCTGCATCTCCACTCTGCCTATGGCTGGAAGAATTAGCCCCCCAAAAAAATTTTTATAAGCCCCCCCCCCACCGAAATTTGGCTTTAGTTGCACCTCTGCTGCCCTGCCACAGAATGATCTCATATCACCGTTTCAGACTGCATGGAAAAGATTTCACCATTTAATTAGTGTGTGTTTATCTTTTAAAGCTAATGCCTAGAGAGTAAAGAATGCTTCAAATGGAACTGGCCCTGCGGCTGGAGTTGGACAGGGACCTTGCCTCTGGCTGGCACTGCGGTGCCACAGCCAATGGAGAAGGGCCTCGCTGCTGCTGGTTGAATGCCTGTGTTTAAACGTGCAGAGACTACAAGGCAGAGTTTAAAAGGGGCCATGTCTCTAGCATACCTTTTACAACAGGTCGAGCCTGGCGACTGGAGTTTGAAAGTGGCTAAGCTCAGAAGGCAGGCTTCAGATGGTGTATTGGCGAACTGTGCGCTCTGGGGCCAATCCCTGTGACTATTGTTTAAAAATGTCCCAAGACATACCGCTGGGATTACACAGGAGGCTGAAGGCCAACACTAGGGGGCATATTAGCAACAATTTGTGATAATTATCGCAAAGCGCGCTTAGCGCTGTTTTTTATCGCCGGCTATCGCTGGATTTCATCGCCGATATAGCGCGTTATTAGCAACGCTTATCTCCAAGGCGATAAAAAATCCAGCGATAGCGGCGAAATGTGAGAATATCGCAGGAAATCCTGCGATAAAACACCAGAGATAGGGGAATCCTTGATGATAGGCCATGGTGGACTTAGCCTCATAATCCACCTCCCATTGAGAAAATAGGTAAGTCAAGTTTTAAGCAGGTGTTAAATTCCAGCGATAATCGCGGTTAGCGCGACTTTTTTTATCACTTCGCGGGCATTGATAATAGGGGGAAGTTGTGTTTGCGACTGTTTGCAGTTGCTTTTAGTTGGGAACGCCTCCTTTGCATGTCATTAGCGATAATTATCGCTGACATGCAAAGCGGCAACAAAACGGCCGCTATCGCCATTAAGCTGTCGCTAACAGCTGTTAGCGACAGCTTGCTAATAGGGCGATAAAAATATCGCCGCTTTATCGGCAAAAAGTGCCGCTAAAGTGGCGATACTGCCCTTGATAATATACCCCTAGGTTTTAAAAGAGGTTGAGTCTAGGGTTGCAATAGGTTAGTTTAAAGTGGCAAAAGCAAGGCTGAACTTTAAGTGAACGGTTACAATCTAGCCTTGATGCGAACATATTCATGACTATAAAAAAAGTCAGCACAGCTGACTATCTATGAGAGCCCAAGAGCAATCAAACACAGAATATGCAACTTTGTGCAATATTTTCTGATGAAACGAACATGCATGGATAGCCCGCCTGGGGAATTTTTCCTGGTTCACAAGCTGATGCGGCTACAAGCGCTGCAGTGTGTATGAAGAAGACCATCTGTGTATGCATAGCTGCCAAGGTTTCAGATTGCTATGTGTGACATTTTCATAATTTCAGTCTAATTATGAGTGACATTTCAACAACTATGAGTGACACTTTCTTGCACGCAAAATCAAGCAACAAAGACGAGGGAAACAAATAAATATCAGAAATTACACCCATTTGAGCAAAGAGAAACTCTAAGAAGATCTTGCCAAGAATAAATTGTCCTATATAGAATCTGGAAACCTCAGTGTTCTAATTGTGGTCTCTCCACTTATTAATATTGTGTGATCCACAAAATCACGCAAAGCTCAATATCCCTGGGGATCACCCTTGACAAACAAATGAATCTTTGAACACCTGTCATCATAAACAGTATAAGAAAGAGCTCGCTATTCTGACTCTGACGTCCAAAAATCATTAAACCTTACATTCAAGGCACATACCTTTATACATTTTGACTATGGAAATGCGCTCATTAGAATTCACAAAACTCATCTGGCAGTCATACACTCTGCTGCTAGACTTATCCCAGGAACAACACGGTACAATCATATTGCACATTGATCATTGATTTCAACTAGTGCCTATCACCACTAGAAACATCAAATTTGCATGCATTACCACATCGTGGCACCCCGGAATACCTGGCCCAAAAAACACACCCCTCTTCTGGTGGATGCAGGTCATAAAGAAACAATAAACTCCCTTCTGTCACAACCACTAAGGCTGAATAAACAAAACACAATCTCTCCTCGGGAAGCAGGCCCAAAATATGTAAGTTTATCCCTGAGGGAAATTGAACAAACCGCTCGTTCGAGACTTTACACAGAACAAAACAACTTCCGGATCCAGAAACACCCTTTGAACAAAGCGCTGCATCGCAATATGTCCATTTTTTAAAAACATGATAATGTGACGGCACATAGTGAACACTGCAATGTGACCTAGTTTGTCTCTAATGTTCATCCTCTGTTACACATCACTCGAAACCGTTCTGGTATACTAGCTTTCGCCCTCACATTTTCTTCACAGTATTCTGCTACTTTTGTAGTATGTAACTTGTAAGTACTGTAAAGCGCTCTGACACCCGGCTCGGGTCTAGTTTGCGCTATACAAAACAAAGCAAACAAAAAAAATCTGCCATGCTATTTCCCAAAAACGAAATGAAGAATCAGAAGCCCACATCTCCATGGAAAGTGGTAACTGTACAGATGAAAATATCATTAAAGGGCGGCTCAAGAATTCTCTGATGTTTAAAGAACGATTACCTGGTAACGTGGTTGGCGAATAAGAGGCGAAGTCACAGAAATACCGGGGTTTAAATACCGCACTTGAAAAATAACCGGGGAGAGGAGGGGGCCCACTGAGTCTTTCCCTGCTGTGCTAGGGAGTCACTTCACCCCCGGCTACGCCCTCGCAAGGCCCCTGCTATACTCAGCACTGACTGTACCCTAGAAAATCCGCATGGGGCAATTATTAATTTATCAAATCAAGTAGGCTCGATCTAACCGAAGTCTGAGACTCGGGTGACTCCGGTGCACGCCTGTACTTGGAGCTTTACAGAAATGTATGTTTATCTGCACTCATGAGGGTTTGTTTATTGCGGCGCCATTGGGCCAGGCCATTCGCCGGCCTCCTCAGAATCCAGACCTGACAGTACGTGGCACTCCGCTCTGTGCTCCCACGGTAAGTGTTGTGCGCAAGCACTTGTAGTTTATGTTTAAATCTCACCTTACACTTACCGAGCGCTTCAAACGCCGCAGCCCCATGCGATCATCTAGGGTGCGGCGCCTTTAATTTAAGCATATTCTAAGTCTCACCTTACGCTTACCGAGCGTGTCAAACGCCGCAGCCCCATGCGATCATCTAGGGGGCGGCGCCTTTAATTTAAGCATATTCTAAGTCTCACCTTACGTTTACTGAGCGCTTCAAACACCGCAGCCCCATGCGATCATCTAGGGGGCGGCGCCTTTAATTTAAGCATATTCTGCCGAAGAGCCCCATTCCCTCAATGCAGTTCTAGGCTGCGAACACGCATGACCCTTAAAGCACATTACAAAAGCGTGTAAACGGACAGTATTTACGCCTCCGTACTTCTACATGCTACAAAACATCGAGTGTTGTTTTCTTACTTTTCTATTGCAACTGCTGCTGTTGGTGGCAGTTACATTGATTTTCACTCAATGCGAGGCACAAGATGGCTGCCAACACTTCCTGGTTTGAAGTGTTGGCAGCCAATTAGAGCCAAGCTCGTGCTCGGGGGGTTAGGCTCCGCCCACATATATAAAGATTTTTTTCCTTTAATATCTCAAAAACTACTGAACGGATTTACACCATTTAACAAAAAGGACTCTTTCTGAACCAAGCGCTAACTTTTTGCAAAATTTGGTGTAATTCCGTTCAGCAGTTCGGGCTGTAGCCGTGTCTAAAGTTTCCTATGGAAAATAACATAGAGAAAACACGTTTTGGGTCCCCCCTTTTTTCTCGGCCCCCGCTTGGCGAATCACCCTGAAACTTTTAAGACAGGAGCTGACCGGAGTGCCCCACTAGTTTTGAAAATTTCGCGATGATTTGTCAAACGACGCCAAAGTTATTGGGAAAACAAAAAATGCTTTTCCTATGGAAAATAGGTCCTAACTATAACTACCTACTGGCGACCGCCAGTAGGTAATATGTATGTATATATAGTGATAATGTGTGTGTATGTATATATATATCTGTTTGTTTTCTTTTTTTTTCCTTTACATAGGATGAGTGGTGTGAGAAAGGACGAAGGAATGTGCAATGGGAGAGAATGTGAAGTGAGACAGTTAGAGAGCATGACGTAATAAATAAAACAAAAAAAAAAGAGAGAAAAGAAGGGGTGCGTTGATGGCGCCCAGATCTCATATTTAGCTTTGGACATTGCGAAATGGCGAAAGTTGTTCTGAGCTATACACATGAAAGTTGTATTTTTAAAGTTTGGTACATGAAAGTAAAGGCTGAATGAATGGGCCTTGCGCAGATGCCGATGTGTTTAGTGTGGAGCTGACATCGCAATATAACGTGTATTTAATTTGGAAAAGGTGTTTCAAGCACTCCAGGCAGCGTGTATTTTTGTCTGAATGAAAAGGATTTTCAAGGTTGGAAAACATAGCTTGTGAATCCAGCCAAGCGAGGGGGGGCTCCCCGGGCACGAGGGAACCACGTCTCGGGCCTTTGGCATAGCGGCAGGCCGGGGGGTGGGGCTCAGGGCTGGAGCACCCGACCCGGGGCCCCTGGACCCAGCCGGGGCTCCCGGGCCCAGAGGCGCAGGGGAAACCTCCCCAGGCCCGCGGGACCCCGTCCCGAGCACCCTGCCATGGGACAGGCCCGAGGACGGAGCCCGGGGCGGGGAGGCCGCCCTCCCCGGGGCCCTCAGGGGCCTCGAACGGAGCTCCTGAACCCAGCCAAGCGAGGGGGGCTCCCCGGGCACGACGGAACCCCGTCTCAGGCCTTTGGTATAGTGGCAGGCCGGGGGATGGGGCCCAGGGCTGGAGCACTCGACCGAGGGCCCAGCGGGGCCCCTGGACCCAGCTGGGGCTCCCGGGCCCAGAGGTGCAGGGGAAACCTCCCCAGGCCTGCGGGACCCCGTCCCGGGCACCCTGCCACGCGACAGGCCCAAGGACGGAGCCAGGGGTGGGGAGGCCGCCCTCCCCGGGGCTCTCAGGGGCCCCGGACGGAGCTCCTGAATTCAGCCAAGTGAGGGGGGCTCCCCGGGCATGACAGAACCCCGTCTCGGGCCTTTGGCAGAGCGACAGGCCGGAGGACGTGGCGCAGGGCTGGAGCACCTGACCCAGGGCCCGGCATGGCCCCTGGACCCCATCGGGGCTCCCGGGCCCAGAGGCACAGGGGTAGCCTCCCCAGGCCCCCAGGACCCCGTCCTGGGCACCCTGCCACATGGCAGGCCTGAGGACGGAGCCCGGGGTGGGTAAACTGCCCTCCCCAGGGCCCCGGCATGAGCTCCTGAACCCAGCCAAGCAGGGGGAGGCTCCCCGGGCTTGGTGGGACCCCGTCTCGGGCCCCTGGCGGAGCGGCAGGCCAGGAGACTGAGCCTGGGACCCCTGGACCCCGTCGGGGCTCCCAGGCAGAGGTGAGGCCTCCCCAGGCCTGCGGGCCCCCATTCTGGGCACCACACCACATGTTGGGCCGGGGGATGGAGCCCCGGGCTGGGGGGGGGGCGTCCTGGCCCATCCGGCTGCCGGCTGAGGACCGCTAGGCCGAGAGGGGTTTTGGAGTACCCTGTCCCTAGTAATCCGGAGGAAGGGTACCCCCCTTTCTGGTAACCAGTGCGCACCGATAGACTGAGGGGACCTAAGGCGCGGACGCGCCCGACCTCCTGGAGCCCTGGCTGGGATCGGGGAGGCAAACGAGCCCTCATCAGGACTTCCAGGGCGGCCCGACCATCTGGTCGCCCCATTGAAAAGCATTGCGCGCAAGCAGATGGCCAAGGGGGAAGGCGCAACCAGATGGCCGGGCCCAAAGGACGCCAATCTGCCTGCCCCGAGCCTTCATGGGAGAGCTCCTGCCTGCCCTTCGGAGGGCTCGGGGGCTCTGCATCCCGAGGGCTCGGAGACCCCGGCTAGGCCTCGGACGGGGGTCCCCAACGGACCTCTAACCCAGGGTCCCCCAGGCACCTTGACAGGCGGGCAAAGCAGGAGGGAAGCCTGCTCGGGCCCAATGTACCCCCGTCCTGGGACCATGGCGGAGCAGGGGGATGGAGCCCGGTCCCCTAAGCCTGGCCGGAGGTCTTGGGCCGGCATGCGCAGGGGAGGCCTCCTCAAGGCCCGCGTCCTAGGCGCCATGCCATGCGGCAGGCCTGAGGACGGAGCCCAGGGTGGGGAGGGCACCCTCCACCCCAGGGCCACCAAGGGCCGCTGCCGGAGGTCCTGAACCCATACCGAGCTGGGGAACGCCCGACGGGTCCCGGGCCCATGGCGGACCGGAGGACGGAGCCCAGTTTAGGGTGTGCCCGGCCAGAGCTCTCGGGCTTGGACGCCCAAGGGAGGACCGCCTGGGCCCGATGGAGCACATCCCAGGCACTTTGCCACGCGGCAGGCCAGAGGATGGACCCCCGGCCAGGGGGAAGGTGGTGCCCGGTCCCAGCCCATCTGGTCCCCGGCTGAGAGCCGCCAGCCCGGGAGCAGTTCCGGCATACCCTGTCCCTAGTAATCTGTAGGAAAGCTACCCTTCTTTCTCGTAACCCGTGCACACCGAGTGACAGAGGGGACCCAGGGCACGGGGGCGCCTGACCTCCTGGAGCCCTGGCTGGGATCAGAGAGGCGGGCGAGCCCTCATCGGGACTTCCAGGCCGGCCCGGCCATCTGGTCGCCCCATTAGAAAGCATTGCGTGTGACCAGATGTCCAAGGGGAAAGGCACGACCAGATGGCCGGACCAGAAGGACACCAATCTGCCCGCCCTGAGCCTTCACCAAGGGATCCCACCTGCCCATGAAGGGCTCGGGGGCTATGCGTCCCGGGGGCTCGGAGACCCCAGCTGGGCCTCAGGCCCGGGGCTGAGAATGGGGGTCCCCGGCCGACCTCCGACCCGGGTCCTTGGCAGGGCTTAACCCATCCCTGGGCCCGTCCAGTAGTCCCAGGCCAGGCCGCGTGGGGGAGGCCTCCACGGGCCTGTGTCGGGGAAGGCCTGCCCGGGCCCAGGGCGTGGGATGGAGCCCAGGGTGGGAGCACCCGGCCAGAGCTCTCAGGCCCGGATGCCCAGGGGAGGACTGCCCAGGACCGATGGAGCCCGTCCCGGGCACTTTGCCGCGCAGCGGTCCATAGGAGGGAGCCCCAGGCAGTGGGGAGGTGTTGCCCGGGCCTCGCCCATCTGGTCCCCGGCTGAGAACCGCCAGCCCGGGAGCAGTTCCGGCATACCCTGTCCCTAGTAATCCAGAGGAAAGCTACCCTTCTTTCTGGTAACCCGTGCACACCAAGTGACGGAGGGGACCCAGGGCACGGAGGCGCCCGACCTCCTGGAGCCCTGGCTGGGATCGGAGAGGTGGGCGAGCCCTCATCGGGACTTCCAGGCCGGCCCGGCCATCTGGTTGCCCCATTGGAAAGCATTGCGCACGACCAGATGGCCGAGGGGAAAGGCGCGACCAGATGGCCGGGCCAGAAGGACACCAATCTGCCCGCCCCGAGCCTTCATGGGAGGGCTCCCACCTGCTCATGCAGGGCTCGGGGGCTCTGCGTCCCGGGGGGTCGGAGACCCCAGCTGGGCCTCAGGCCTGGGGCTGAGAATGGGGGTCCCCGGCGGACCTCCGACCCAGGCCCATGGCGGAGCTTAACCCATCCCTGGGCCCGCCCAGCAGTCCCTGGCCAGGGCGCGTGGGGGAGGCCTCCATGGGCCTGCGTCGGGCCACCAAGGACCCCGGCCTCTGCTCCTGAACCCAGCCAAGCTGGGGAAGGCAGGGCGTGGGACGGAGCCCGGGGTGGGAGCACCCTGCCAGAGATCTCGGCCCCGGGGGCCCAGGGGAGGACTGCCCAGGACCGATGGAGCCCGTCCCGGGCACTTTGCTGCACGGCGGGCCGGAGGAGGGCGCCCCGGGCAGTGGGGAGGTGTTGCCCGGGCCTAGCCCATCTGGTCCCCGGCTGAGAACCGCCAGCCCATGAGCGGTTCTAGCATACCCTGTCCCTAGTAATCCGGAGGAAAGCTACCCTTCTTTCTGGTAACCTGTGCGCACTGAGTGATGGAGGGGACCCAGGGCACGGGGGCCCGACCTCCTGGAGCCCTGGCTGTGATCAGAGAGGTGGGCGAGCCCTCATCGGGACTTCCAGGCCGGCCCGGCCATCTGGTCGCCCCATTGGAAAGCATTGCGCGTGACCAGAAGGCCGAGGGGAAAGGCGCGACCAGATGGCTGGGCCCGAAGGACGCCAATCTGCCCGCCCCGAGCCTTCACAGGAGGGCTTCCGCCTGCCCAAGCAGGGTTCGGGGGCTCTGCGTCCCGGGGGCTCGGAGACCTCAGCTGGGCCTCAGCCCCGGGGCTGAGAATGAGGGTCCCCGGAGGACCTCCGACCCGGGCCTATGGTGGAGCTTAACCCATCCCTGGGCCTGCCCGGCGGTCCCGGGCCAGGCCGTGCGGGGAGGCCTCCAAGGGCCGGCGTCGGGCCACCAAGAGCCCCGGCCTCTGCTCCTGAACCCAGCCAAGCTGGGGAAGGCCCGCCCAGGCCCAGGGCGTGGGACGGAGCCCGGGGTGGGAGCACCTGGCCAGAGCTCTCGGACCCGGGGACCCAGGGGAGGACTGCTCAGGACCGATGGAGCCCGTCCCGGGCACTTTACTGCACGGCGGGCCGGAGGAGGGAGCCCCGGGCAGTGGGGAGGTGTTGCCCGGGCCTAGCCCATCTGGTCCCCGGCTGAGAACCGCCAGCCCATGAGCGGTTCTGGCATACCCTGTCCCTAGTAATCCGGAGGAAAGCTACCCTTCTTTCTGCTAACCCGTGCGCACAGAGTGATGGAGGGGACCCAGGGCATGGGGGCCCGACCTCCTGTAGCCCTGGCTGTGATCGGAGAGGCGGGCAAGCCCTCATCAGGACTTCCAGGCCGGCCCGGCCATCTGGTCGCCCCATTGGAAAGCATTGTGCGCGACCAGAAGGCCGAGGGGAAAGGCGCGATCAGATAGTTGGGCCCGAAGGACGCCAATCTGCCCGCCCGAGCCTTCCCAGGAGGGCTCCCACCTGCCCATGCAGGGCTCGGGGGCTCGGCGTCCCCGGGTCTCGGAGACCCCAGCTGGGCCTCAGGCCCGGGGCTGAGAATGGCGGTCCCCGGCAGACCTCCGACCCGGGCCTATGGTGGAGCTTAACCCATCCCTGGGCCTGCCCGGCGGTCCCGGGCCAGGCCGTGCGGGGAGGCCTCCAAGGGCCTGCGTCAGGCCACCAAGGGCCCCAGCCTCTGCTCCTGAACCCAGCCAAGCTGGGGAAGGCCTTCCCGGGACCAGGGCATGGGACGGAGCTTGGGGTGGGAGCACCCGGCCAGAGTTCTCGGGCCCGGACGCCCAGGGGAGGACTGCCCAGGACCGATGGAGCCCGTCCCGGGCACTTTGCCACGCGGCGGGCCAGAGGAGGGAGCCCCTGGCAGTGGGGAGGTGCTGCCTGGGCCTAGCCCATCTGGTCCCCGGCTGAGAACCGCCAGCCCGGGAGCGCTTCCGGTATACCCTGTCCCTAGTAATCCGGAGGAAAGCTACCCTTCTTTCTGGTGACCCGTGCGCACCGAGTGACGGAGGGGACCCAGGGCACAGGGGGGCGCCCAACCTCCTGGAGCCCTGGATGGGATCGGAGAGGCGGGCAAGCCCTCATCGGGACTTCCAGGCCGGCCGGGCCATCTGGTCGCCCCATTGGAAAGCATTGCGCGCGACCAGATGGCCAAGGGGAAAGGCACGACCAGATGGCCGGGCCAGAAGGACACCAATCTGCTCGCCCTGAGCCTTCACCAAGGGCTCCCACCTGCCCATGAAGGGCTCGGAGGCTCTGCGTCCCGGGGGCTCGGAGACCCCAGCTGGGCCTCACGCCCGGGGCTGAGAATGGGGGTCCCCGGCGGACCTCCGATTCGGGTCCATGGCGGAGCTTAACCCATCCCTGGGCCCGTCCGGTAGTCCCAGGCCGTGCGGGGGAGGCCTCCACGGGCCTGCGTCGGGCCACCAAGGGCCCTAGCCTCTGCTCCTGAACCCAGCCAAGCTGGGGAAGGCCCGCCCGGGCCCAGGGCGTGGGACGGAACCCAGGGTGGGAGCACCCGGCCAGAGCTCTCAGGCCCGGATGCCCAGGGGAGGACTGCCCAGGACCGATGGAGCCCGTCCCGGGCACTTTGCTGCGCGGCGGTCCATAGGAGGGAGCCCCAGGCAGTGGGGAGGTGTTGCCCGGGCCTAGCCCATCTGGTCCCCGGCTGAGAACCACCAGCCCGGGAGCGGTTCCGGCATACCCTGTCCCTAGTAATCCAGAGTAAAGCTACCCTTCTTTCTGGTAACCTGTGCGCACCGAGTGACGGAGGGGACCCAGGGCACAGAGGCGCCCGACCTCCTGGAGCCCTGGCTGGGATCGGAGAGGTGGGCGAGCCCTCATCAGGACTTCCAGGCCGGCCCGGCCATCTGGTCGCCTCATTGGAAAGCATTGCGCACGACCAGATGGCCGAGGGGAAAGGCGCGACCAGATGGCCGGGCCAGAAGGACACCAATCTGCCCGTGTCGAGCCTTCATGGGAGGGCTCCCACCTGCCCATGCAGGGCTCGGGGGCTCTGCGTCCCGGGGGCTCTGAGACTCCAGCTGGGCCTCAGGCCTGGGGCTGGGAGTGGGGGTCCCCGGCGGACCTCCGACCCAGGCCCATGGTGGAGCTTAACCCATCCTTGGGCCCGCCCGGCAGTCCCGGGACAGGCCGCGCGGGGGAGGCCTCCACGGGCCTGCGTCGGGCCACCAAGGGCCCCGGCCTCTGCTCCTGAACCCAGTCAAGCTGGGGAAGGACCGCCCGGTCCCAGGGCGTGGGACGGAGCCCGGGGTGGGAGCACCCTGCCAGAGCTCTCGGCCCCAGGGGCCCAGGGGAGGACTGCCCAGGACCGATGGAGCCCGTCCCGGGCACTTTGCTGCACGGCGGGCCGGAGGAGGGAGCCCCGGGGAGTGGGGAGGTGTTGCCTGGGCCTAGCCCATCTGGTCCCCGGCTGAGAACCGCCAGCCCATGAGCGGTTCTGGCATACCCTGTCCCTAGTAATCCGGAGAAAAGCTACCCTTCTTTCTGGTAACCCGTGCGCACCGAGTGATGGAGGGGACCCAGGGCACGGGGGCCCCGACCTCATGGAGCCCTGGCTGTGATCGGAGAGGCGGGTGAGCACTCATCGGGACTTCCAGGCCGGCCCGGCCATCTGGTCGCCCCATTGGAAAGCATTGCGCGCGACCAGCAGGCCGAGGGGAAAGGCGCGACCAGATGGCTGGGCCCGAAGGACGCAAATCTGCCCGCCCGAGCCTGTGCAGGTGGGCTCCCGCCTGCCCATGCAAGGCTCGGGGGCTCTGAGTCCCGGGGGCTTGGAGACCCCAGCTGGGCCTCAGGCCCGGGGCTGAGAATGAGGGTCCCCGGCGGACCTCTGACCCGGGCCTATGGTGGAGCTTAACCCATCCCTGGGCCTGCCCGTCGGTCCCGGGCCAGGCCGTGCGGGGAGGCCTCCAAGGGCCTGCGTCGGGCCACCAAGGGCCCTGGCCTCTGCTCCTGAACCCAGCCAATCTGGAAAAGGCCCGCCCGGGCCCAGGGCGTGGGACGGAGCCCGGGGTGGGAGCACCCGGCCAGAGCTCTCGGCCCCGGGGGCCCAGGGGAGGACTGCTCAGGACCGATGGAGCCCGTCCCGGGCACTTTACTGCACAGAGGGCCGGAGGAGGGAGCCCCGGGCAGTGGGGAGGTGTTGCCCGGGCCTAGCCCATCTGGTCCCCGGCTGAGAACCGCCAGCCCATGAGCGGTTCTGGCATACCCTGTCCCTAGTAATCCGGAGGAAAGCTACCGTTCTTTCTGGTAACCCGTGCGTACTGAGTGATGGAGAGGACCCAGGGCACGGGAGCCCCGACCTCCTGGAGCCCTGGCTGTGATCGGAGAGGCGGGCGAGCCCTCATCGGGACTTCCAGGCCAGCCCGGCCATCTGGTCGCCCCATTGGAAAGCATTGTGCGCGACCAGAAGGCCGAGGGGAAAGGCGCGACCAGATGGCTGGGCCCGAAGGACGCTAATCTGCCCGCCCTGAGCCTTCGCAGGAGGGCTCCTGCCTGCCCATGCAGGGCTCGGGGCTCTGCGTCCCGGGGGCTCGGAGACCCCAGCTGAGCCTCAGGCCCGGGGCTGAGAATGGGGGTCCCCGGCGGACCTCCGACCCGGGCCTATGGTGGAGCTTAACCCATCCCTGGACGTGCCCGGCGGTCCCGGGCCAGGCCGTGCGGGGAGGCCTCCAAGGGCCTACAAGGGCCACCAAGGGCCCGGCCTCTGCTCCTGAACCCAGCCAAGCTGGGGAAGGCCTGCCCGGGACCAGGGCATGGGACGGAGCCCGGGGTGGGAGCACCCGGCCAGAGTTCTCGGGCCCGGACGCCCAGTGGAGGACTGCCCAGGACCGATGGAGCCCGTCCCGGGCACTTTGCCGCGCGGCGGGCCAGAGGAGGGAGCCCCGGGCAGTGGAGAGGTGTTGCCCGGGCCTAGCCTATCTGGTACCCGGCTGAGAACCGCCAGCACGGGAGCGGTTCCAGCATACCCTGTCCCTAGTAATCCAGAGAAAAGCTACCCTTCTTTCTGGTAACCCGTGTGCACCGAGTGACAGAGGGGACCCAGGGCACGGGGCGCCCAACCTCCTAGAGCCCTGGCTGGGATCGGAGAGGCGGGCGAGCCCTCATCGGGACTTCCAGGCCGGCCCAGCCATCTGGTCGCCCCATTGGAAAGCATTGCGCGCGACCAGATGGCCGAGGGGAAAGGCGCGACCAGATGGCCGGGCCTGAAGGACGCCAATCTGCCCGCCCCGAGCCTTCGAGGGAGGGCTCCCGCCTGCCTTTGGAGGGCTTGGGGGCTCTGCGTCCCGGGGGCTCATTAGAGCCCTTAGCTGGGTCTCGGGCACAGGGCTGCAAGGGGGGGGCCCCCGACGGAACTCTGACCCGGGGCCCGCAGGCACCTTGACATGCAGGCGAAGCGGCGGAGGCCTGCCCTGGCCCGATGGACCCCCGTAACGGGCACCCAGACCCTCGGCTGGCCACAGGACATGGGCTCCCGCACCCCAGGGCCCGCCAAAGCCCAGGCCCCGGAACCAGTCCCCGCTTCTGAACCCAGCCAGGCCGAGGAGGGGGGGAGCCTCCCGGTGCACCAGGGACCCCTGTCCCGGGCAGACGGACCCTTGGCAGGCCGCAGGATGGGGGCTCCCACACCCCAGGCCCTGCCCGAAACCCAGGCCCCGGGCCCGGTCCCTGCTTCTCAACCCAGCCAGGCCGGGGGGATCTGGGAGCCTGCCCAGGCACGAGGGACCCCCGTCCCGGTCACATGGACCCTCGGCTGGCCGCAGGACGTGGGCTCCTGTTCCATGGATTTTTTTCATAACTCCGTGGAACTCCGCGTAGTGGCACTACGCCAACTCCGCCCAGGGTTATTTGGGAGACAGGTAGCACCTATTGCGGCCATGAACATACAGATAGAAAACATATGGTGGTCGTTCCTTCCACTTCTTGGGTCCCTTCCTGTGGAATTCCTCACATCTGAACTGAGATTAGAAAGTGACTATTTCAAGTTCCGAAGATCTTTAAAGAGCCACCTCTACACACATACATTTGGATGCTCATTCTAAATCTATATCAGACCTCCTCAGATGGCTCCTAAGCCTGGTCAGAAGCCTAAGTCCTGTGTCAGGTCCTCCTCTGGGACGTCAGGGCCTGAATCTTCAAGCTTTAGTTAATTATATTGAACTAAGTTGACAATTGGTAATCTTGACCCTTCCCTCGCTGCAGACAAGCAACTGGTTCTCCACCTCTGACACCCTACACATGCACTAATTTGTCCATCCATTTGTTCCCTTCCCCCAAAGAACTCTGATGCCACCATATAGCACTTTACAAAAAAGCCACATAGAATATATTGATTGTTTTATGTTGCATATTACACCTTAACAGGTTGAAGTGGAATATCTCTTGAAGAGAACTCAAAGAGTGGGGTCTCAGATCAGGATGTCTGCATAAACACAGACCATAACATGGGCAGCAACTCGCAGGATGGAAAGATAAGGAGTCATGAGATCACAAATCTGACTTTAAGCCCCCAATCTTAAATGTTGTGTATATCATTAACAGGCTGACTCACCTAAACATATACAGTTGAACATGGAATTCTGCATTAAAATATATCATAGATATGTGACCAGTGTCAGACATGAATGGTATCACATTTTCCAAATATTAACATAGGATAAACTAGTACTTTAATTGATAGAGATAGTAAAGTAAATATATGTTAAGTTGGAACAACTCTCTATGAATTCCTGTCTTACAGAGTGTGGATGTATGGGACATTATTGGGAAGTAAGGATTCTGGTGGAGATTGTGACTCCTGCCCCTCAAAGAAAAGCCCCAGGCCAGAGCTGCAAACTAAAATGGCAACAAAGGAGCAGATTTATAAGCCCCTTGCGACAAATTTGCGCCGCCGTTGCGTCACTTCTGTAACGCAGCGGAGGTGTAAACCATGCGCCACGTTGCGACTTATTTACAACGTGACGCATCTAGGGAGATGCATCACATTGTAAAGCACTGTGCCACATGAAACCTGCATCAGGTTTAATGTGGGCGTTACGTCGCAGGGTGGGCGTTCCGTCACAGGAAAGCCTCGTAAAAGTGACGCAGTGAAATCTACAAGATTTCACGGAGTCAGTTTTACGATGACGCTGCGTCAAACCCTTACGCAGGCGTAAGGAGTGACGCACCACTTTAAGTATGGGCAGCCCCTAAGCATTGCTGGAGTTGCATCGCGCTTGCGACACGACTCCAGCAATGCGCCGCCCTTACGCCACAAGATGCGACCCGCATCTGCCTATCCTTGCGCCACGGTGCGCCGCATTGTAAATGCGATGCATCCGTGGAGGCGCACAGGGAGAATTGCGTGTCGCATCTATTCTGGCGCATCCCTGCTGATTTGCAGAGATGCGAAAGTCCTTGTAAATCTGCCCCAAAGTTTATGTCTTACCATTTTATTTTTCAGCAACCGATCCGTCCTGAACTGAGCATCAGGACGGGGCTGGGCCATTGCTGCTGAGTGGCAGCAGGGAGCTGTGCACTTATGTTTAAAGTGCACATGTCTCTTTGGCCGGCCCTCTGTGACAGCCAGCCAGACCTGTACTTTTTAAACTTCTCTAACCTAGCTGTCTTAGACAGAGGGGGTCAGAAAAAGCACAGACCTCCAGCGCTCTTAAGAGCGCTGA
The DNA here is from genome assembly GCA_963921515.1 of Calotriton arnoldi. Lineage (NCBI taxonomy): Eukaryota > Metazoa > Chordata > Amphibia > Caudata > Salamandridae > Calotriton > Calotriton arnoldi. The sequence goes on along the minus strand of CAWUFW010014692.1, from coordinate 182,733 downwards.
GAGAGGCCGCTCCCTTCAATCCTGGCACTTCTCTCATGCTGGTTAAGAGCATTAGAGCAGCGCCAGGATTGGCTTGGGAGTTGGGAGCCTGCCTCGAGGAGAAAAGACCAATTGAGGAGGACGTTGCACTCGCGCATCCAATTTTAGAATTGCGTTGCTCTGTGCAAATGTTAATAAATCTAGGCTTTGATTTGTCTGTGCCTCCGTTGAAAGTGAGGCTTCAAATACCACTCCCCTCATCTTAACGGACGATAATCAGCATGACATTTGTTTGGTAAAAATAGTTAGTGCACTTGCCTTGAGTTTAATGTTTTTGGTGAAGAAATGCAGTGCATTTGCAATGTGATGTGTTTGGTGAAGATGAAAAATAAACTAAATGTAACAATCTGGTACGTAAGACAGAGGGTGTTAAAAATTGGGTCCCTGGTTGGCTGGAGTATAAGCCCTAGTCGACCAATAATCATAATCCTAGTCAGGGTAAGGTACAAGCACACCCTACATTTACCTGTGCTCACCCTCTGGTAGCTTGGCACAGAGCAACCAGGCTTAACTTTAGAGGCAATGTGTAAAGTATTTGTGCAACTCTTCAAACAGTAAAACAGTAAAAATACCACTGAAAAAGATCCCACATCAGGTTAGAAGAATAGAGCTTACTTTTATAAATAAAACAAGACCAAATGGCAAAAATCCAATAAGTATACCCAGAGTTATCAATTTTTAAAGAATAAACTGTTAAATAGTGCTTAGAAGCATAAATCACCAATTCAGGATATTTGGTCATGCTGGACCATATCATATCCAAAAGTTCAGGCTGACCGGGATAGAGTGCAGGTTGGATACAGTCCTAGATTAGTCCCACTGACGTTTTATCTTCTAGAGTTTTGTATCGAGAGTCCTGTTCGCGGGGGAGAAGTTCGCCGGGAGAAAGGGTTGCATCACTGGTGATGGTCAGCAGGGCATAAAGAGCAGGATGGGCATCGCGAATGGACAGGCTGGGGCCATGCAGTTACCATCCATGCTGATGAACGATGCTTGCTGTGCGAAGAGATGAACTTGTGGTGGATCACGCTTATTCTCTGTATGAGCGACACTGTTCCAGAGCGAATGGCCCAGTTCGCAGAGAGCCCGAAAGCTTGACTTTCAGAGCTTAAAAAACACTTCCAAGGGCCTAGGATCTGAGAGGCGCCTCCTAGGGGCCAGGAGCTCATTGAAGACAGGTCCAGGAGCTGTGGGGAGCCTGTTATGTCCCTGAGGCTCAGATCAGGAGGCCAGCAGACTAGCCCTCTGAGTCCGTCTGGGTCCTGGTTCCAGGTCCAGTTCTTCCTCTCCAGGCAAGAGGGCAGCAGGCAGCCGGTTAGCACAGCAAGGCAGCAGGTCCTTCAGAGTGGCAGTCCAGCACACTGACAGTCCTTTCATCAGCACAGCAGTCCTTTTTCCTGGCAGAGTATCTACAGGTCCAGCAGTGTATAGAAGGGGTGGTGTCAGAGGTCCAGTACTTACACCCAGTTGTGCCTTTGAAGTGGGGGAGACTTCAACGACATGCCTTTGAAGGGCACAGAGATCCACCCTTCCTGCCCTGGCTCCAGACTCGCTACAAGGGGGTATGCAGCCCTTTGTATGGGAACAGGACACAGCCTATTCAGGTGTAAGCAAGGCTGGGTCCAGCTCCTCTCTTCCATCCTGCCAGGATGGCCATCAAGTCACACCTAAGCTCCCATTATTTGCGGCTGTCCTGGGGAATACACAAATCCCAACTGTCACTCATGCCAAATGTGATCAGAGAAGGGCAATAGGCACCAAATGGCTAAAGTAAGAAAATGCCAACTTTCTAAAGGTAAAAAGAAAAAACACACCAGGATGTATATCCTGGACACTGGGTGCACTACTACAAGTCACTATAAAAGTGTACACAATGTCAACAGCACAATGTGGAACGAGTTTATCAAAATCAATCAATGCTAAACAATATAAACAGCAGATGAATCTATGAATCCATTTAGCAATCCAAGCAATGACAGATGTTGAAAGTTGCTCAATCTGCTTTATTTCCAAGCATTGCAGATGCAATATAGTTCATCAGAAGGAACTGAATTCCATGATAACAAAAGGTGATACTGTCAAAACGATTGATCCCAATGCATTTCGGGCATTACAAAAGCCCTTCGTCAGGGGAATCTGTAAACATCAATGTCACAAATAAATGATTTGTATAACTTGCTAATGCAAAAATTAATATAGAGAAAAGAAGGCTCAAGCGGGGGCAGGGTATGGGAACATAACACTGATACACGGAGGAACTTTAAGATGTAAAGCTACCAACACTCCCAAAGTCGAAAGTGTACATAACGGTAGGAAAACTCAGAGACCTCTGAGGATGTGCAAAGAAAACATGTGTGGAAGACACCACGTGTTACCACTGTATATAATATAAATTCACAATGAACACCGCTAACCAGCATATTCATCAAAATCTACCGGATATATGTGGGGTGAATGGGAACCCGAGTGCCAGACGAAACCAAGTACCTCATGCAGATATGTATATATGCCCCAAGACGTATCTTCTACCGTACTAGCCGATGACTGACAGGTATTATGGTCCAAAAAACACAATCTGCGAATAAACAACGGTGTCAGAACGAAACTCAAAAGGAAACCACTCAGTCCCTGAAAAGCAAACCCCAAGTAGCTCACCGTGTCAAAGTGACAGGAAACGATCTGTAATGGAAGTATCCAAAGGCCGGTCCATGGGGAAAATCTCCGGAGCAGGCGTGTAAACTAGTGCACGCTGTCTGACGCTTTATCTCAGTAAGGAAGTGCTGACCGTCACGTGACCAGTGTATCCCACAACCATAGAAATAGGACTCTTGAGCAACATGAGTGTTCGTTTGCAATAAAGATAGTAACCATAGACACCGGATGGTAAAAAGCGAAGCTTCATACGAGTGAGAGTCCATGTGCACCCGAATTCTGTAGCAAAGTAAAAAGAGAAAGAACCCAAACCGAATCAATATACAATACCATGTCGGTGAATCATAAAAACGATCAGTGATAGAGACAGTGCACACAGCGCTCGTTGGCACTTAGAAACACAACCTACACATTTACCAAGAATAACATAAAAACTACACAGATGCGCATAGCACTGCCACAATGACATGGCAAAATCAAACAATAGTGACGACGAGGTCACACATGACAGGCACTTCTGATGATTCAATTATACACATGGTGAACAAGTCAATGCTGACATAAAGAGGCATACCGAATTGAAAAATAAACTAGCGCATCAAGATAATGAATACAGGTAAAAGAATATAGTACACAATGGTTGCTAATAGAAACACCAAAGTTTTCCATTGTAAACAAGGTACACTGTGAAGTGCAAACATCAAAATAAGCATAAAATCAAATGAGGAGTTACAAATAAATACTAATAAACACAAAGTAATCAGGTAAACAGACATAGTAGACTGTGGTTCCTGATGGAAACTACAGAGGAAATGCAGTGATATAACATAAAACAAACCTAACATACATGGTGCTTCATGAGAACCACAACAGAGATATAAAAATAAAGCAAAAGTTCCTCATAATAAAATGACATGTACCATTCACAAGAAACAGGACAATTCCAGTTTGTCATTAAGACCCTTTGGTATGAGTGTGTCCAAAAAACGTATCTAGTGTGTCTCACGTTGAGACAACATTCTAGACATGTCTCTGTCTGGTTGAATCTTAACCACCTCTAAGACGTTGAATCTTACCTGAGCGATAGTATGATGATGTTCATGCCAATGTAGTGCTAGTGGTGAACTGAGGGTCTTGGTTCTGATTCTACTTTTGTGTTCAGTGATTCGAGTGCGTAGTGATCTCTCTGTTTTTCCAACATAGTAAAGTCCACAGGGACACCTCATTGCATAGATAACATGCTGACTGGTACAGTCAGCAGTGACATTTAGGTGAATGTTTTTGCCTGACCATGGGTGAGAGATGCTCTGACCAGTCAGTAATAATGGGGGGTTGGCAAAAATCCCATTGAAGTCAGGTTCGGACTGTAGTAAATACCAACGTTGTAACAGAATGTTCTTAATCTTGTGAGGATGTGTGGAAAAAGTTGAAACAAACACTTCTCTAGGCGTCATCTGCCTGTTCTGCTTCTTAAGGAGATCATTTCTGTCAAGAGATAAAGCACGTTTTTCTGCTTTATCCACTACTTCACTGGGATAACCCTGAGCCAGTAATTTCTGTTTGTACTCCTGTAATGTATTCACACATAAAGCAGAGTCCGAAGTAATACGTCTGACTCTAGTGAATTGTGAGTAAGGTAAATGCCGTTTTAAGGATGGGGGATGAAAACTATTGTACAGCAAAGAGTTGTTGCGATCTGTGGGTTTCTTGAAAACACTGGTGCCAATCCTAGTACCCATACGTTGTATGTTGACATCTAAATATGCGATGCTATGTAAATCCATGTTGAACATAAATTGGATTCTGGGGTTCTTGTCATTCAATTCCAGGATTCGAGTTTCCAAGTCAATTTATGAACCATGCCAGATAATCAAGATATCATCGATGAAACAACAGTATAATATCATGTTACCCATCCATCCTTTGTCTGAAAGAATGTGTTCCATCTCGAATTTCATCATGAAGATGTTTGCATAGCTAGGTGTGCCAGAAAAACCCATAGAGGTCCCATTAGCTTGAAGGTAGAAGCGATTTTTCCATTTAAAATAACTGTGGAATAAGCAAAAATGCAGCAACTCTAGAAGAAAAACCTTTTTCGCTTGTAGTTCATTGTGCCTTAGTAGTGCCCATTCAATGGACTCAATGCTCTCTAAATGGGGGATGGAAGTATATAAGGCAACCACGTCCACAGTGCATAGCCAAACCTCTCCAGTCTCAGGTATTTGAACTTCTTGCAAACGTTGTAAAAGATGGATTGTATCCTGCAAATATGAGGGACCAGCCTGTACAATGGGTTGCAAAAATGAGTCAAGATAGTGTCCCAAGGGTTCATGAATGGAGCTGCACCCAGATACAATAGGTCTAAAAGGTGGATCGAATAAATCCTTGTGTATCTTTGGTAGCATATAAAGTGCAGGCCTCCGTAAATAGCGAGTCAACAAAAACGCTTTCATTTTTTCCGTGATCCATTTCATCTCAATGGCATGGGTAAGCATGGATATTAACAGGGTTTAAAACGATGCAGTCAGATCTTCAAACAGTGGTAAGTAAGTCGAATCATCCTGCAGAATAGCCTCAATCTTGTTCTCATAGAACCTGCGGTCCATTACCACTAACGCACCACCCTTGTCTGCCGTTGTGAAATGTAAAGCTTGATTCATCCTCAATGATTTCAGTGCTGCTTTCTCGCTTTTAGATAAATTCTGATGGGTAGTGGACTGAATCGGCAGTTTAGACAAATCCTGTTTGACAAGTGTCTCAAAGGTATAAATGATCTTGTGAGATATGGGAGAGATGAAAGTACTCTTCGGCTTAAATTCACGATACTCAGATTCCTGTGAATCCTTGTGATCCACATTCAGAGTGGTGAAAAAATAACGAAGGCATAACTTCCTTGTAAATTTGTACAATGCAATCTCAGATTCTAGTGGTTTAGTGTGAAAGGTGGGCACAAAGGAGCTCCCTTTATCCAATGCAGAAAGTTGAGATTTAGACAAACTCTGGGATGAAATGTTGATGACTAATGTTTCTTTTGTCTTCTCGATGTCCCGGGTTTTTCCGAATCTGTGACCTCTGCTGGTTTTGCGGTGTCTACCTGTGCCGCCATGGGTTGAGTAGGAGGGATTTTTTGCTACCGGACTGGTCTCTAAAAAAGACACCTTTGGAGCGCTAGATCCGCCAGTTGCTACATTACTGTCTCCTGCTGATGCAATTGTAGGTACAGGAGGATGAGACATTTGTGTATCACTGATGGAGGCTAAACTCTCTTCAGAGGATGTAGTGCCAGGTTTAGTCAGGTTACGTTTCTGTGCATACACCTCGGCCCAGGAGTATACCTCATCTAGTTTATAGTCTATAGTTTCCCGGCGAAACTTACGAATCTTGCGTTCATGAATCTCTTAAGCATATTGATCAAGTTTCATGTTGATCCTACCCAAGGTCGACTGCCATGCATCTGCTGCCATGCGAAGGGTCAAAGCATCCTGTAATTCTTTGATTTCTTGCTCTAAGCCCACTAGAACCTGAGAAAGGTATTCCACAATTAATAATATCAAGTCCAATGAGCACTTATTAAGGATGGCATACCATCTATCCATTAATTTTTTGTTCATTTTAAAGAGCATAGGTTTAATAGCTAAACGCAACCCTCTCAGTATTCTGCTAGCTTTGTGATATTGAATCAGAGTGGTTGCATGTAACCTCTGATTTATCTCTCTGCGCATAAGGTATTCTAACTGTCTGATTTGTTGGTTGACTGGTCCATGTGAAGTGTCAAATGTCATGACCTCTCGAATGAGCCCATAAATATCGTGCGCCTCAGCTAAAGTGTAAGCCTTAGTTTCAGCTTTATTCTCAGTCAAATGTAAAATGTCCTCAAAAGACATCATGTGGTGCAAAAGTAGCTGATGGGGCAGAGAAAATTGTGGAACAAATCGAAATATATACAGCTGGGATGCACTCACCTAAACATATAATAGTCAATGTAAACACAATTTCCAAACAATAGTATTTTTCAAGTGTGCACCCTGTGGGGGCTCTGCCAGCTACCCGATTCAAAAAAGAAAAAACACACCAGGATGTATATCCTGGACACTGGGTGCACTACTACAAGTCACTATAAAAGTGTACACAATGTCAACAGCACAATGTGGAACAAGTTTATCACAATCAATCAATGCTAAACAATATAAACAACAGATGAATCTATGAATCCATTTAGCAATCCAAGCAATGACAAACATTCAAATTTGCTCAATCTTCTTTATTTCCAAGCGTTGCAGGCGCAATATAGTTCATTAGAAGGAACTGAATTCCATGATAACAAAAGGTGATACTGTCAAAACGATCGATCCCAATGCATTTCAGGCATTACAAAAGCCCTTCATCAGGGAAATCTGTAAACATCAATGTCACAAATAAATTATTTGTATAACTTGCTAATGCAAAAATTAATATAGAGAAAAGAAGGCTCAAGTGGGGGCAGGGAATGCGAACATAACACTGATACACGGAGGAACTTTAAGATGTAAAGCTACCAACACTCCCAAAGTCGAAAGTGTACATAACGGTAGAAAAACACAGAAACCTCTGAGGATGTGCAAAGAATACATGTGTGGAAGACACCACGTGTTACCACTGAATATAATATAAATTCACAATGAACACCGCTAACCAGCATATCCATCAAAATCTGCTGGATATATGTGGGGTGAATGGGAACCCGAGTGCCAGATGAAACCAGGTACCTCATGCAGATACGTATATATGCCCCAAGACATACCTTCCACCGTATTAGCCGATGGCTGACAGGCATTATGGTCTGAAAAACACAGGATGCAAATAAACAATGGTGTCAGAATGAAACTCAAAAGAAAACCACTCAGTCCCTGCAAAGCAAACCCCAAGTAGCTCACTGTGTCAAAGAGACAGGAAACGATCCGTAATGGAAGTATCCAAAGGCCGGACACTTGTCAAACAGGATTTGTCTAAACTGTTGATTCAATCCACTACCCATCAGAATTTATCTAAAAGCGAGAAAGCAGCACTGAAATCATTGAGGATGAATCAAGCTTTACATTTCACAACGGCAGACAAGTGTGGTGCGTTAGTAGTAATGGACTGCAGGTTCTATGAGAACAAGATTGAGGCTATTCTGCAGGATGATTCGACTTACTTACCACTGTTTGAAGATCCGACTGCATCCTTTCACACCCTGTTAATATCCATGCTTACCCATGCCATTGAGATGAAATGGATCACGGAAAAAACGAAATAATTTTTGTTGACTCGCTATCCACGGAAGCCTGCACTATATATGCTATCAAAGATACACAAGGATTTATTCGATCCACCTTTTAGACCTATTGTATCTGGGTGCTGCTCCATTCATGAACCCTTGGGACACTATCTCGACTCATTTTTGCAACCCATTGTACAGGCTGGTCCCTCATATTTGCATGATACGACTTATCTTTCACAACTTTTGCAAGAAGTAAAATACCTGAGACTGGAGAGGTTTGGCTATGCACTGTGGACGTGGTTACCTTATACACTTCCATCCCCCATTTAGAGGGCATTGAGTCCATTGAATGGGCATTACTAAGGCACAATGAACTACAAGCGAATAAGGTTTTTCTTCTAGAGTTGCTGCATTTTTGCTTATTCCACAGTTATTTTAAATGGAAAAATCGCTTCTACCTTCAAGCTAATCGAACCTCTATGGGTTTTTCTGGTGCACCTAGCTATGCAAACATCTTCATCATGAAATTTGAGATAGAACACATTCTTTCAGACGAAGGATGGATGGGTAACATGATATTATACCGTTGTTTCATTGATGATATCTTGATTATCTGGCATGGTTCACGAATTGACTTGGAAACTCGAATCCTGGAATTGAATGACAAGAACCCCAGAATCCAATTTACGTTCAACATGGATTCACATAGCATCGCATATTTAGATGTCAACATACAATGTATGGGTACTAGGATTAGCACCAGTGTTTTCAAGACACCCACAGATCGCAACAACTCTTAGCTGTACGATAGTTTTCATCCCACGTCCTTAAAACGGCATTTACCTTACTCACAATTCACTAGAGTCAGACGTATTACTTCGGACCCTGCTTTATGTGTGAATACATTACAGGAGTACAAACAGAAATTTCTGGCTCAGGGTTATCCCAGTGAAGTAGTGGATAAAGCAGAAAAACGTGCTTTATCTCTTGACAGAGATGATCTCCTTAAGAAGCGGAACAGGCAGATGATGCCTAGAGAAGTGTTTGTTTCAACTTTTTCCACACATTCTCACAAGACTAAGAACATTCTGTTACAATGTTGGGATTTACTACAGTCCGAACCTGACTTCAAAGGGATTTTTGCCAACCCCCCATTATTTGCGTATAAAAGATCACAGAATCTGAAGGAGATCCTCGCCCGACCCACTGAAGTCACCAAGGTTGCACAAAAAGGAATGATAAAATGCCTGAACTGCTCCCATTACAACAACGTACTGACTGGTCAGAGCATCTCTCACGATGGTCAGGCAAAAACATTCACCTAAATTTCACTGCTGACTGTACCAGTCAGCATGTTATCTATGCAATCAGGTGTCCCTGTGGACTTTACTATGTTGGAAAAACAGAGAGATCACTATGCACTCGAATCACTGAACACAAAAGTAGAGTCAGAACCAAGACCCTCAGTACACCACTAGCACTACATTGGCATGAACATCATCATAATATCGATCAGGTAAGATTCACCGTCTTAGAGGTGGTTAAGATTCAACCAGACAGAGACATGTTTAGAATGTTGTCTCAACGTGAGACACACTGGATACGTTTTTTGGACACACTCATACCAAAGGGTCTTAATGACAAACTGGAATTGTCCTGTTTCTTGTGAATGTTACATGTCATTTTATTATGAGGAGCTTTTGCTTTATTTTTATAACTCTGTTGCGGTTCTCATGAAGCACCATGTATGTTAGGTTTGTTTTATGTTATATCACTGCATTTCCTCTGTAGTCTCCATCAGCAACCACAGCCTACTATGTCTGTTTACCTGATTACTTTGTGTTTATTAGTATTTATTTGTAACTCCTCATTTGATGTTATGTTTATTTTGATGTTTGCACTTCACATTGTACCTTGTTTACAATGGAAAACTTCAGTGTTTCTATCAGCAACCATTGTGTACTATATTCTTTTACCTGTATTCATTATCTTGATGCACTAGTTTATTTTTCAATTCGGTATGCCTCTTTATGTCAGCATTGACTTGTTCACCATGTGTAAATTGAATCAACAGAAGTGCCTGTCATGTGTGACCTTGTCGTCACTATTGTTTGGTTTTGCCATGTCATTGTGGCAGTGCTATGCGCATCTGTGTAGTTTTTATTTTATTCTTGGTAAATGTGTTGGTTGTGTTTGTAAGTGCCAACGAGCGCTGTGTGCACTGTCTCTATCACTGATTGTTTTTATGAGTCACCGACACAGTATTGTATATTGATTCGGTTTGGGTTCTTTCTCTTTTTACTTTGCTACACATTTCGGGTGCACATGGACTCTCATTCGTATGAAGCTTCGCTTTTTACCATCCGGTGTCTAGGGTTACCATCTTTATTGAGAACGAACACTCGTGTTGCTCAAGAGTCCTATTTCTATGGTTGTGGGATACGCTGGTCACGTGACGGTCGGCACTTCCTTACTGAGATAAAGTGTCAGACAGCGTGCACTAGTTTACACGCCTGCTCCGGAGATTTTCCTCATGGACCGGCCTTTGGATACTTCCATTACAGATTGTTTCCTGTCACTTTGACACGGTGAGCTACTTGGGGTTTGCTTTGCAGGGACTGAGTGGTTTCCTTTTGAGTTTTGTTCTGACACCATTGTTTATTTGCAGCTTGTGTTTTTCGGACCATAATACCTGTCAGCCATCGGCTAATACGGTGGAAGGTACGTCTTGGGGCATATATACGTATCTGCATGAGGTACTTGGTTTCGTCTGGCACTCGGGTTCCCATTCACCCCACATATATCCGGTAGATTTTGATGAATATGCTGGTTAGCGGTGTTCATTGTGAATTTATATTATATACAGTGGTAACAAGTGGTGTCTTCCACACATGTTTTCTGTGCACATCCTCAGGGGTCTCTCAGTTTTCCTACCGTTATGTACACTTTTGACTTTGGGAGTGTTGGTAGCTTTACATTTTAAAGTTCCTCCGTGTATCAGTGTTATGTTCACATACCCTGCCCCCGCTTGAGCCTTCTTTTCTCTATATTAATTTTTGCATTAGCAAGTTATACAAATAATTTATTCGTGACATTGATGTTTATAAATTCCCCTGATGAAGGGCTTTTGTAATGCCCGAAATGCATTGGGATCAATCGTTTTGACAGTATCACCTTTGTTATCATGGTATTCAGTTCCTTCTGATGAACTATATTGCATCTGCAATGCTTGGAAATAAAGCAGATTGAGCAACTTTCAACGTCTGTCATTGCTTGGATTGCTAAATGGATCCAAAGATTCATCTGTTGTTTATATTGATTTTGATAAACTCGTTCCACATTGTGCTGTTGACATTGTGTACACTTTTATAGTGACTTGTAGTAGTGCACCCAGTGTCCAGATATACATCCTGGTGTGTTTTTTCTTTTTTGAATGGGGTGGCTGGCAGAGCCCCCCCACAGGGTGCACACTTGAAAAATACTATTGTTTGGAAATTGTGTTTACATTGACTATTATATGTTTAGGTGAGTGCATCCCAGCTATATATATATTTCGATTTGTTCCACTACTTTCTAAAAGTGGCATTTTCCGAATTGTAATTTGAAATCTGACTTCATCATAAGTTAAGATTTTAAATTAGGATTCCAGAGACACCAGACTTGGGGGTCTTATCTCTTTCCAAGTGGAAATTACACTTATGAAATGTAATAAGGTAATCCCAATTTTATCCTTTAGGAGAGATAGGCCTTGCAGTGGTGAAAAAGGACTTTGGGAGTTTTTCACCACCAGGGCATGTAAAACTTAAAAGTATGTGTCCTGCCTTTTAAATACATTGCCCCCTGCACTCTGGGTTGCACAGGGCCTATCTTAGGGGTGATTTAAATGTTTAAAAAGGCACGGTTTGGGCCTGGCAAAACGGTTTTTGCCAGGTCGACATGGAAGTGTAAACTGCACACACAGGCCCTTCAGTGGCAGGCCTGAGAAATGGTTAAAGGGCTACTAAAGAGGGTGGCACATTCAGTGCTGCAAGCCCACTAGTAGCATTTAATTTACAGTCACTGGGTTGAGGGGATACCACTTTACTGGGGACTTATACATAAATTAAACATGCCAATTGGAGATGAACCAATGTTACCATGTTTAGGGGAGAAAGCACAAGCACTTTAGCACTTGTTAGCAGTAATAAAGAGCACAGAGTCCTAGTACCAGCAAGAACAAGGCCAGAAAAGTGGAGGAGGACCACCCTAAGGCTGTCAGGTCTAACAGAGGGAGAAGACAAAGCATAGGTGATATGACAAAAGAGTCAGCTAATAAACGGCATGAAAAGGCATGTGGAGAAAATAACGCATATTGGCCTAATACAGCAGTGCCATATGTTGATCTGCTAATGTGGTGATGTTGGCAAATGTCTTCTGTTCACAGTATTGATTCTACTAGGAAATATGTGAAAGAACAGATGTGATGCACCAATTCAAAGTTTGGGAGGCCCCAGCAGAAACAGAAGTTGATTGGACCAACTGAGATCTTTCACTTATGTTGTCCTGGGCATTCGTATCTTGGACCTTCAAAATGTGGACCCACTCAGTTATCCAATTATTCACAAAATGTAGTAATAATGAACTTTGTATGCTGAATAATGGAGAACCTCACCTCCTAGTTCTTCTCGACCTCTCGCCTGTATTCTGTAGTTGTATACAAACGTCACTGACAAAAATCTTGGACGACCGGATGGAGACCAGTGCCACATTCCTAAGCTAATGTAAGCATGACGACGAGAGCAGTAAAAACATGCATTAGCTAACACAGGAGTTGGATTAGATGCAAGAGAATCACTACAAAAATGAGTGTGCACTTCCTGGAGATGAATCACACCCCTGATAATATGGAGCTGATCATCTTGGAATCTGTGACACATAATGACAATCCACAATTGATCCTAGAACAGAGATGGGTGAGGACTCAAGACCATTATTTTCATACTTAGAGAATATTCCTGGCGTAGGATCCGGCGTGTTTTAACAGGCCTGATTCCAGTGGGGATTGGGTAAGAGATCACTATTGAGCCTGCATTTGCTTCACAATCATTTACCTAGATGCATGCAATAATCACATTGACTAGAGGTTGTGATAACACATGAAAATGAGGTACATAATAGCCAGTGTGAATGTTAAGTTTGTGGTGCAAAAAGGCTTTGTACATTTGGTCCATAATCTCAGTGACATGGTCCTGGAGGCAAGAAGATGGCTGACACAGACTAATGGCATTATTTAGAGTTTATTGGAAGGGATACTCCGTCACAAATGTGGCAGATGTCCTATCAGCCATATTACAAGCTAATTATAGCCTATGGCACTTGTAATAAGGCAAATGGAATATCCGTCACATTTGACTAGGCCTGGGCGAAATTTAAATTATGCCGGTATAATCCACAAAATTTCAGGAATTTTATGTTAAACATGTTACGCGCAATGCCCCAAATGACACCATTACCTCACTTCCCACAAGTATGCACTATGCACAGTAAGAATTTACTGTGAATGACACCCTTCACGGTAAAAAGTTATCGCAAAAGCACAGGAGCAACAGAATGCAAATGGCTGTTTTTCACAGTGTTTAAATGCATCCTCATACCAAAAATTGACATGAGAATGGATTTACACTAAAATAGAGCACAAAATGACAGATTTGTATTTCACGTCATTATATATAATTTTGTGTAAGATTTCCGAAATTTCACATAATCATGTAAATTTTGCACATCCCTGAACATAGTATCCCATACACCAAACTCTAAATAAGGCTCTTAATTTATATTTGGAGACAGAGCTTTCCTAAAATTCAGTGTTGGCTCCTCGTGGAAATGGTCTGTGTTACGCCATGGTAAATGCCCTCATGTTGTGAAGAGGATTCTTAGGCTCTTATTACAAGTGGCCCGGTAATTGGTGTAATATTTATTTCACCCTACAAAATCCTATTCTGCTGAGTCGAAATTTATCAGGTGCAATAAATACCACCAGATTATGAGTTTTTGGGGAATAACATGCAGAATTTAGTGCTTGCGCCCCCAAAATCTGCATGCTCTGGTAAGTCCCGGACATTTTTCCTCTGATAAAGATCTCTGGTTTGATTTGCTAATATTTATCACAAAACGCATAATTGAGATATCCATTGTGAAATCAGTTACAACCCGTATTGCAAAGAACCGGGTATCCCATAATCATGAAGCCTTAGCACAAGTAAGAAAAATATATTATCAAGAAGGGTTTACATTTAGAAGGAGTTGGGTGCTCTTTGGAGCGGAATTCCCTCTTCATAATTCCATAGATAATGTTGGGGGAGGGAAATTTTGGGTTGAGTTTGAGACTAGTTTTATTTAAATACTTTCAGCTATTGCGGTATCTCAAGGAGAGAATCTCGGGTGCAATACGAAAATCCAGGCAGAAAAGATCTAAAAGAGAACATGGCTAAACGTATAAATGCAGTACAATCCCAAAGACATTAATTGCAGCACCCAGAGCAGTGTTTCATTTTAAGACTTTGACAACGAAATACAGTGCAACTGTGGCCAGAGTTCCACTTCTTTTATTGGGACTGCTACACTACACGTAGCACACAACAACAAGCTTTCAAATTGTAGGTTTATAAAGGCATCTTTAGGTCACACAACAAACATGCCTGCCTTATTCTTCAGACTTAACACTGATGGGCATTTGCTACTTTTCAGTCTTTCTGGACTTTTTAGATCTTACAGACAGTCTTTTGTTGCACCAGGAAAATTACTTAATGGGGCACATTCTTTATAACAGCCTCAGAATAAAACTAGAACACTATTGGGACAAATGGCACAGGTTGCTTTCAAGATTCTATGGGCTTTTTCATGAGTCTGTTTTTCAGTTGTCACTTACATGTGCTAGTGTCTCGCACAACAAAGGAATTGGATCTCCCGGGAATCTTGGGCTTGACAGGAATTGGATCTCCTGGGAATCTTGGGCTTGAAAGGAATTGGATCTCCCAGGAATCTTTGGCTTGAAAGGAATTGCATCTCCTGGGAATTTTGGGCTTGAAAGGAATTGGCTCTCCTGGGAATCCTGGGCTTGGTGTGCGTATTAGGCAAGCCCATGTTGCAGGGATTTGGTAAACAATGGCATTTAGAATGGCTGACAATGTTGGACACATTGGACATTTCACATGCAATGAGCCAAACAGGACTATGGCCTGCATACGCTGGTGCCTCAAATTAAGAAAAATTTACAATAATCGTCCCATTAATGCTTCTCCTCTTTAGTTTTTCTCTTTCTGGGTTCCCTCAAAGCTTTCATTGGTGCTCACTGATAAAACCACATCACCAGTGAGAGCACCGATACACAACCATCTTGCAAGATCTAGAAAAAGGTTTGGGAAATCAGATGACAAATAACCCTATCTGAACATCATCCCTGAAATGGCTTCCATTGACTACGATGTGCAAGCATTATGGAAAGGAGGGTGCTCTTTTGCACTCTGGGCCCTGTTTTAGAGGCGAAATCTTGTGTTGGAAACGCAGTGCCCTAGTAATCCATATTGGACTGGTAATCAAAATTACAGGCCCAATCAGGGTTACAAGGATGAGTAATTTACCGGAGACTTTGGTTTTCGAAAGTTGCTGAGGCCGTTGAGTAAAATATAAAGCAAAACATGTGGAAATATGTGTGGAAATGCAGAATCCTAAATGGTATTCCCCGAAAAGCCCATAATCTGGATTTTGAATGCCCTCCCCAAGTTATCAAAGCCCCAAGTATTGGTAACTACTGGGGGGAATACGGGTCAAAAATACGTCTAAATGAGAATAGGCCCCACTCTCTATGCAACTCTGCATTCTCAATCTTAATACTGTCTAATTCAGCATCATCTGGACGAGAAATGAATCTTCACTGTGAAGGACTGAGGAATCATATATGACGGTAAAAGTTTTAGCGTGAAAACTTAGTTATGGTATTTATCAAATTATGTGGTATGGATTATTCACTTAATAATAGTCGATGATCCTGTTGTCAAGACAAAGTTGTAAACCTTGGGCCCGAGTCACAAAGGAAAACTGAGACGAAAGTCTAACTTTACGAATTTCGGTATTCACACAAGGCATTTACGAGCAGTAAAGTTAGACTTTTGTCTCAGTTAAACTTAAGTTTTGGTCTTAAGTTTGACTGAGACCAAAACTGAGACAAAAGTGTAACTTTACTACTTGTAAATACGCTTTGTGAATACCGAAAATCGTAAAGTTAGACTTTTATCTCAATTTACCTTTGTGAATTGGGCCCCTTGTGTTTGCAACCAAAATCTCAAATGTGAGGTCTCTAAAAAACTGCGCAGAATTGAACTGAAACAGTGCTATTTCATTAAAGTGAATCACTTCTCTACATACACTCACACTTTCACTATGAATATATGGCACGAACATAACTTTTCTGTAGATACACATGCGTATTACTAAACTAGAATAGATGGTGTGCTAAATGTCGATTACTATACCCATAAACATAGGGCCCGATTCACAAAGGTAAACTAAGACGTGTAGTAAAGTTAGACTTTTGTCTCAGTTGAACTTAAGTTTTGGTCTTAAGTTTAACTGAGACCAAAACTGAGACTAAAGTCAAACTTTTCTACTCGTAAATGCCCTTTGTGAATACCGAAAGTCCTAAAGTTAGACTTTTGTCTCAGTTTACCTTTGTGAATCGGGACCATAATTTGGGTGGTATGTGCTGTATGTGTCTTATAACCCCCGTTTTGTTCCTGAAGTTATTGATATCAAACCTTCATCAGGACAAGGTTTGAAGGCAGATGGAATGGAATCAGGCTGACCTTTGTCTATACATTTTTTGTTGTAGAGTACAAGCCATGTTGTGCTGTATTGGATGCTGATTAGTTGTCAACCCTGTTACCTATTGCCTGTCAATGATTTTCTTTCCACAGGGGACACATGAGCCTGTGCTCTATAAA
Organism: Calotriton arnoldi; assembly: GCA_963921515.1. Taxonomy (NCBI): domain Eukaryota; kingdom Metazoa; phylum Chordata; class Amphibia; order Caudata; family Salamandridae; genus Calotriton; species Calotriton arnoldi. The sequence goes on along the minus strand of CAWUFW010014692.1, from coordinate 165,825 downwards.
GGGTGGTTTGCATGTCTTTTTGCACTATTTGCTTGGGTGCACAACTTATTGTCCACCTGCCCGCATTTTTGATGGTCTATGGCCTCTGTATGTTGTTTCTCGCTTATATATTTTTATTACTTTGTGCCTTTTTGCTCAATGTCGTATTACAATAAGCTGCAAGTAGTTTGTGTTCTTATAGTGTGCTTTTAGTTTTATATATTCATATATTCATATGACGTGGTGCTTTTATATAAACCTAGAATGTGCATTTGTGATATTTCAGAAGAATTCCCATAACTTTCTTCTCCCATTACATCACTAGTGACAAGGACAGTTCCTTACTAGTGCTCTGAGAATCACTATAAAAGCAAGGTCTTCAGCTCTCGCAGGAAAAGAGGAGCATTTTCTACTTCAGGTGAGCTGATTATTTTCTCAATAAGGTTCTTTATTAATAACACATTGGATTCTCATAGACAGATCTTGACATTGCTTGTTCCTGGCTGTTTGCCTTCCGCATTCAGGTATGTAGCAAATGTACCGTACTTCTCGTGATGGCAGACATTTCAGTGCTAATTATTATTAGCTAGGACTTGGCAAAAATGGAATTCATATGTATCTAGCTTCCTGTTTCTGTATTGTTTCCTTTTGTTCATTGATAGGTCCCGCACTTCTTTGCGGTCTGTTACCATTTTGGAAGCTACTAGGAGCGATACGTTTAAGAGGGGTCCACACCAATCGCAGTGTTGGATGAGGGGCGGATCCTTTCCCCTCTTCAAATTATCGACAAGGAATAAGCATAAACAAGTTGCTTAATGATACATAGTGTTTACAAGACGAATTTGAACAAACAGGGGATTTCTGCACTTTCACAAATGTCTCCTCAAGCTTTGGTCCTATTGGATAGACCTTTTTAAGGATCCACACTATATTCCCAAGGACTATATATGAACAGACCTACAAAATTCTTTTTCCCAAATGAGGACGGATATTTCTTATTTTCCTTGTGCCCTGAAGAAGTCCACATGTATGTGGACGAAACACATTGGCTGACTCTTTTGATACATATTGATGATGCAACAATAAAGAGAAGAATTTCAACTACTTCTGGAACATTGTGGATATATTTGGAGTTAGAACTAGGATTGTAGAAGTGGTGCACCTCTGTTTGCTTTGTTTACCTGTTTTCACCTAACTTAGGTTGGCACTCGTTGGGCAGAGGGTGCCTACAGTGAGTGCACACATTGTCATAGTCAAATTGCTTGATTCAATAATTTTATTGTTGGGAGATATCAGTTGTGTGTGCAGCATCAAAGTCTGGTCTACTGCCTGTTGCTGTTGTCTCATAGTTGCCACACTTCTGTTTATATCTCGTATAATAGTTCTTCGTATATTTTGCACAAGACTGGCTTCAAACAAAGTCAGTGTGTCGCCCTAACTGGGACGTGTATGCCCAGACATGGGTCCCATGCACACTGTGCCACTGGAACCAAGCTATACCTGTCTGATGACCCCTAATAAGGGTGAAACCGGTCCTCAGTTGCTTGTACTCCCACTCAGGGAGGACCTGGCCTGGCATTTTGGGCTGGACTGTTCCCGTTGGAGCAGGGTCAAGACTGATTGGCATATGGCTGGGTCCGAACTGAGGTGGCATGGTGTGTAAAATAATGATAGACTCGTATGTGGCCCGAGTAATTACTAGTGGCTGAGATAATTCAAGCATTCCAATCCATCACTTTTTTCTATACTTTAGTGTGTCACACTAAGTAGGTTGATTTGGCCCTGAGGTGGGTCTGATGCACACTGTGTCACTGGAAGCAAGCTGTACCTGGCTGATGAGACCTAATATCATCCCTAGAGGAAGTGGCTTAACAGCTAGAATGGTCGACCTTGAAGCTGGGGAACCAGGTTCAAGTCTGGCTTAAGGCTCAAACATCCAGTGATTCTGAGCAAATCACTAAATCTCCCCCCGCCTACAAATGAATGTGTCCGTCTGTAATGCAACTGGTTCTCATGTAATGCACTCTGAAACCTTCGGGTCGAGTTTGCACTATATAAAACTGTAAAAAAAAGGGCACAAACGGTCTTGGGTTGCATGTGTTTCAGTTCAGGGAGGACCTAGCCTGGCAGTTTGGGCTAGACTGTTCCCCCTGGCACATGGTCAAATCTATTTTCGATTGGCTGGGTCCAAACTGAGGTGACATGGTGTAGTGTAGCTCCTATTTCCCTAATAGGTTCTCCGCATTGGAATAATTTCCCCTATAGGTTTGACATAGGACTAAGGTCAGTATGTCCCTATCGAGTATATTAAACTTAATTACTTGTGCCAGCTAGCTCAGAGGCCACTAGAAACTCCTTGACAAACAAGAAGGGAGTAGTTTCTGGCAGCCGCAAAACATGACCACTTTGTTTCCCTTTAGAATCAGAACGTGTCCGAGAGTCGTAGAAACAATAGATAACTATTTCACTCAGCTCAATCGTGCATACTTAGTTTTCCTCAAAGTTACAAAGAAAGAATAGACGGGCGTTTCAATAAAAGGTTTATTGAACAGTCTTGTTTCTTGTGTAAGTAAAATGTGCTGTTACAATCACAAGACAGTATGCAAGATAAATAATGTACAGCGTAAGCAGTAGAAATAAATAATACTGCGCTAGCATGATCTTTAGTAGATATTCATTTACATAAATAACACAGACTAAAAATGCGAGTACTCATACGATGCATTGCTAAGCTAGTTCTACCCCAATGTACCTAACCTAGGTGTAGGGAGAGATATGAAGTAGGTGAAGTATTCCTTACTATGGTATACTAAGAGTATGTTAAGTCTAGTATGCTTAGTATGCCAAGAGTCCCTCTAGGTTTCTAGTCAGCTCCATACCTTGAGAATGAGAGAGGTGGGAATCTCTTGCCAGACTCGAACTCCAACACCCCGCGAGGGAAGTCAGATCACTGGAAGCTGGACTCTCTGCGTGCAGGGATGACAGCGTCTTCTCAGTGCGTCAGGCCGGGAAACGGGCTCCTCTGAAGTCGAGATCTCCTCTGATTTACAGGGGCTAGGGAAGGTATATTTATACCTGAGAGGTACCTCAGAATGTTAGCATTGACGTGAATCGGACAGCGGAAGACGTCATGAATGAACCCCTAAGGTATAATGGTTCATGCATAATAGATGAGTCCTTGAAGAAATCAATAGTCCTGTGCTAGGGAAACTCCCGAAGCCTAAGGGTCTGTTCTTCAAGAATTCGTTGTGACGTTAGGGTGGACGGATGTCGGAGACCATGCCTGTATTTGGAGTGCACGGTTTAATGCCTAAATAAGGACTGGGATTTTATGCCTATATAAGGGCAGGGCGAATTGTGCCTATATAAGGACATGATACAGGAAAGCCCGTGTATGGACACCCTAAGAGGAATACAACAATGGTGTGCAAAATAATGATGGACTGGGTTGCAGCCCGAGTAATTACTAGTGGCTGAGATTAATACAAAATTCTCACCAATCATTGTTTTATATACTTTATTAACATGAGAGGCATCCATGTTTTGTTCTATAAGAGTGAAGCTTGCACTGTGAATGTTTTTAATGTACCTGCTGTATGTGAATCATTTGCTACTATACCTGTCTGAATAATGGAAACTTGCACTGCTGTACATTTCCTGTGTGTCTGCTAAGGGAAGCTTGAACTGCAAATGCTTGCACTCTAAGTGCTCTGTAAGTGAGTGATGCTTGCACTGCTATTGCTAGTACTCTGCAGTATGATATCCAGAACTTTCACTACTGTACCTGTTTTATGTGTGAGGGAAGCTTCACTGCTGTTACTTCCCCTCAGGGCAAGCATCCACCTGCTGTATCACCTGTGTGTGTGTGAGAAGCTTGCTTTTGTACACGCTATGACTCTGTCTCCAAGGCTCTCACACAACTACACTGGCTGCCCATAGCCAAGCGTATCCAATTTAAGGCTTTATGTGTAGCCTTCAAATCTCTGCATGGTCTTGCTCCACTGCAGCTGTCACAATACTTTAAACTGTATATTCCGGCCAGGTCTTCGGATTGTGGCAATCTGATCGTACCTAGGGTACGGAAACTAAAGTGGGGAGGTAAAAGTTTTACACATACTACTGCCAAGCTCTGGAATTCCCTCCCTATAACCTTGAAAAAGAATCAAATTTATATAAGTTCAGGAAAGGATTGAAAACCTGGATGTTTTAATGGTGACTCCATCGCTTATTTCAACATTCCATCAAACTGAATCCGTGCCTAGACACCTTCGGGTATATGATGCGCTTTACAAATATTTCATTTAATTTCATCTGTGTGCTAGGGAAGCTTGGCTGCTGATGCTTGGACTGTACTTGACCTGTATTTGAGGGAAGCTTACACACCAGATGCCTGTACTGTAACCTTCTTTGAGTGTTAGGGAAACTTGTAGTGCAGATGGGTATACTATTCCTTCAGTTTGCTAGTAAAAAAATTGAGTTTGTATCCTGCAACACCAATACCCAGTAACATAAAACAATAATAAAAGTGAAAGAGACCCAGGTGGCCTCATGGCTCCCTCTGAATTTCCTGTAGGCTTCACTATTTCAACACTCAGTGTTATTAAAAAAACATATATGACTCTAAAGTACCCTTAGGGACCGTAGCTCTAGGTGTATAATGTGAGTAAGGTAGGGTAGGGAAGCAGAGAGGAACATCCCCTATTAAGCTGGTTTTAACCACCAACGAAGGAGGATATTCCTTTACACCACTACCCCCCAAAAGACACAGGGGCTTATTTATGTGAGATTTGCGCCGCCGGAGCTTCACTTTTTTTTTTACCCTCCGGCAGCGCAAGCCTGTCAACCATATCTATGAGGCGACGCAAAGCCGCCCTGCGTGGCTTAGCATGGCCTCATAGATATGGAGTAAAACAAAGTAGTGCAAGTCTCTGCGTTGCCTTACTCTGCGTCAAGGAGGCATTCCTTCGGCGTTGTGGTGAGTGTTCCCACGCAACACCCATGGATTTCTAATGCTGCCCCAGATTTACTTATTCAGGTGAACCTGGGACAGCGCCAAAACCTTACGCCTCCCCAGAGCAGGAGTAACAAGGAGAAATATTTTTATTTCTCCTCGTTTTCTCCTCTTTCCATGTATGCTGCATGCTGCACAAAAACAATCCTGCCTACAACTGAGGCACCCTTGCACCATGGTGCCTACATTGGTGCTAGGCAGCAAATTGTGCGCCCGCGCAGGGGGAAAGGACAGAAATGCACCGTATTTCATAAATACGGTGCATTCCTGCCCTTTCACATTGGAGTAGGGCAGCGCAGCAAGAAGACTTGCGGCGCTGCCACACGCCAATTCCTCATAAATGAGGTCCACAGCCTCTGAATACCCCGGGGCTTATTTACAAGCCCCTTGCGCCACTTTTGCGTCACTTTTAACATGGGAAAAATGACGCAAAAGTGGCGCAAGGGGCTTGTAAATAAGCCCACCCCCCCGTTGTTATTTGTCTCTTGTTGAAGTTTCGAGGCTGAAACATTACGCCACAGATTTTCTACATCCATTGTCAGTGTATGAGTCTTAGTTTGTGAAACAGGTTACATATTTGGCTTTGTGGTAATATTTGTGTGCATAAACAGGGTTTCTCTTGTTTTAGAATGTCCTATGTTCGATGTATCTTGAGATGTGCTGTTTATTCATACTAAGGAGCCCATGAACTGTTTATGCAGATCACACAGGGCAGGGTGAGTCCTTTCGAGGCTAGGAACATAAACTAGAGTCTTCAAATGAGATGACACTGTTGTATGTGCACCTGCTACAGAGATCCGTGTTTACACTTCAGGACACTGATTCGAATCCTACTTTCAGCCTTTTAAAATGAGTACCATAGTGTAGGAGAATATTAGTTATTAAGTTATATGCATGATATGAATTGGGTGCAGGTTGTGATCAAGTTGTATAAATGTGTCCAGAGGTTGTGCCCACGCTGCCAAGAACAGGATCTGTGCAGAAAGCTGCAGACCCTAAGATATAAAATACCCCACAGCGCTCAATGCGTTCTTTATGGACTTCAGTCACACTGCACTTGCCAATATGCCACAGATGCCAGTCGATACAGTGCTGATTGCCATTACCATCATTCTTCATATGCTCACTCAGTGCTCACACCAGGGTCTAGGGTAGCACTGCAGTCACAGCACCATTGCGTCTTTAGGACTGGATTAAAGCGCTCACTACTCCTCCTGGGACCAAAAGATAGAAGATTCAATAGGCCGTGCCACATCAACAAATGAACCTATTGGGTCAAAGACTCCTCCACGCACAGGCCTGTACCAAATGTCACTACATGACAAAGCATAGGCTGTCAAGGGTTGCACACAGTGAGGGGGAGCCCAAGGGCACAAGTAGTACTCGGTGATGTACCACTTTAAAACCACTGACTTCCTAATGATGGACGCAAGTAGATATATAAAAAAAAAATTACAAAAGCTATCTTTCAACCATGTAGTAATTAAAAAGTAACCTCTGCCTACTGACATACTGACACAGAGCCAAAATGAACCACAAAGAGTTACTAAATCACATTCAAAAGTAGAATGGGTAACATATAGAAACCCCTCCCAACTAACTATTGAGGGGCATAAATAAATGAGGAAAAAAATACAATCTAAACTGCTGCACAGCTGCCTCTGAAGACAGAAAAATGTTACACTGTCTAACAGAATCACCTTCAAGAATAACTAAAGTAACTGCACATGTATCTAAACAATATTAAAAAATGCTTTTAATTCTTAAAAAATAAAAAACACCCAAAAGTATAATTTACATCAAATAAACTTGCACCTTACCGTCTTCTGAAAACAGATACATCAAGAGAAAGCATTAAAAAAAGACCAGCTTTAATATCCTGAAGCTTCTACCAACAAAATAGATGTATTTTGTTGACAAATAAACATACATATAAAATGACGCAAAATGTTTAACCTATGACACTAAAATTATTTTATGGAATTTATATCATTCACCGATCCTGAAATGTCAAACCAACACAACATTACAAATGGAATATTACCTATTATCCTAACTCAGATACACATACAACAAGCATTTGCAATGCAAACGGTCTCGCATTTGTGAAAGTTAGAGCTATTGGCATTATAAATGAAAATGTTTTTTACTTATGTTTTTTTTTGTTTGCAATGGAGTAACATAACAGGTAAAGCAGCAGACTTTGGAACTGGTGAACTAAGTTTAAGTTTTGAGATTGATTAACCGTCCTGTGCTTTATGTAATTGTTTTGTTTTTGTTTTAATTAACAGGTATTGCGGAGAAGATTCATAAAATCAAAAAAATAAATAGAGAAGCAAAACAGTGATAGTGAAGTCACTCACTCGCTGGTTAGGAAGAACGGGGGCTGCAGAGGGACATTTATAGGAGGTAATGTGGTATGTGCATTGTAACATGTCGCAATGTGTGCACTTTGCGACAGGACACTAACTACACGAGGGGCGTGTGCACTATAAATCTGTTGGATGCAAGAGCCGCCATTCACTGATGTGCTGAGAAGTGCACTATCTGTCATACGTGAGGGCGGCACTCACTGCAGGGGGGGGAACAGTGAAATGAGGGAGGAGGAGGGCACATGATGCACTTCAATGACCTCCTGTTAAAAATAAAACTAGGGGCGCAAATCCTGTTAGATAGTGCTTGCGCTGTCTATTAGGCTCCAACTAAAAAGGTATCATTAATATTGGTACTGTCATTTGTACCCAGAGGTAAGAAGAGTTGCAAAAAAACCATGGTGCAAATAACATTAGCACCAAGTACAAGGGGTGTTTTTTACGTAATGACGAACTGTGGTAGTAATAGGTAACAACATAAAACAGTTCTTGCACCCCATTTGCTGGTGTTATTACCCCTTGAGCAGTGTGTTACAAGGACAGTTAACACCTGATCCAAACTGGTTGTAACTGACTGTGCAAAAACAGAAGCAAATGCAATTTTCACTCAGCTTCTGATGGGAGCATGTGTTAGAATGGTTGCAAACCCAATCGCAGCGTTTTACACTAAATTATGTAAACTGGGCTAGAAAAATACCCAAATATCTCGAAATTGACATGGGTGCCCTTCTGTAACACTACTGAGATTAATTTTGGCTTTGTAGTCAAGTATTGTACTAGATTTACTGCACAATTCCATTAGAGTTTACCGAAATGACCACACCGATGCCATGCATTACCATCCACAGTACACATGGCACGGAGTCACTGCCACCAGACACATGTGGCGTCTTACACAAAGTGTAACGAGTCGTGCATGCACACAGTTGAAATGCTAGGAGGACTACGGTGAAGGAGACCACTTACTGCCCACTACATTTTCTTTTCTTTGAGTGTAGTGGCAAAACTTAAGGACTCCCCGCCACCTGGTCTCTTCCTGCCCACTACGATTACCACCTTGTGCCATGTCACTATTGTTTGCTGTCCTAGCACTATTTCCTGCAACATTGTCTTTATGCGTGTCAGTGGCAGCCATCCAAGACCACAACTCTCAGAATGTATTAGCCTGTCAAGTGGAAGAGCAGTACTTGTAAATACAGTGCTGTGCCAGCAACAACTGAGGTAATGACCCAACCCACCACACTTCTGCTGTAGATGACGTTACCAAGAACAGGTCCAGAATAATAATTTTTTTGAGCGACAACTGTGATTTTACTTTGCCATTTAGGTACTCCTTTGTCCCATATCCACAGTCTATCCCCTCTTTGGCCCTTTGTAGTAGCACCTTAAGGCAGCTGCGTACACACTCCTTTATGTAGCACTACCAAAGCAGAAGTAAGGAAACGCAGCTCAGTTGTGAATGGAACGCCGTTCCAAATTCTATCTGCAATGTCACAGTCACCAGAAACACATTTCAAGACCAAAGAGCATAACATTGTATGTTTGTTAGGAATCTCCTCCCCAATGCACTGTCATCATTCCCTCATGTACCAGGCACTGTAATGAGCCTTTATCTCATCCAGTATCTGGTCAGGATGACCAACGCGCCCTGTTCAAGCACATGGCGCATTGTCCACGACAAACTGCCATGCATTCACCCAACGCCACCTGAGTGTTAGGGTTTGTGGGGCACTGACCACGATATCTGTCGATCAAGGGACAGCGGTCGGACGTTTCTTAAGGACCTCATCTGCCCCGCAACTCAGGATGTACTACAGGAGGGAGGCCAGAACTACAAGCCCCAGAACACCCTGAACTGATTATGAGGCAGGGAGGCTCAGCAGCAGATTGGTCGGACACTTATTAAGGAACTCATCTGCCCTGCGGCATGCTTCTGGGCATTACCAACGTAGCGGACAAGCACAAGTGCGACTTAAACAATATTTTTTTACCAATGTAGACCCGAAAGCACGACAACAACGCCAAACGCTGCACTACCATTCATTCATTCATTGATTCATTCACAATTGCTGGGTGGCAGCAGCCAGGCCATCCTGGCTGTTGCAGTTTACCTTCATTTGCGACATTCTTGCACACAAAACCAACACAATTCCGCACAAAATCCTTGAGAAAATGTGTCTCCACTACCCCATGCAGCTCCATCGCGGTTTCCATCTCTGTTCGTCTCAGCAAGCACTTACTAGCAGCTGCTGCCTTTATCAAGCCCACAGGCAAAGCAAACAAGTCCTTGCTGCTGCCCAGTTAGACAGCTCAGTCAATGTGGCTATTTACACTCGGGAACCACGTACTGGCAAGGCGAGCCTCTCTGCTGTCCCCAGTCCCCTCGCGTGTACCTGCCCATCTCCGCGAGCTCCACAAATAAACACAACTTTCACATCAGCCAGCCTGTCACATGATCCACAGAGCCACTTCAGAAGAAATAAGCAAAGCATGTTGTGCCTGCAGTAGGAGAAACTCAATAAAGAAAATAGTGCTTACAAGACTAAAAACACGTACCGTGCAACAACCGAAGTAAAGGGGCCAGTCGCCATGGGAGGTCACAAATGAAGACAAGACAGTACTAAGGAGGGACTAACAAGGCTATTTACGAATCAGAAGCCAGCATTTACGAAGGACAATGACACAAGCTAATGACAAATATGGACGGAGAGTGGGCGGGGCTTTTATTCCATACTCCAGTACAGCAAGTCTCGCAGAGCAACGCATGCGCGCTGACTCTAGGCTTGACCTTAAAATGAGTGCACTCACTCGAAGTACACTAAATATTACTCCAGTTGGTGTTTGGTCATGCCACTACAATAAGTGACAACATTGAAAATACATGAGAGTAAACTATCAAACTTCAATTTCAGAAATGTATGTTACTAACACAGTAGAGTTCTTAAAATAAGCATCTACCAGCTCTACAGTTGTGCCTGGTACAATAATTAGAGAATGCCCCCAAAAATCCCACCTCATGAACTATGTCATATACACAAAACCTGAGGAGAACAATAAGCAGGAAAAGGGGGAAGTCAGACAAGCCAAACTAGCACCTAAATCCTTTTCTGAAATAGGCATTTTACTCCATCTATGGCATATGCCAAAGGAGAATGCATCCTCTAAAACAATTATATAATGACAATACAAGAATAATTATATTCTGCACTGCTAATAATCTTTTAAACTTGACCATATCATCAGTTTGACTAATCATACTCCCCGTTAGCCAAAGTTACACAGTAAGTGGACAGTACTACTATACTAAGATTCATTAAGTGTTTGGCTGCCTAACACCTTTCATAATTGTTTTACTAAAAATAAACAAGTAAACTAATAAATATACCCAACCAAAATAATGGAATTTGAATGTGCAGTGATGGACACAATCTTAAACCTACCCTGAAACCCAGGCACAAGCGTATTACCTCCATTTTTGTCCAAGCAGTTTGCAGCACCTGAAAAATTAAGTATAGAGCATGCTACTAAGGGACAATTTGCCTTTGAGTTATAAAAAGTTAATTACTCTAGACTTTGTCCGTGGCAATGAAGTAGTGAAACAATATGACTTGCTAACAGATCCCCCATATAATCTAATGAAGACAGAGACAAGCTGAGCCATTTCTTGACTACTTTGAAGACACATTGGTTGGGCTCATGGACCAGTCAGGGCTCACGCTCCAACACAGGTACCACATCCCATGTTGGTATGTCTTTAAAAGTAGGCTTAACAAAGAAAATTAAAACAAGCGGCACATTATAAAGGTGCCATAACCCCTTCCAAAGTACATTGAGTAAACACCACCACACCCTATAAGAAGATATTACAAAAGGAACACAGATATCTCAGACAGTCCTAACTTTCAGACCTAAAATGTCTAAATAAAACAAATGTGTGACAAAGTCCAACTTCCTGAAAATGGCAAAAGTGTAGATTATTTAGAAACAGTAGCCTACACATTAATCTAATCTGAACCTACAAACACATGGTAAATCATCCAACATTAAAATCCAAATCAATACAACCGCGAGCTGAACTGTTACTTCTAAAACTGAATTATAACAAACTTATCCTGTATAAATTGTTTCTTTACATTCTGCTTTTTAAAAGAAAATAATAACTTCACATTCCAACACGCAACAAAATATGTACTTGATAATAAACAAACAAATAATTCAACCCCCCAAAAAAATATAAATAAAATTTATACTAAGACTACTACCTACACCAAAACAGAAAATAATTTCTTACAACATTTAGAATACAATACCCTAATTAATTAGTCCTGTGCTTATGATTTATAAATTCATCATGTAATACATAGGAATGCATAGGAACCTTGGCAGTGAAAAGGTTAACAATAACAAAATTATATTTTGAAAACAACTTAATACATTAGCCATACATGAACAATAACATTTCACTATTAAACATACAACAGTAAATACATGACAATTCAAATCATCTTTAATTAACGCAACCAATATAATTCCCAAATAAAATCATTAAAATAAATAGCCACATTTCCTCAGCAAATTCTCATGAAAAGGGTTATCTCCAGCATCTCTAGCTCAGAAGGTCCAAAATTTAATTCCAAATAAAATGCAAAATAATGTTTTCCAATAAAATACTCAGTGTGAGAATTCGGGCCATCTGACGCCTGCAACGTTGGTGTTGCCGTCTTTACTGGGGTGGGACTCAGTCCCCCAGCATGCTGCAATGAGGAGGGGGCCAGCAAATCCAAAAGACCAGCGAGGGCTCCCGCAGCGTGGGTGTGAGAATTCTGGCAGTCTGAGGCCCGCAACGTTGGTGTTGCCATCTTATCTAGGGTGGGACTCAGTCCCCCAGCATGCTGTAGTGAGGAGGAGGAGCCAGCAACGCCAAAAGACTAGCGAGGGCTCCTGCAGCGTGGGTGTGAGAGTTTGGGCTATCAGAGCCTGCAACGTTGGTATTGCCATCTTTGCTGGGGTGGGACGCAGTCCCCCAGCATGCTGCAGTGAGGAGGAGGGGCCAGCAACACCAAAAGACTGGCGAGGGCTCCTGCAGCATGGAATGTACACGGGCGTGCCCAGCCCGCGCCCGTGCAAAGCCCGGGCCAAAGGCGATCCCCTCTGGGCTTGTCCATGGAGTGTTGAGGCTGGGCCTACTCTCTTGGCCCTATGTTCCAGTTGTTCTTTTGGTTCAATTTTCTGCCAAGCTGCCCTGCTGTATGCAGTTGGACCCTATGACAGAAGTAAGTAGCCCTGCTTAATGAAAGTTTTACTGTGCTTAATCAAAGACCCCTGGCAGCATGGGAAAGCACAAGGTGGGCGGCACAAAGGCCAGAGTTCAGACTCAACGCACTACTATTGACTCTTTCCTAGCACGAGCTGTGGGAGTTATCTTCAAAGTGATAGATTTGGAAGAACGCCGCCTATCCTGGGTCATGTGAGCCCATAGAGCACACTGGGGAGCCAACAATGAGTGAGGTTCTGGGTGACCATAAGGCTTCAGCCATCATCACCCTACAGGAGCCACCTGTAGTGTTAGAAGTGGCTCCTTCCCCTCCGGCTTCGATCCCCCTAGTTACCCAGCCCGCTCACCAGCTGCCAAACCCTAGAGAAAGTCCAGAAGGAGGGTGACTACTAGCCCAAGCCCCATTGCCTCTATTATACCAACTTGTCCTTGGGTCAATGATTATTCTGCTGCCTTGGTGTAATCCTTCTCGGCTCCTGTCTTACGGAACTTTACTGACACTATCAAAGTCATGGTTTTACCGCTAAAGAAAAGATTGGAGCGTTTGGAAAATAATATTGACAAAGTAATTTCCCTTTACCACAGTATGGCCACAATGAGAGCTACCACGGGGGGGCGGTCACTTTTGATCTAGGCCAGAGTCATCATACTACTAACCTAACTGGTTTACAACCGGGGGTTGCTTCAATGTCGAGGCCATCATCTACACAGTCAACAGGTACAAATAACCAATGCGTGAATCATCCTATCGGCCCAGATGTGCAGTCACAGAACACTGGAATGAGACGTGTCGACTTCAAAGCTCGATTATCTCCTTGCAACTCTATCACTATTAACTTGCCACCAGCCTGTTGTCTGTATGGAGCTGTCTTGGTCAATGCCCCTCCCTTAAATCCTGGACAACAAGAATCTTCTGAGACTTTGAAGAACAAAGTTGTGCATTGGCTGCATATATTTCCCCCTGAGAGAGCACACCAAATTCTGTTAGCCAGGAGAGTGGGATGGGTAGGGCAGCTTAAGAAAAGTCTTCAGGGGGATTGTATTATCAATAATCTTTGTCACCCCAACTATGAAGAGGAGATTCTGGCTAAGTGAGCACTGTGCTCCCGTTTATTAGATCCATGGCTCTTTTTCCATTCGGCTTTTTCTATTGTCACTTATGCCCTTTTGATTTAACACTCAATGTCAACCATAATATACAGGAAGTTCCTTGCGGTAGTCATAGTTTGTATTCTCCTTTGTTTATGACCAATAGGTTTCAGGTGCTTAGTTCCCTACAACATAACAACTGAATTAAGTATAGTATCACAAGGCCATGAAGGGGAAACCCTGAGATAGGAAACATGCCTAAGGCTGGCATGGTCTTGACTGATCTTGATCTGATCAGGGAGGGTTTTCGATAGTGCTAATAGCGAGAAAAATTCTAATACTAGTCTTAGATGTTTATATTCTGTAGGACTGGCACCTAGTACCACTACACAAGTCATGGATGATTGCATAACACAGAATGTAGGAGGGTGCCGGAATAAGATGGGATTCAAGGATTGGGCACGTACTATATCTGATATCGATATTCTTTGCACACAGGAAACACGGTGCATAAACGTGGGGTATGTTGAAGGGCTCTCCTCGCACTTTCCATGTGCTATACACACCCTAAGTGAGGAGATTGGTCCCTCTCAGGCTGAACCTAAATGACTTACAGTGTTAGAGAGATGCGGAAAGGGTCAGGCGGGCTCCAGAAGACACGTGAAAATATCCTGTGCATCCTTAGTTGGAATATTGCAGGGTTAAGATCTTGTTTAGAAGATGAGCAGGGGCGAGATTCATGCAAATCATTTGAGATAGTGTGCCTTCAAGAGACATGGGATGTAGAGAAAAATTCTTCAATGGAGGGATTTGCTGCTTTCCGGACTAATGCTGTGGCTTCTCTACATGGTAGAGCGTAAGGGAGCCTGACGACATATGTTAGTTTAAGGCTACAGTGCGTCATTGAGCAGATAGTCGTTGACTCTGGAATTATACTGGGTGGCCTTTTATCTTTAGGATTTTGATAATTAATGTGCATAATTCCCCTTCTTCAGAGATAGTATTGGTGATGGAATTAAGAAGATTTTGGGAAAAGAAACTATTAGGGTGGTCTTTTTCTTCAAGTTTATGTTGATGGGGGATTTTAATATACATCCTTGCATTGCATGCGTAGCGAACAGGAGGGAACAAGGACAGTAAGATTTGTTAGAGCAGGTACATTTTAGTCATACAAGTCAAAGAGACATCTTCAATTTGTTAATGTCTGAATACAATATTATTAACCTTTTAAGTATAGAAAAGTACAAGACTCCTAGATCAGTACCTACTTTTAAGGGTAAAGGCTCTAATACTACTATTGTTTATATTATCGTGTCTGCATGCTTGATTCATTTTTAGTGGAGTTCAGAATGGTGTGGAGTATATGTAGTGACCAGAACCAACCGTGGGACAGTTTGGTTGGTATGATTTTACGGTTAAGCCCATTAATATGTATAAAGAGGCTCTCATAACTAAGCAGCAAGGTAGGCGTACTAGGTGGAAAAAGATCATCCCGGAGGACCGCCTGAGGAATTTGGTACAAGAGTGTAGCCAGGACTTTGAGGTGTGTCTGAACACCGATTCATCAGACCAAGTTATTCTGGCTTCATTCTCCAATATCTGTAAAAAGGCACAGTTAGCCCTTACCAGGAAAAGCTTTAAGACATATAGTGTAGGTCCCAAATGGTTATCATAAAGGACTGTACAGGGGTTTACAAAGAATTAAAGGCTGCCCTTAAACAAAAGGCTAGATCGTTGATAGTAGTAAAAGTGGCTAGGAGGAATTATGCACAGGCACGCAGGAAGCAAATGTGTGTGTTGAAGAATGAAGCCTGGTAGGCGCTTAAGGAGGCCTGTAGCACAAGAGAGAGTTCAGCTTTTTGGAGAGTGGTGAATAACCCAATATTTAATGAAATAGCAGCTCCGGATATGAGCCATACCATACCATCCCAGAAATGGGTAGCCCACTTCGAAATAATATATGCGAGCAGAATTGATATTAATCCCATTGCACCTCCTGCTGGAGATTAAAAGTTACATTTTCAACTGGGGGAGGTGAGAGAAGGTTTTTGTTGAGCTCACACCGGGGAAGGCCCCGGGACCAGATGGGGTGCCAGGAGACCTTTTCAAATCTTGTATAGATCTTTGGGCCCCTTTAATCACCCAACATTTGAATGCTGTGGCACACAGTCCTATCCCTTTATCATGGAAGTAATCAGTTATCATGTCATTCTTTAAAAAAGGGGATTGAGCAGATCCAGCATGCTAATGTCCCATTTCTCTGCTGGACGCAGAAGTAAAAGTATTGGGAAGGATTTTGCTAAAGCGACTGATGGTTAGGCAAATAATATGGAAATCTTATCTGAAATACAATATGGGTTCAGACCAGGCCAAGGAACTAAAGAGCAAAATTCGAATTTGTACCTCCTAGTCAATAAATATACAGGGTATTATTTACAAGCCCCTTGCGCTACCAGTGCGTCACTTTTAATATGGGAAAAAGTGACATACCGGCAGTGCAAGAGGCTTGTAAATAAGCCCCAGGGTTGCTAAAAAGGAAAGTATAAATCTGCCATTCATGGACCTCAGCCCAGTATTTGACACCATGGTAAGATCTAAACTGTGGACTGTGCTGAGGGACGTGGGAGTGGGTGAAGCTCTTGTAGCTCTTTTGCATAATTTGCATATGGGACCCGAAGCCTCTGTAAGAAATGGGCCAACAGGAAAATTGTAAAGATGTACCGAAGGTAGGAAACAGAATGGTCCCAGCTTTGTTGTGCGTGGACAATTCTGTCCTTATCGTGCGTACAACTAATGGTCTACAGTTGTTATTGGATTGCTTTTACGATTTTATGGAGAATTTGGGTTTGAAAATGAATTTTACTACATCTTATATAATGTTATTAGGACCAAAAAATGCCAAGACAAAGATTTATAGAATGAAGGACCATTGTACAGAAATGTGGATAAGTTATGTTACTTAGGCATTTTGTTAAATCATAAAATGAATAGGGATCCTCTGTTGAGAGCACATGTTCAGTGTTTGAACAGGGTTGTCATTGTATCAACGCCTTTGCTAAGCAGGTAGGTCATAGCCATATAAAAACCTTATTGTATCTTTATAATGTGAAATGTGTTCCAACTGTAGGTTATGGAGCAGAGATCTGGGGTATAAATCCTGTCACCCCATACAGGTGGCAGAGAATAAATTCCTCAGAAGATTACTGCGGATTCCCCAGAGGGTGCCTGCAGAAGTAGCGAATGATGAGCTGGGCTTAGGCTTTATTGCAGATTTTATACAATTGCGACCCATATTCTTATGGTTCTCTATATGGCTCAAAAGCAACTTAAAATTTAACAGGAATGTCTTGAAAGATTGTATGAGCGTGGAATACAGTCAGCATATACCATGGTTGAGTTTTATAAAATCCACTCTGAGTTATTTGGGTAGCCCCCAACTTTTCAACTCCCCAGAATTGATCACTAAATCAGATATTGTGTGGGTAAAGGGAGCGTTTAAGGCACCTATCCTAAAATCAAGAGCTGTAGGCTCTCAGCATAAGAGTAGTTATATGCTCTTTATGATGGTAAAATCTATGGATAAATTAGATCTGTATTTAACACTGGATATGCCGGCTTTGCACAGAAAGTTCCTAACATATTTTCGTTTAAATGTACTCCCTTTGCTGCTAGTGGGATGGCACAAGCCCTCAGACCCTTCCGTTGTTCATATTATATGATTTCTGTATTGGACACTTTGCATATTGTTTTTATATGCCTCAAATGGGCTTGTCTGCAATACAAGTATATTCGCCCTCTTTTTTTGCCTTTAAATTTTAAACATGCTAGACCAGCATTACTGTATTTACAACTTTTAGATAATTGTAATGTATGCTGCTATTTATCTAGGTTTTTATCGGGGTGTTTTATGCTCACATATGAATTTGTAGTTTCTGGCTCATGTACTCACTGAAGATTTTTAATTGCGTATTGTGCTTTTATGATCACTATTGCAAATCAAATAAAGAAGTTTGTTGATGATAGTACTCTGAATCAAATGTATTGAATCCTTTAAAGTAAATAAGAATAAAATGATGAAAATAGTTGTAAAAGCAAAAGATCCAACCATTTTTCCTTTAAGAAAAAAGGGAGAAATTAATGTAGCTCTCAAAATAAAATCTTCAAGGACACTCTTTTTCACCTGCAAAGTAAAACAAGGTATTTCTACCCTTAATATTTACAATAAATTCCCTCCTAACAAACCTTTCTTTGCAGTGAAGGTGGCTGATGTCCAACAGATCTGGTGCTTTTCTGCTGGCCCCAAAGAACCATAGAAAATGACTGTGATGTACTCTGAATAGAATGCATGGAATAGCAGGAGCTGCAAGTGACTGGTGGTGTTTAATGGGCAGATGCAGTTCAATAGTTTTGGTTAATGCGGGATCCTTCTTCACAACATCGAATTACAGTCTATCCATTATGTTCATAAACATGTGAATTACACAGAAGTGAATAAAGAAAGGCCGGGTCTGTTGGCTCAGTGGATTAAAGCAGCCACTGCAGGGGCCTGTGTTCGACCTCATGGTCACAGGTTCAAATCCCGGCGGGTCCACTCAGCCTTTCATCCATCTGAGGTCGATAAAATGAGTACCATTGAGTTGGGTAACAATAAACATCTGTTATTCAGCGCCAGGACACCTACGGGTAATCGTGTGCTTTACAAATACACCTGTTATGTTATTGTACTACAGATGAAATGAACATACAGAAAATACTGTAACCTCTGACCGCGATCATTGAATTGTCTAAATTAAATCAAAATATCATCTGATACAAAATCATTGAAAACATTGGTTTGTTGCACATTAGTATTCTTGTAACTATGTATGCTTTAATCAATTATCAAACACACAATCGGGTATGTATGGTATGACAGAACTATATATATTCTCCTCTGCTAGCACTGTTTTATACATTTTTTCAAAGTGTGCAAATAAAATAAATACTTTTATTCACCAGGTAAGCTCTGCTCTCTTTTTTTTTTCACAACAAAATTTTATTGTCAACAGTTGTAGCAAGCCTGGCATGACCAGGTTATCCAGTAGCACAATGTACAAAGTAGCAATGATGATGTCGACTTTTTGACTGCAATATAACAGTTGAAAATTGAATTCAATCAAACACCTTTCTCTAGTAGTGAACAATAGTGTCATATTTCTAAGATACAGTACAATGCAT
Organism: Calotriton arnoldi; assembly: GCA_963921515.1. Lineage (NCBI taxonomy): Eukaryota > Metazoa > Chordata > Amphibia > Caudata > Salamandridae > Calotriton > Calotriton arnoldi. The sequence goes on along the minus strand of CAWUFW010014692.1, from coordinate 146,882 downwards.
GTCTTTTCCCGCCACCCAGATTGCATAGCTATACATTGATAGCCATGTTTTTTCCACAGCACTACCTTTATATCCATTGCTAATCTAGTGATACAGTTGGGATAGGCTCCAAGTAGAGTCCCCGATATTCTGCCCATCTCTTCCAGATATTGGGATGTTTCTGGGGGCATCATCTCGCTTTATATATTGGTAGTTCCAGCCCCATGCAAAAATCAAGGCCCTTTTTCCATACCCCAACCTGTGGTGGGGAAACATTTTTCCATTTTTTGGCTATATCCCGTTTTGCTAGCGTGAGGCCCAGGAGCAATAGGTGGCATTTATATATGTTGCTCCGATACCATCAGTAATGTGAAGCAAGACTAGCAGTGGTGAGTAGGGGATGTCCCAGCCCAAAACTACTGACAAACATGTGATTACACCCCGCCAGAACCCAGAGATGTATTGCACTGCCATACGGTGTGTATAAGGGTGCCATCCGTAGCTTGCCAGCGCAAACACAGAGGGAATTCAATTAGCCCAGCATGCCAGAGCCTATATCTAGTGTAGTAAACCCTGTGAAGGTATTTGAATTGTATGAATCGTAATCGTGCCGCAATAGCAGCACCACGTGGGGACTCCAGTGCCTATGCCCAGTCGTCTTCATCCAAGGGGCCCAGATCTTCCTGCCAAGCCTTGCATGTTTTACTAAGCGTAGTGGGGCTATTTGTCACTAATGTACGATAGATCTTGGTGATCTTGTGCTCACCAAGTTCCCCCATGAACACTTTAGCCTCTCCTCTATGGGATTGAAATCAGGCAGAGTTTCCTGGCGTGTGAGATATGGGGAGAAGACATGACGGAATTGGAGGTATTTATAGAATTGTCATCGGGGCATTTCATACTCTTGCTGCAGTTCCTGGAAGGACTTTAAGGTCCGACCGTGAAGAACATCTCCTACTGTAGATATACCAATAGCCTCCCAGCCTGAAAAACCAAATAGTCCCATCAGCTGAGGCAGAAGACCATTGTGCCAAGGGGGTGTCTCCTTCGTTAGCCTGCCCCACCACCCCATGTGCTGCAGTGACCATCTCCAGATCTTGAAGACCGTGGCAGTCGCCAGCGGCAGCACCTTCAAAGTCGAGTGTGAATAGAGGATCGTGTGCAGTGAAATATTGCCCATCATCCAGCCTTCAACTGCATATGCGAGATGGCATCTGTCTCCGTACCACCAGTCATTAAGGATAAGAAGGTGTGAGTCTGCATAGTAAGCCTGGACGTCCGACGTTGCTATACCCCCGCAATACGTCGACCGGAAACATGTTTTCAATGCTACCCGGGCTGAGCCTCGACCCCAGAGGAAGTGTCTAAGGGTTGCATTCAGTTGCTTGAACCAGACAGGTGATATTGGGTATGGGTGATTTTGCAATTGGTATACTAGGCGGGGGAGGGAGACCATATTGAAGATGGCGGATCTGCCAAGCAGGGAGAGCGGTAAATGCGACCAAGAGTGGGTCTGTGCCTTAATTTGCACCCATAACGGGGCCAGATTCCTCTCCCAGGACACCGACTGGGAGGACGACAAATGTACCCCAAGATATTTAAACCCGTCCCGAACCACCGTCACCTCGCATGTCCACTTGCCCATGTGACAACCGCCCCGCAAGGGCCACAGATATGATTTCCGGGCATTCATATATAGTCCAGATGTCTCGCCAAATATCTGCATTATCCTAAGCAGTTATGGCCCCGACCGGTCCGGTCGTGTGAGGAAACACAGAACGTCATCCACATACAGAGCTATGCTGTCGGAGACCTCCCTTGACCATTCAAAGCCCCGAACTTGCGCATCTATGCGCACCCAGGCCGCAAGCGGCTCCATGGCCAAAGCGAAGAGATAGGGAGAGAGGGGACAGCCCTGGCGAGTAACCCGCCCAATGGGGAAGGCCTGCGATGTGGAGTCGGCAATGCGAACAGACACGGTAGTATCTGTATACAGAAGTTGAATATACTTGAGAAGGCGGGGGCAAAAATTTAAACGACTCAGTAGTGCAAAGAGCTTAGTCCAACTAAGAGAGTCAAACTCCCTGTCAATGTCGGCCAATAGGAGCGCAGCCGGCTCCTCAAGGCGGTCCACTGTCGCTATTGCATTGTGCGCATGATGGATATTATGTTGCGTGGCTCGGCCTGGCATGAAACTAGCTTGATCAGGATGGACTAGATCTGTAATGTATGGCATAATGCGATTGGCTATGACTTTAGCAAGAAGTTTGGCTTCCACATTAAGGAGTGATATCGGGCGATAAGACGCGTGATGCTCAGGGTGTCTGCCCGGCTTCAGAAACATGACTAGATTGGCGTCATGCAGAAATACTTCTGTATACAGATACTACCGTGTCTGTTCGCATTGCCGACTCCACATCGCAGGCCTTCCCCATTGGAAACATGTTTCCGGTCGACGTATTGCGGGGGTATAGCCCCCGTGGGACCACTAACAGCCGGAAGAGTTAGGGGGCAGAGCACCCGCTGACAGAGGCGATGTAGTAGTGCACTGGACTTGTCTCCCCACTGGTATATTCTGCTACGGATGGCCAACCAGGTTATTCTCGCCTCGTCCATCAGTTCACTGGCATAAACCTGCTGCGCGTGAAGCAATTTTCTACGCGCATCCCTGCCTTCTTCTCCTCTGCTCCTGAATTCCAAGTCTATGAGCTGGGCTTCCATCTGCGTCAATTTCTCACAGCGCTGTTTACGCTGCGCCGTACAATATGCAATGTCCACCCCCTGAAGTGTTGGCTTCATGGCCTCCCACAGGGTCTCAGGTGAATCCACTGTTCCCGAGTTATGAGAGAAATACTCTGTGATTGCGGTGTGCATGTGTGTTCTGTACTGCTCATCATGCAGGTGCCATGGTGAAAATCGCCATCGGAATGGGGGCCTTCTAGAGCCCAGTCGTAGATCTAACTGCATAGGGTAGTGATCAGAGAGGCCCCTGGGTAAGATCTCTGTTGCCTCTAGTCTAAGTGTGTGCGCTGCAGATATAAAGACATAGTCGATACGAGAGAAATACCTGTGTGTGCTAGAGAAGTATGTATAACCTTGGTCAGTGGGGTGGAGCCTCCGCCATGTATCAACCCAGTCCATCTCCCACACCAGGAACTGTAGCTTCGACTCGCGTGCTTCTGTTGGGTGCCCTACGCTGTGCCATCTATCAGCATGGGGGCAAATAATGCCATTCCAGTGTCCACCGACTATTATCAGGCCCAGGGGGATCTCTTCCCACAGCGTCAACAGGCGCTCTGTTAAATTCCATGCTAATGGCGGAGGGGCATATACACTACCCAGAGTAAGCGGTTCGCCGTATAGAGTGCCTGTGACGATGCTATATCTACCCTGGGGATCAGACCATGATTTATCGTACAGGAAGGGGACTCTGCGCTGAATCATTACAGCTACGCCCCGTGAGCCTCTGGTGAATCCGGTGTGGAAGGACTGAACATACCCAAATTGCACCAAGCACAGCGTTTTATTACCTAATAAATGCATCTCTTGTAGAAACAAGACATCTGCTTCATAACGCCTAGCCTGGCGCAATACTGCCCCCGCTTGACCTTATCTAGCACACCCCAAACGTTCCAGCTGACGACGCAAAGCTGCCTATCAAGTTGCTTGGACATATCTAGTGATGTAGTTGGTAGTGATGTAGGTGAATGGAAGATAGTGCATAGATGGCATACTGAATTGAGACACTGCATATAGATTGAGGAGAGATGACACTAAAAACATAAACAGTAACTTGCCCAAATCCCAACCTCCCTCCCTCCCAGCCCAATACCTCATGAACATTAAAGCATTTGTCGCAGAGTGATGGGGGTTCCAACACCAACGGGGGTCGGGAACTACCGTCCGCCAATGGACCACAAAGGAAACGCCCTTGTACATACAAATGTCTGCAGTGTCAAGGGAAAACGTTAATAAAAGTAGCCCACGATGTAGATGCCGTCGGCATTATGGACAATGTGTTGGAAGCAAGCAAGAATTAGTATACTGTCCTTCATGTTGTGCTGCGAGTTTTGGAGCATCTCTTGGATGGCGATCGGCGATGCTGTTTGTCATTGACCTCGGAGATCTTGTGGCCCGGACTCCCAGATGACGAATCCGAGTCCATTCTAGGTGGGGTGTGCGGCCTGAGCTTGATGGCTTCATCTGTCCAGGTGAACACCTCTTCAGGTGATTCAAAGAAGTGTGTCCGCGATTTATAGGTCACTCGCAGCCTGGCCGGGAACAACAGAGAGTACTGGATTTTTAAGCTCTGCAGTCGAGCTTTGGCTTCAGTAAAGGATTGTTGGCATTGTTGGACTAAAGTCGTATAATCTGGAAATATCATTATAGGATATGAGGTGTAGTTGAGGGTCTCCTTGAGCCTGGCTTGCTGCAGAATGACATCTCTGTCCTTATAGTTTAAAAACCTGGCAATGATGGGTCTAGGGCGTGCACAGGGAGGTGGCTTCTGCAGCAGGGACCGATGCGCATGTTCAACTACAAAGCAGGGGTATAGTACGCCATTGGGGAGCCAGTCAGTCAGCCACTTAACAAGGAAGCCCTCCATGTTGTTGCTCTCGCAGCCCACAGGAAACCCTACGAAATGGAGGTTATTTCTGCGTGCGCGTCCCTCCGCGTCCTCCGCACGTGTTACCAGACCCTTTGTGATCGTCTCCAGTGTGGACATCTTCTTTGAAAGGGTAATCACTGTATCTTCAACCATAGATACTCTGGTTTCTGCTTCGGTTATGCATTGTACTGCATTGCGGAGATCTTGCCTGAGCAACATGACATCCGAGCCAACCGCTCTAATCTTGCCCTCAAGCATGTCTCTGGACTGTGTTATGGCCGCCAGTATAGCTGCATTGTCAGGCATGGGTGACATTGAATCACCAGGATTTGGATTTGGTGCTTGGGATGCGGCGCCAGTACATTTATCTATGGTACTTTGCTTTGTCGTTGTGCTGGGGAGTTTATCCTTAGCCATGGTGAAAATATTAGGGAAAGAACGATCTCTGTGGGCACGCTAAATTCGAAGTAATGCAATCGGGCCAGGCCAGGATGGTGATCCAATCATGTGGAATATATGGGAGCACGGCTGCCGCCCCCCCCAGATTACACGGAGGCCACTCTGTCACAAGGTTGGGGGTAGTATAAATCTGGAGGTGCCGGGAGTCCCAACGGCCGCAGCCCAGCCACACAAGACACCACCATGGTGGGTAAACGTCTCACTGTGGCCCCCAAATCTATCCAAGCTCACCGACTGCACTCCGGCACCGGTCATGCAGGCAAGGGGCTCAGCACAAGCAGACCCCCACACACAGACGCTGCAGCTGGGACCCGATGCAGGCCTCCCACACCAATATGCGACACGCCTCGTGACCCGGTATGGCCGCAGATGCAGAGGTGGGGGGCAGTGTCTCCTGCGGCGGCACCACACCACCCTGGCCACCCGTATCACGGACAAGGCGGCAGGCCCCACCTGATTGCGCCCCCAATCAGGCCCCACTTCACGTTTCGATAGGCTGCACAGCCGATATCCCCGAAAGACAACACGCCTCACGGCCTGTCACAGCCGCTGAGGCAGAGGCGGGGTCCGCGTCTCTCGCCGCGACAGCCGCGTCACTGCTCTGATCGGGAAGCGGCGGGCTCCACTTGGCAGCAGAGGTGGCCCTGAGCACAAGCCCCCAATCCCGCTTCTCTCACCGTCTCACTGGGTCGTGTAGGCCAATAGCCGACACTCTGCGGCCAGATCTAGCTGCCGATTTCAAAGCGCCAGCCACGTGCAGGGGGATCGTGATGGTCGCGGCGCCACAGCCACCGGTCGTCACACCGCGATGAAATGGCCCTGGGCAGCTCCAACTCCTTCACACCGCGCCGGATCTCCGGAGCGGGCGCGTGTCCCACACTCCAGCGTAACCGCTCAGTCAAGGCCGGGGATCGCCAGGCCCAGCCACGTCTCCTCACCGGACAGCCCGGGGAGCACTACCAAAGCCGCTTTTTTGGAGCAGCGGGGTATACAGGACAGCTGCAGATGCCTGAGGTACAGACTTGAGGACCGATACAACAGGATAATTGGCGGATTTTATTAGGCGTACGGGAGCTCCTTTACGGCGCGTCCACCATGTTGGACCACCTGGCCACACCCCCCCCTCTGCTCTCTTTTAACTTTCTGGGAACTATGTGCTAAATAATCCCTGGGAGATTTGGCCCTACTAAAGGTTTCAGATTTTGTAAATTTAGTGTTGTCCTCAATCCCTTGATCACATTGTTTAATGCTCTTATCTGTTGAGTATTTTTCTTGAAGCACTGGAGCCTTGCTTATAAGTGGTAAGGAACATGATCTTGATATCACCAGATTCCTTGTGGGCCATTCATGTGCGAGGGGGTAAGGGCCGGCCAGAGATCATGACAATATGTAAGGTAGGGTCAGATTTAATAGTCTAACTCCTATCCTAAAAAACATTTGAGAAAATGCATATATTTGAGGCAGGGGGCACAATTACTATTTTAATTTCAATTCCACAAACATTGGGTGAGGTTTATATACTAGTGGAGGATCAGGTATGCTACTCAGACATCAATCCCACAAACAATGGGAGTAAGCGCATATAATAGGTGAGGTCAAATATACTATTATAACACGAATACAGCAAACATTTCAGAAAGTGCATTTATGGGGAGGCAGATTTACTATTCTAACTCCATTCCCACTAACATCGGTGACAGTGAATATACTGCTGTGGTCAGATTTACTATTCTATTGCCAATCCCACAAATATTGGGGGAAGTACAACTATGGAGGGGTAATTTACTATTCTAGCTCCAAACCCACAAACATAGTGGAAAGTGCATATGCAAAGGGTGGGGTCAAATTTTCTACTCAAACTCTAAACCTGCAAACATTGGTCACAGAGCACAGATCGGGAATTTCAGAATCACTATTCTAACTGCAATCCCATAAGCACTGAGTAAACTGTAAATAGTGGGGGTGTCAGTTTTAGTGCCCTAAATGCAATCACAAAAACAACAGAAAAGTGCATATATGGGATGGGTTTACATTTACTTTTCCCATATTCCAAAACATTCTGGAATATGCATACATTGGGGGATCAACTTAACTATTCTAACTGTAATCTACCAAGCCCATTTAAGAAAGAACTAATACATTTATTATGAATATCAATTTACAGATTACATTTTAAATTGGGATGCCTAATATTATTTGTGTTAAAGAAATTCATTGTCTAAAAGCAAAAATAAATATGATTTTGTTTATTCTTATGATGGAGTTCATATTATTATTATAATAATCAACACATAAAGCACAAATTAAATACATAAATATATAATCCAGAAGAGTTGAGGCCAAATAAATATTTATTTATAATTTTCTTTTAAAACGTTATAACTGAAACTTAAACATTTACTTAAATAATGAACCACAATCTTTCTTGCATTAAAAATATACTTCAGATACACAATACGGCCCTAATTTTTGCTGCATGTATCCCAATTATAGGTAACGTGATAAGGACAGCATGGTCAACCCTGACAATATTTCTGGGGTAAAAATGTCAGGTATTTACCAGAACATGGGGATTTTATGTTGTGAGCTCAGAAATCTGCTTATTTGTTCCCATAATACTCAGAATTTGGTGGTGTTTCTTGTACCTGATAAATTCCGACTCCGTTGATTCAGATTTTATCAGGTGCAAAACATTTCACACCAATTATTGGGCCGCTCATAATGAGAGCCTAAGAATATTTTAATAACTCAATATTTATTTAAATTTATCAACTTAATAATAAAACACTACCCAGCCATTTTGTTTTTTAAATTGCATTATTGCAAAACAAATAAATGAGCCCATATATTATATTTTATAAAATGTAAAACCATTTGTGCTTTAGAAAATTAAATAACGTTTATTTTAAAATATTAATCTAGTTTAATAATTAATAAATTCAGAATATTTAAAATAATGTTAAAATAAAACACACCACAAACTATCACTCAATAAACTGCACAACCTGTCAAATAAAATGTAGTACTCAATTCAAAATATCTCAAATTAAATAAAAACAAAATTAGCCACATTAACCAAAAAATATTTAATTAATAACAGATCTTTTACAAGATCGTTGCACAATATTTATTAATTGAAAGGGATTTACATCTAATGCACCTACCAAACCCCTCAAACCAACCAAAATGTCAATAAATAAAATTCAATAAAAATAAAACACAATTTTAAAATCTAAGGAAAAAATGTATTTAAATCTGAACGAAATACATACACATAGAAATATAAATGAAAATGATGTATGATTTATTTTTAACCTCAATATTATTGGAAACAAGAATAAAATTACATACTTATCTTTGATATTTTGTCCCGCGATATTTGATAGTCATTTATTATTGATCATGATAGTATGGTCAAACGATATTTTGGAATCAATATTCATGTACCATAATGGCATGGAATGTCACCGACCTCAAAATTTTAAATGATGCGATAATTGTGCATCCCATGAATACTGCATCAAAAAGTACCAGTGTTTACTGAGAGGAGTATTACCACAGCACATTTTGATTAGTAAACTGTTTGCCCTTAGGGTGTGGGGTGGCAGCAGCTATACCCTCTAATCATGTATCAGACACAATATTATTTTTGCAGCCCTTGCACAAAAGTTGTTCTCTATTGATCCTCTGTTTTGCTTTCACACGCTCCCTCAATACTGATCTTTTAAGTAACAGTGACGGAACAAACTGCAGATCTATATTGGCACTCAAGATTTATGGCCTGAAGTACTTTACAATATTATTATTTTCAAGTGCCAGGCATAATGACTCACATGCAGGATCATTACTGCAAACTGCCCATTCACGAGGCTCCTCCAATGATTCACAGTCGCGTTCCTCAAGATTGGATAGCATAATACATGTGCAGTGATTCACATATATTTTTTTAAACATTTTTCAATTATGCTCAAGATTTAAGACCTGCTTCTCGAAGGACCAAGGATCACATGTACGAAGCACTGATCCCGAAAAACTGGTTGCAATTTGCGACCAGTGTTCATGCGACCAGTGTGCTATTATAAATACTGATTCGTAGTAGGTTGCAATATGGCCTACCTCGTAAATATTAAGGAAATTATGACCCACTATGAATCACATCCATCACAGGGATGGTGGCCTGCTGAGGTCAGCAGACCACTATGTCTGTGATTGCTTTTGAATAAGGCCTTTTTTTTAAATGCAACCTGTTTTCCTCAAAGGAAAATGGGATGAGTTTAAAGTAGCATTTTTTAGTAACCCCTTCCCATTTGCAAATGGGTTGCCACTACATTTGTGAAGTTGGTAAAATATTAATGTTTTTCAACCGGATTTTGGTCTCAAAACAATAATACATCTCATTTCAAATCAGTATTTGGAAGGGATGCCCTAAACTCGCCCCTTCTAAATACCAATTTTGAAGCCTAACTATTTTATTTATTTATTTATTTATAATGTTTTATATAGCGCGAACATGACCCTAGAGGGTGTCAGAGCACTTTACATTACAATGTACGGAAACGTTAGATGGTTGGGGGTAAAATACATACATTCAGTAAACGACATTCGATATAGAAAGATGTAGACAGTAGTATATAAGATAACATAAGTTGCTAACAGTGATGTGAGGTTTAGCGTTTTATGGAATGAATTTGTTCATTAGAAGCGATTTCACTTCTTTTTTGAAGGAGTAGGAGGTGGGTATTCGTCGTACATCTGGAGGTAAGGAGTTCCAAATCTTCGGTGCGATACTAGAGAAGGCTCTGCAACACGTTCTCTTTTTGTGGAAGGATTGTGGTTTCAATAATAGTGAGCTCACGCTTCGGGAGTCTCTGCACCCTCCAGAAGGTACTAGCTTTTGCGCTAAGTAGCTGGGGGTTTTGTGATGAAGGGCCTTATGGGTCATGCAGGCGATCTTTAGTTGTATTCTTGCCTCATATGGTAGCCAATTCAGTTCTTTTAAGGTCGGGAAAATGTGGTTATTTCTTTTTGTTCCAGAGACGAGCCTAGCCGCGGCGTTAAGAGAAGCCCTCAGCGGCGCCAACTTGTATTTGGGGAGACCGCATAGAGTGGTACTTCCGTAGTCCAATCTTGGCAGCCCTAGGGCTTGTACCGCCATTTTTAAGTCGGCCTGTGGAAGGAAGGGTTTAAGTTTCCTTAGGATGCTCAGCTGATGATTAGCTCATTTGGTGGCATTACTTATATGCGCCTGCATATTCAAGTGCTTGTCTAGAGTGATTCCCAAGGAATTAGTGGAGTCAATGATGTGGGAGAGCAGTCGAAGGTGGTTAGATGCTTTAGCCAGAGGTCATTCTTGGGTGTGTGGTTGGGAGGGGAGATGAGGAGGAATTCTGTTTTTTTGGTGTTGAGCATGAGGTGGTTGTCAGTGAGCCAATTTTGAGTCTTATGCAGAATAGCGTTGAGGAAGATGAAGTCTTCTGGGGAGGAGATTTTCATATAGAGTTGTGTATCGTCTGCATACAGGTGATATAGAATGTTTGCAGGGTTCAGTGCATTTGCTAGTGGTTCCATGAGTAGATTGAAAAGAATGGGTGAAAGTGCTGAACCCTGTGGAACACCTAGGGTGACCAAGGAAGGTTGGGAGAGTGATTGCTTCATCTTGATTCGTTGGGTTCTCTTGTTAAGGAAGGAGGTAAACCATTGTAGCACTGTACCAGATAGGCCCATCCTTCGTTCCTTAACCGTGTCGAAGGCAGAGGATAAGTCAAGAAGTATCAAGAGGCATGATTCATTCTGGTCTAGCATTTTTAGTATATCGTCCGTTATATGGGTGAGTGCTGATTTGGTGCTGTGACCCTGACGGAATCCGGATTGGTGTTGGTCCAAGAGGATGAAATTCTCGATGTGGTTGCATAATTGAGTTTGTACACATTTTTCAAGTAGTTTCGCCAGAGTGGGGATGTTGGATATAGGAAGGTAGTTGTTGAGATCAGAGGAGAGGGAGTTGACTTTCTTTAGTATGGGTGTTACCTGCCCTACTTTGAGGCATTCAGGTATGGTGCCTTGCCTGAGGGAAGCATTTACAATCTTTGTCCATAAGGGGAGAATGGAATTTTATATTGTTTTGAATAGGGAAGGAGGTAGTGGATCAGTGAAGTGATTGGAGGGGTTAATCGCAAGAAGGGTGATATAGTTGTCGTTTTCAGAGTAGGGTGTGAAGGTGTGCCAAGAGGCACTGTTCTTTGGGGTTCCCGTTGGTGTACTAACCTGATCCTTGATCTGGGAGTAAAATGTAGATTCATGGTTGGTATTTGGAGGAGCAGCATTCCTAGATTGTTTGTCGCATTCAGTGTTTTTTGTTTTTTCTATGAAGAAATTGGCAAGCTCCTCGCAGCTAGGGGTAGCCGACTCTCTGAGTTCCTTAGAGTTTGGTGTGTTGAGCGATTGTTGTTTGACTATTTCAAATAGTTTTTTGGGCGGTTGCTGGCATGGTTCAGCTGGGTTCTAAAAAAGTCTGCCTTGGCCTTTAGGATTCTCCTGTTGTATGTATTCCTTAGTGCTCTAAGGTGATTTAGGTTTTCTATGGAGAGTCTCGATCTCCAAATTTGTTCGGCTGATCTTAGCTTGCGCCGGTCAGAGTTCAGAGTCTCATTGAACCAAGGTTTGGAGATTTTGGTGGAAACGTTTTTTTGTTGGAGGGGGTCAGTTGAGTCAAGTATTTCAAGAATAGTGGATTTGTAAAAGTCTGTGAGGTCATGAACGTCTGTCATGCCTGTCTGGGGGATCAGATCGGTGCTGCATCGGTTTGCTAGGTCGATAGGGTTGATATTTTGGATATTCCTTTTCCATTGTTTTGTTTTTGTTGGTTGGCATCTTTTCGGAGTCACCTCCATGATGATAGAGAAGAGTATGATGTAATGGTCAGACCAATCACAGGGGATAATGGAGTCTAGTGAGACAATGTTCGTTTTTGCTATAATGAGGTCTAATGTCTCTCCCTTGTTGTGGGTTGGACTGTCCCAGAATTGGGTCAAGTCCTGATCTGAAAGGAAGGATTTGAAGCAACTTACAGCATAATCATTTGTATTATTCCAATGTAGATTGAAGTCTCCTAGAAAAATCTGCGACACTTGTGAATTGTCATTGGATGTAATGAGTTCCATTATCTGTTCAATGAATGGCAGATTATCACCTGGTGGGTGGTATATTATGTGAAGTTTGCTAATGAGGCAATTGTTGTTCGTGATGTTGATGCAAAGATATTCACAGGTTGATAAGGAGACAGTGTCAGTTTGGTTAACTGAGATTGTGTTTCGGAAGATGCAGGCTAACCCACCGCCAGGTTTAATGAGTCTGTCTAGATGATTATGTTGTGACTCTGGGGGACCAGTAGGTCTAGGATAGTAGAGGAGGAGCTATTTAGCCATGTTTCAGTAAGGATGACAATGTCAAGCTCGTTAGAGAGGATGAGATCGTAGATGTCGTACGCATGTTTGCTAGCTGATCTGCAGTTGAGGAGTACACACTTCAGTTTGCTAGTAGGTTGGGAGAGGGTTGTGTGCACTATGTTGATATTTTTAAGGTTTTCACTATTTATAGATCTGTTGTTGAGAGTAGGTTCTCTGAAAGGGTTAGCTTGAATGGTTTGAATGCTACCATGTAGAGGCTTGCTGTTGTCTAACGGGCTGGAATAAAATAGGAGGCGGTCACGTATGTCAGTGTCAGATAACTCAGCAATTAGTCTATTGGGATGAGAAGGGTCATTGGGGAAAGGTATATTATTCTGAATAGTATATTCAGTGTGTGATTTTTTTGGTGATATATCTACTAGTTTGGTAACTGATTCGGTTCACAGTGGCATTAGTGGCTCTGTGAGAGTTTAGGAGATCTTTTGTGATTGTTGATAGGTTTTGCATTTCGTCATTGAGATAGGATAGTCTGAGGTATATCTCATTGAGATGTGCGATCCAATCAGAGTTAGGATGGCAAGATGTGTGTTGAGGTGTGTGCTCTATTGGAGGGAGTCCGCATGTTCGGTCTTGGACAGTGAGGAAGGCATTGTTCGAATCCAATGGAGTAAGTTGAACCGGGTGGATTGGGGGCGACCGTATGTGAGAGGGTGATGGCCTGGTTAGGTGATGGGATGGAAAGGCCTGTTGCGCCCGAGAGAGGTATGATTGAAGAGTGGTCGATCGAGTTGGGGGGTAGAAGTGTTGTGAGGAGGAGGGGCCGATCACAGACCAGGATTATTGACATGTCAGGGGGAGCCATGCGGGTCCGTTCATCTGTAGATGGGATGATTGGGTTAACGGGAGCGGGTTCAGAGTTGAGGGATTCATCGTTGGACATCAAGGATGTCTGGGAGGTGTAAGCATTGGGTTGATCTGTAGCTAAGTGGATCCTTCTCCCGCCTGGGTCTGGGAACCCTGGAGTGGTTGGATCCGTTGTGACGGACGAGTAGATGAGCATGGGGGTATGGTGAGAATTAGGAACAGATGATGCAGTCATGTGACCTTGTGGTAGAGTAGGAATATCGACAGGGTAATAAGGATGGTTAATGATTGGGAGTGGGTTTTTTTGTTCAGTGCTTTCTTGAGAGTAGGGAAGATCTTATCTATAATAGCTAGATTGACATTTGAGGCTTGTATAAGGATATTACCATTATTGTACAGGGATATAGTGGCGTTCGCATTGCAGAAGTCTGAGGCGGATACCGTCATTTTGAGGGCATGAGGGTTTTTTTGGGATTCGGTAATTCGGAGCATCGAGTAGAAGATATTCCTCCATTGTGCACGTTTTTTGGTATGGAAGATGAGGTCATTAGTTATAGCGCCTTTGTTGATGCAGAAATAGGGATCTGAGATCAGGATCTCTGCGTGAGTTTTTAATAGTCTGTGTTTGAACTTTTTTGCCGCATTTTTGGATAGATTGGGTGGATATTTAATGGTGAAGGCATGTAGTCCTGAGGGTTCCAGATTTTGATCCATTATTATTGTTTTTATTTTTTTTTATCCAGTAACTTGTTTCAGAATCTTCTCTTTGTATCCCTTTCTGCCTAGTAACTTGCCTCTCTTATTCGCTAGAGCCTTCCCTTTTTTTTTTTATCAGTTATTGATTGGTGATGGCACTGGTGGAGGTTGACACCATTCCAAGATGGCTGCCGCTTTTACAGGCTTAGTTTGATGGACCTGTAATGGTATCCATTTTTGAGAAGGGTTGACCCTTTTCCAAGATGGCCGTCGCTTATACCAGCTTAGATTGCTGAGCCAGTATTGGTATCCATTATGAGAAGGGAGGGGGGCGCCATCTTTGTAGCAGCTGGAAGTGGGGAAATATTTCTGCAAACAAAATGGCGGTCCGGGCCTCCCGGTACAGGGGGGGCAGCCTCTTAATCATACGAGGACGTTGTGGTGAGGCTCCCACTGAGACAGACACCTCATGGGGTATTGAGGGGAGGGCACCGCTCCCTCGTGGGCACCATGCAGCCTCCAGAGATCAGATCACACCCAGCGGGGGGCTCGTCGATATGCTCAAGCAAACAACTGCTGAGTGAGAGAGTCAGGGTCCGACCGATTTACCCCCTGGGGACAGCAGGGAGCCGTCTTGGTAATGTATTACTGAATCGCAGTTTGAGTTTCATACTTTACAAAAGGCCTTTTTTGCGTTTACAAAAGGCCAAATTCTGTGAATCAGACCTTTTTTTTGCAAAAGCAAAACAGCTTCATGCATCTGGCCCAAAGAGCCTCATGTACAAAGAGAGAGACCACAAATTGGGGTTGATGGTTGCTCACCGACTATTTGAGACCTGTCTGATTTTGCAATGAAATCTATGCACTAATCACATCACAAAATCTAGAGATGCGGGTAGTCACAGAATTAACTTCTTAATGAAAATGAATCAGGGAGTAACTATTTGTAAACCACTTTGTTTGTCTATGAACACAGGGATAGTGGTCTGCAGGGAGCAGCAGACCGCGATCCCTGCATCTGCACAGGGCCGGACTGTCCGTAGTGGGCACCGGGCGTTTTCCCGGTGGGCTGGAAGGGTGGCGGCCGGTTTGGGACCCCTGGGGTCCGGTTTTGTAACAGGGGGACGGTTTTGCAGCAGTGCTGCAATATCGGCCGCCTGTAACAAAAGCGGCAGTGGGAGCGGTGCTTCCCACTCGTATCCCCCCGACCCCAGGCCAGTCGAGCTGATTGCCAGGGCTGGTTTCAGTTCCCAGCCCGGCTGTGTGTCTGCATTCCCAAATGGGATTTTTTTTTAAAGTATCCTGAGTTCCTTAGAGTAACTGGTGCTGGCTTGAAAAAAAAGGTTTTCCGTTTGGGAAAGCATTGGGAGGAGCAGGCAGTGATCCCCTGGACCCTTACCTATCCTCTCCCAATGCTGCTGACACGATTCACAAAGGGAAGGTCTCCCAAGTACAATTTTCCCTCTGCACATCAATTACCAGCCCAACACCATCCATCATTAGATTGCGACTGCAATACTAGCCACAAAACCTTGGAATATTCCTCTCTGAAGCAGAATAGGAGGCGCAACACCCCTTTCCTGAACAACCTATTAGTGATTTGGAACAAAACAAAATCCCTTATATGATTTTCTGACACAAAAAAAGCTTTGTAAATTCTGAAAAACCCTTTGGTGGTTCCAACCCCTATGATTTTCCAAATTGCAGGGTTTGCGACTGCAAATGGGCTTTGTACATCAGACCGCAATTCATAACAAGATGTGTGCACAACTGGGAGGAGAAAAATACCAGTCTCTAGTGAGTGTCCACAGGTTACGAACTGCATGTCACAATTCACAATTTGGGCCATAATGTGAAGATAAAGCATTCGTGTAGGGTGTTTTCATACAATTGCACTTTCTAAAGTGCATACATTTCACGCAGAATTTTTCTGAGATAATATATGTGCTACAGACAGTAGAGCTTCGAAATAAAGAGCGGCAATCACTGTTCACTGACTCCAAAGCTTGCTGCCTGCAGCATATGTGTTACCTCAGAGAAATTCTGAGGTAAATTATATGGCTCAAATCTGGGCTGGCACGAGCGCACAGGTTCATAAGCTGGTCCTTGGAATCTGCCGGCAGGATAAGGGCAAATCGCAATGGCAGATGCTTCACTGGCAATTTCAGTCTGGCCCTTCATGCTCATTGCTTAGCAGGGCTTGAGGAGCGTTACGCTGTCTTATGAGCCACGTACTTACAGTGATGTGAGCGTGCTGACGTCAGCAGGCGCCATATCTTGCACTCACGTCACGCATGGGAGTACATTGACATTCATGGCCGTAAAGGGCCCGTAGATTTTAATGAATAAAATTACACACCCAGCTTAAGCTATTGGATGTAAATGTGATTCTGTACTCCGCCTCTGATGCATTCCACGAGCAGTAAAGTCCGGAGTCCGCCTTGCCGTTCGGAGACATTTGTTGTCCCTACTTTTGTAAGTCCACCCCCTGCACCAGCCTTACCTTAGGAGAGAACGTGGTCCCTCGGCTAGATTGCCGACTTTGGTGCTGGAAACCAAGGTTCGAACCTCGGGGTCGCATCAACATCCTGTGATTCTGGACAAATCACTTAATTTCCCCGTGCCTGTAACCGGTGCTCATGTAAAGCGCTCCAATACTTTCGGGTCGAGTTCGCGCTATATACATTTGCATTTAAATAAAAACAAGCATTGGCATAGCCAATAGGTCTCGCCTTTGGGACCTTATAAGTATTTAGTTATGCAGCACAATATCCTTACTGCAACAACATTAATTGTTGTATGGCTAAACACTTATAAGGTCCCAAAGGCGAGACCTATTGGCTTGATTGGTTACTCCACCATGCAAGCCCAGCTAAAGATCAGTATCTGCTCAGCTGCAGACCACTCACATACTAACTCCACACATACCTACATTCTGGACCAGGAGAGTGGGAGATTTTGGGAAAAAAATAGGGGTAATGTATTTTCCCCATTTGCTTCTATTGAAGCAAAGGCAATTTTTCAGGCGGGAGAGAGCTAAAATAAAGCCATTTTCGGCTTCAAAAATTGGGAGTCTCCCACCTGAATCGCGTCTGTTGGCATGTATGATACTCTACCAAAATATACTTGTTTTAGATTCCTACTTTGATATTCCCTTCTATAGTGCTTAGAAGCGACACCAAGCTGATGGAAGTGCTTCAAAACAAATACTATAGATAAATAAATTCCAAGCAAGAGTCAACCACGCTGCTTGTATAAGCACTTGTAAAAACAGTACCGACCAACAGACAGTAACCGTGCCATGCTGTGTACATCACTGGCAGGGACCGAGGGAAGCGTAAACAACAGCAGTCCGTGTCAGAACCCACGGTATAAGAGTATGCCAATGAAAAGGACTAGAAGATGCCACAAACATCTGGGGGCGTGTCATGACGTAGACAGCTTTTCTCAACCTGGAACAATGTTTACCAAATGTGAAGTAAAAAGGGAAATTATTAGCAAATGCGCATTCCACAATACTTACTCCTAAAGGATGGCAAGCGACTGAAAGCTAAACGTGAAGCCTGGCTCTGTTCGGCATCCTCTTGGATCTTTGAGCCCAAAACGAGCCGAGCTTTCACGTCACTTATGCCTGCCGCCCATGCTGTGATCTCATGCACAAAAAATTTAAGATAAAAAAGTGACTTTTGATGTGTGAAGTGAGTGCAAAAGAGGGTGATCTAGAGGCTGAATTGCACAGCGTGAGACCAGAAGGCCTGGGATCAATCTTAGCTTCCCTGCTTTTCCAAATTGTGTGTTCCTGGGCACATATTTTATTTCATCTCGCCTCCTTTTTGTTGTTCATTATAATGTATGAGAGCAGCTTCAAATAATGGCGTAGAGATGGAGTGGGCGGCAATAAATACGGATGAGCTCGCTCTGCGAGTGCTCCCCCTCTAGAGTGATAAATTGGGTAACTGCTTAAGTCACTCACGCCCCCAGGAAGTTCACGGATCCTTCCTCCTTCCTTGCCAGCTTTCGCATCTAGCTTTACGGTGGAGACGCTGTAGCATGCTGTGATCCTGGGCAAATAACTTAATCTCCCTTTGCCTGTAAAGGGAATATGTGTCTGTAATTCAACGGGTGACCATGTAAAGCGCTCTCATACAAGTCGAGTTTGCGCTATATATAACTGCTAAAAGCTATATAAAACTGCTAATAAAAAAAAAACGAACTTCCACTTACATAAGTTAACTGTAAGTTATATATTTCGAAATGCGTGTGTACTTCGGCATGGTGGGGTGGATAAGGTTGAGCAGCCGGTGATGTACACAGGGTCGGGTGAGAGAAAAACAAGCGCAAGTGCTCCCCCCCCTCTAGAGTGATAAATTGGGTAACTGCTTAAGTCACTCACGCCCCCGGGAAGTTCACGGATCCTTCCTCCTTCTTTGCCAGCTTTCGCATCTAGCTTTACGGTGGAGACGCTGTAGCATGCTGTGATCCTGGGCAAATAACTTAATCTCCCCTTGCCTGTAAAGGGAATATGTGTCTGTAACTCAACGGGTGCCCATGTAAAGCGCTCTCATACAAGTCGAGTTTGCGCTTTATATAACTGCTAAAGCTATATAAAACTGCTAATAAAAAAAAAATACGAACTTCCACTTACATAAGTTAACTGTAAGTTATATATTTCGAAATGCGTGTGTACTTCGGCATGGTGGGGTGGATAAGGTTGAGCAGCCGGTGATGTACACAGGGTCGGGGTGAGAGAAAAACAAGCGCGAGTGCTCCCCCCCCTCTAGAGTGATAAATTGGGTAACTGCTTAAGTCACTCACGCACCCGGGAAGTTCACGGATCCTTCCTCCTTCCTCCTTCCTTGCCAGCTTTCGCATCTAGCTTTACGGTGGAGACGCTGTAGCATGCTGTGATCCTCGGCAAATAACTTAATCTCCCCTTGCCTGTAAAGGGAATATGTGTCTGTAATTCAACGGGTGCCCATGTAAAGCGCTCTCATACAAGTCGAGTTTGCGCTATATATAACTGCTAAAAGCTATATAAAACTGCTAATAAAAAAAAATACGAACTTCCACTTACATAAGTTAACTGTAAGTTATATATTTCGAAATGCGTGTGTACTTCGGCATGGTGGGGTGGATAAGGTTGAGCAGCCGGTGATGTACACAGGGTCGGGGTGAGAGAAAAACAAGCGCTCGCGCCTCAGCTGTAAGTTAAAAACAAGCATTGGCCGCGCGGCCGTAAAAGTAAAGCGGCCGCGCGGCCGTGAAAGCGAAAGTTATGGCAGGGACTCGCTCTGTGGTGGGGGAGGGGCAGAGCGAGGCGCTTGGGAGAGCAAGGCTTAATGAGCCATGAAAGCTACATGGCGGCTGCGCGCGTGCACGCGCTCGTGAACGCAAGCTTGAGGCCAGGAAAAGATTGTGGTAGCACTTTGAAAAGCCACTAACTAAATGTCTCGCAGAGCAGCGCATGCGCTGGCTCAGCGAGACCTAAAAATTAGGGGAGCGGGAGACGCAGCACCCACAGATTGCATTGCAGGGACATTCTATTCCAACATAGGCATTGGCCAAGGGCAGAAGCATTTGTACATGTTTATTCTCACACACACATCCCATTTCGCATTTGCGAAATTTGTATTTGTTAATTGCACTTTGAAACGCAGATCGGTAAAAAAAAAAATCAGGAATCGAGTACACAGATTTTTGCACATATGCGAAAGAACAGAAATTCCAAAATCCGCATACAGTAACCATCAAAGATATGATCAACAACTGTGGGCGTTTTACCAAATTTTATGAATTTTGCATTGAAATAAATCTCAGGCCCGTAGTTGGGATAAGACACATTCTTGGACAGTGGCAACAAAGTTGGTGAATACCCAGGTTTTTTTCGCACCCGGGAAAATTACTCCAATGTAGAACAGAAATAAATCTCTTTACAAAGTGGGAAAGGAATGCGGGTGTGGGGAAGAGAATGACTGTTTTCTGTATGGAAAAACAAATGTTTAAAACATATTCTTGCACTTTTCCACTAAGCACAGTAGAGCAGATTGTCTGCCACTTATCGGTCATTTGCCATGGACATGGACTATGAATACAACTAAAAATAAACCATTCCAATAGATTTCCATGGCACAGCCACTAGGATTTTTTGAATCCCAAAAATGCTTTACTGCTTGCAAATGGTAGGCATGAGTCTGCGATGCATAGATTTCTGCACTGTCATAACTCAAGCCCATATTTTGCATTCAAAGCTTCAATTACACACTTGTTTCAAATTGTGCCCCCCCCTATACTTTAATTGTGGCAATATCAAACAGCTACTACTAAAGACCGGTTCTCTAGGGCCCGAGGAACTGAAAGGCAAACACAACAACCCTTGAAAAATTTTCTGTCTGGTGTTTCTTGCCAAGTACCTCCTTTTTTAGGCTTTAAATTTCAGCGGGTTGGTTAGGTTGAGTAATATAGACTTAGGGGCATATTCACAAAGACTTATTGCCGAGTTTTCGGCACTTTAGCGCATCAAAAGTGGAGATAGATTTATCGCCCCATTCACAAGCGGGTGCAAACTGCAGACATTGCCAGTATTCCCGCGATAACTGCCGCAAAATTTAACTCCACGGGTGACACCACCAACTAACCCTAATGAGATGCAGAGTAGGCGTTCCCGTGCAAAAACTCACGAAAACACCACTACACCACTTTCAAAACGAACTGCCAGATCTGCGATGCGAACCAAAAACAGGCGATAAGCTGCAGTAGCAGCAGGGATTTAACACCTGCCTTCTGCTGGTGTTAAGCAGGACGACTACCTGCAGTATGAAAGGGAGCCCAGCCCAGAGCCACATCTGAAGACCCACAGATGCCATGGAGCCAATGATCATGCAGCTCGGAGACCCAAGAGGGCCACAACACCCACCGCCACCACTCCCAGGCCCCCCCCCGGACCACCCCCCCGGACAAACACATACCGTGCACGACACAAGAGCCAAAAAAAGCGCATGATGTCGCGCAATGACAACAAGAAACACACCTGCGTGGTCAGAAGAACGAGAAACAGTCACTCATCATTGAAGTAACAACCAAAAACTTTATTGAAATACAACACAAAACACCAATGCGGAAGACTCCTGTCGGGTCCGTCTGGGTCAATCTTGATGTCACAGCCTGGAAAATAAAGCACAAAATAAGAACGTGTGTCATGCGCACATCAAAGGAGAGAGACACAGAGAAAGAGATAAGGAAAGAAATGCAGAGAGAGAAAGAGAGAGAGAAAGAAAGCGAGAGGGAGAAGGAGAGAGAGAAAGGAAGAGAGGGAGAGAGAGAGAGAGAGAAGGAAAGGAAGGGAGAGAGAGAGAGAGAAGGAAAGGAAGGGAGAGAGAGAGAGAGAGAGAGAGAGAAGGAAAGGAAGGGAGAGAGAGAGAGAGACGGAAAGGAAGGGAGAGAGAGGGAGAGAGAAGGACAGGAAGGGAGAGAGAGAGAGAAGGAAAGGAAAGAAAGGAAGGGAGAGAGAGAGAGAGAAGGAAAGGAAAGGAAGGGAGAGAGAGAGAGAGAAGGAAAGGAAGGAAAAGAGAGAGGGAGGGACACTGCTGCCCCCACGCACCCAGGCACCACTGCTCACCTGCTGCCACCGGTGTGTCTCCAACCACGTGCTGGCATACACTGCAAGCCACCAGGTCTGCAATCTGTAATCGAGGCCAGAGTCAATCATGGCAGAGTCCATCTCACTGCACACGGCAACAACACCTGTCCGCCCCTGCGCACACATGCAGCCGCACCCTACCCCCTCCCGCCACCCAGCGCTGGCTGTCCGCCCTTGCGCACCCAGGCCCCACTGCTCACCTGCCGCCAATGGTGTGTCCACCAGTGGGCACACCACGTGCCTGTGCAAGCTCCAGGCCCCGGTCCCGCGACCATGGCATGCTCCACATCATGCGGACACGCACCGCGGCCCAGCAGGTCCCACACATGACGCTGAGTCCTGAGGCATCAATGGCAGAGACCACATCAGTGCACACGTCATCATCGCAGGCTGCACACCCGCTCAGCAATTTCGGTGCCACTAACCCTGTGCAACCCCAGTCAGCGCCACGTGGTGGTAGGCCTGTGACGGCCGCATGGCTTCGGGTGCCACTAACCCTGTGCAACCCCAGTCAGCGCCACGTGGTGGTAGGCCCATGACGGCCGCATGGCTTTGGGTGCCACTAACCCTGTGCAACCCCAGTCAGCGCCACGTGGTGGTAGGCCCGTGACGGCTGCATGTCTTCGGGTACCACTAACCCTGTGCGCAACAACTCATGGGCCATTTATGATTGAGAATCGTGGAACGTCCGTCATCCAGTCACCTCCGACAGTGGGGAATGTGACGTGGTCGGCCCCTTATATTCGCGGGGTCACATGGCCTGTGACGCCTGTGCCGGATGGGTGTGGTGTGTGTGCAAACCTGCCCTCAGGGAGTGGCGGTGACATGCTGACAACTAGACCAGCGACCTGCAGACCACTAGCGTGTAAACCTGCGACATGTGGCTATGTGGCCCCCCCTTGGAGCGTAAGCGGAGTGGTCTGGCCTGGCATACGCCGGACCAGCGCAGGGCTTGCAACAATGACTCGGGGGCTCTGGGCGTCGTTCAGTCCATGTCCGGACACGGAAGTGACTAATGCGTGTGTCCCTGTTGTAGTGTCTACGGTACCCGGAAAACAATCAGCAATGTAGCACACTGTGACTGGAATCCCACTAGATGAGCATCATTGACGTTAGGGGGAATCACTGACCCTACATTCATCCACACATTCATACTTGCATGATGAAAGACATGACACAGCAGTGCGTTTCTGAATGTTTAATGCACATCCAGTGGAGTTTTGCAGCTGGAGCAGTACAGGGCCATGCCAACCCCACTTCACAATATGGGCCCGTGGAGGGCCAGCCAGAGTCCATCGGGGAATGACAAGTACAGCGGAAGAGGAAGAGTACAGTCTGCAGTCTTGTCGCCGTGTCATTGGTCACCAAACAGGATATGGCAGTCCATGTCGCGGTCCAAGGTGAGTGCAGCAGAGTGTATCGGGGGTCAGTGGAAGGTCATGGGGCCATGTGCGGCACCAAGCAGCAACAGGCCAGGTGGCGGAAATGAATGCTAGTGCCTCCTTCTGATCTCAAACCCATCCACGTCCTCGGATGTGTGCTCTGCCTCACCTGTGTGTGGTGCAGTTCCGGCTGCAGCACTGTGTGCCACTGACACATCAGGGGCCGGAGGTGGATTGTCGGCCGCACTGTGAGGCACTGACACACCAGGGGGCAGAGATGTGGATGGTGTAGGAGCAGCAGCATTCATCTGCGCCACGCCTTGTGGCAGCAATGCCATGATGAGGATCTGCAGGGCATGGTAGATCCCTGCTACATTTTGCTGATGTGCAGCGGTCGCTGCCATCCTTTCCGCCTCCATCCGCACCATGTCCTCCATGAGCCTCCGCATGTGTGCCAGCTCACGGCTGAGATCGCTGGGGCCACTCTGAGCGGATAGGTGTTCTTTTCTCCGAGTCATGACTCCAGCGATGTCAGCCAGGGCTTGTTGGAGACCATGGAGCGGCCTGTGGGTGTCCGTTAGGGACTGGAGGTGGTCCCTGATGGGACTTAGACACCCACGGATGGCGTCAAGTTTGGTAGCCATGAGGTCGAACCCCACCCGCACCTGCTCAGCCATCTCCCTCTGGCCCTCCAACACACGGCGTTGGAAGGCCATGTGTTGTTCGTGGGGGTCCTGGGAGACAGCCGGGGTTGTGGGTGCCTCCTGCTGGGTGGTTTGTGGAGTGGGTGGGGTCTCCTCGATGCAGCTGGGCTGCCCTGATCCTGGAGGTGAGTTGCGGATGTTGTCAATGATGTCTTGGAGGGCTTCGGTGTCGATGCTGGGGGTGTCCTCCTCGTCATCAGTGAAGAGTGGCTGGGACTGCTCTGCAGGAGGTGTTGACGGTGCCTCTGCAATGTGAAGGGGAGATGCTGTATTACAATGTGTCCACATGTATGTAGCCGCATGGTACATGTTCACATTGAGACAGCATGGCAATGTACATTGTGACAGTCTGGAGATCAGGGCCATGATCCAGAGTCATTGTGGGTGTGCACTGTGCTCTGCTTGATTGTGCATGTGTGCCATTGTGGCCATCTCCCCCCGTCCCCCAGTACCTGGTGGTTACTCACCCTGTTGCTGTTGTGTTGTGTCATGTCGAGCAGTGTCCGGTCCCCCAACTCCTGCCACGGTCTCCACACTGAAGACTGTCGACACCAGCTCCTCCATGTCATCCAGGTCCAGCTGTGGTGCTGGACTCCCACCTCCAGTCTGCATTGCTGCCTTCTGGTTGCCTGCGAGTTTCTCCTTGGTTTTGCGCTTGATGTCACTCCATCGCCTCTTGACCTCGTCCATTGACCTCTTGTGCTCTCTGACGGCATTCACCTTGTCCACGATGGACCGCCATATTCCATTTTTGGTGCCCAATGACACGTTGGAGGTGACGAACAGTTCTTGATGGTGTTCCATCACCTCCGTGACCAGGATCCTATTCTCCTGCGGACCGAACCGCGTCTTCCTCTTTTTCTTGTCCTTGCCCTTCCCTGTCCCCGAGGTCCCAGGCTGGTCGTCTGGGGTCTTGTGGGGTTCTGCTCGTCCTCTGCGCCTGCTCCGGCTGCCTCCATGGTGCTTCGGTGTTGGTTATTTTGTGTTTGTGGGTTTTTTCTACTTTTGTAGTGATTTTCCCGCCTGACGTGTGTGTATTGCAGGCCTGGCGCTGCTTATCGCTGATTTCCTCATCGCGGTTTGGGCCATCGCATGTTTTTTCGCGTTGGGGTTTGTGTTTTTATCTCCGTCGCAGTGGTTGTATCGCGGACATTGGCCGCGTTTTCGTGAAACTATCGCATGGTACCGCCGTGTTGTGAATTCCACGTTAACACAGGGTTATTTTCCCACGATAGATTGCGATGTGTAAAGTTGCGTTAACATTTTTTGGAGATGTTTAGCGCACGTTCTTGTGAATATACCCCTGACTCTTCTAAAATGATGTAGATTTAGAAGATACAGTTAGCACATGAAATAAGCAAACAATTGCATTATCAGACTGTAATATAGCTTTATAAAATGAATAACTGCCTCATTTGTAGGCACTGGGATATAGGAGGTGCAAAAATCTCCCATGGGAAACGCTGCTAGAGCACAGAAAAGAAATCCCACAGGGTTTTTTCGCTCATGATTCTGAGTTTTCCTTTATGCAATGAGTAATAACGTGCAGTGACGGCCTTACATCCAGTATTACCACATGATATTTGCCTTTGTATTCTAAGGTATTACCTCGAGGATAGTATACTTCCGAAAACCGGGAGTCCTAGAGAAGTTTTCAAGGCGACAGTAATATGGAATTCATCGCAAACACAATTTGCGCCTAGTTTCAAACCCCTCCCACGGGCCAGTCCCCCTCTCCTCCCCCCTGCCCGCTTAACTGCGTCCCTTTACCTTCAATTACACCACAGACGATGTTATTTGGTGCCTTAAAAGGTCGCAGTTTATTCACATATAACATGGTTGTACATTTCGCAATTTTATTGGTCATTCATAACATCCATGATAACACATATTCTCATTGTCCTTGTGGTTGTCTTGTACCTTCCTTGTGGTTATGCGCTCCCAGACAGTGTATTTTGTGGGGGTGCCCCTTTGTCAGGGCCTTTGTGTCTGCGGTTCCAAGTTTCAACTTGCTACCGAATTTTGTGGGTGTCCGTCAGGACCTGCCTGGGCTGCAAGTGCCATTCCGCTTGCCCTGGACCCTTTGTTAGCCCCTCGCCTGCTCTTCAGGGGCCCTGCCGTGTGGCATCCAAAGGACCCTGTGTGAGCATCTCATCTACTCTGCCTGTGGCTGCGTCCTGTCATTTCGCTCCCTCAGTACCCCTGCTGTGAGGCATCCCAAGGGCCCTGTGGGGGAGTCACATCTACTCTGTCTGCGGCTGTATGCCGTCCTTAGCTCCCTCAGTGCCCCTGCCGTGAGGCATCCCAAGGACACTATGTGAGCCTTCCATCTACTGTTATGTTTCATATAAGTACCCTAACATAGGCCCGGGTAACATCATACCCCTTCACCTACATTACCTCCCCTACACTACTCTGTAACAAGCCTTTTTAGGATTGAACCTTTACCTAGTTCTAGTCCTGGGTGCAGAAGGAGGGTTTCTCCTGAACAATAGAGTCCTATAACTCCATCAATAGACTCACACAGTATGAATGGATATTCATAAGGGTTCTTAGAAACCAGGCTGGGGCTACACCACCTTCCTCCCCACATCTACGTACACGGTTCATCCCATACGTCATCCTCAAATCCAACAATGGCTAATACAAGCAACAAGGGACAAAGGAGCCCTAGATACTCTTTGTATAAATATAGCACCTCTTGCTAGTGTTAGGCAGAGGGAACCGAGACTTCCAGGCAGACACACTGACCAGAGACGCTGAGGCTCCTGCATGCAGACGCTCCAGCTGACAGTGGTCTGAACATCCCTTGTGGGGTGTCCAGCTCGAGACCAAGAGGGTCTCCTACATTCTCACACTTCAGGTAATGGGGGTCGACTAAATCCTAGAGGGATTCTTGGCTTCACACCTACTCACATGCTAGGTACACTTAGGTACATCTAGATAGGCATCGTAGGAGTACGCGCTTTCTTTTATCAATGCATTTTATATTCATGGATTTATTCATGCGTAGTGCAAGATGGTAGAGCTGTACTATCCATTTATATTCATAGTACTGCTAATCATATATCTTCTGCTACTGTCTAATGGTTGTTGCAGCTCATATACTCTACACAAGAATAACAACTGTTCAATAAACCTTTATTGAAACGCCCAGGCTGTTTATTCTGTGTATCTCTGAGGCAAGATAAGTGAGCACGAGTGACTGAGCGAAAAGTAGTACATTGTTTCCACGATCCTGAGGGATCAGGGTTGTCATGTTCTGAGGTTGCCAGAAACTATTCTCTCCCCGATAAGAGGAGACACTAGTGGCACTGTGAGCTAGCTTATGCAAACAGGCTAACATTTTCGGTGGGGGTGTTCAGAGTCAGTCTGCCACCAAGCCCACAGTTTATGTTATCCGAACTCGCAGGTCCTGTATGGGTAATATAGGAACTACACGACATGGCGCCACCAACAATGGTTGGGCTCTTATTTAACAGTAGAATCTAAGTAGTTCAGTCGTGCTATTTTCAGTGACCCCTACTCACAAAACGCCAGAGACGTCTGGAGTGGGTGGGCACAAAACTCCGCCACAGCTGTGTAGGCGAGAAATCCTATTTATTGGCTGTTGGTTAATCAAGCTTGAAGGACATTTAGTTCCTAAAATTGTGCATAACACCTTATCTTAGTTCCCTTGAACAAAACTTCTCCGGTACAAAATGACTGAGGAAGATAACCCGGTGGTGGCTAGACGCCTCTCAGTAGAGGATGAAGAGGTGGATGGAATTCTCATTGCACCTAAATTCAGACGTACTATCACCCTGAAACTACTAGAATATGGTTTAGCACCTAGGGGTGGCTTAGTAGCTTTCGTGATTGAGGCACACGAATCAAACAAAACAGAGATATTTTTTTGTGGGTTACATTCCCAGCAGCAGATGCAAGAACACAGACCTTTCACTTCTATACAGAAGGAGATGCACCACAGGAATATGGTCCTTGCGAGGATGTAGAAGTTCCATTCACGTACCAGGAACACCTATACTGGTTTAAAGGCGCCCTACCCCATATAAGGAACAGAGTAAGATTAGGTCCGCTCGGAGGAGACGATGCAACATTGCCAATATTAGCGGCCTACACACAACATCCTGACATTGACACAATGCCGCAGCCAGACTTACTCTTACAACACAAGGATTTAATTAAAATCTACAGAAACCTGACACAGTATGTCATGAGGACTTTCACAGTCCAACCAACATCAGTTGCAACAAATGGAACTCAATATCAGGGTACAGCAACTAAATTTACACCACAAACATTACACACAGTAATGGGCAAGATGCCCATGAAACGAGAACAAATGCCATTCTGGCTAGCTCAGAAAATAACTCAGCTCGAGGCAGTATTCCCGAATACTACCCCGTTTGAAAAACACAGAATGCTAACAATCTGCTTGCCCATGGGGATAACACCACAAGTAGAGGACTGCACCTCTTGGGGTACAGTCTTTGCTGCCATATATACCAGAACACATGGTATTCCTTCATTAGCAGTAGTACCAGACGTATTGAGACAAATACAAAACGAGTATGGGGCAGAACCTGCCCTGAACTTAGGGATGAAGTTATTAAATAACTATGACCAGGTAGCAGCCATAATACTAGCTAATATTAAAGGGGAAGCAGCTTCAGTGGCAATCCGCCAATGCCTAACGGAGTTCAGCCTGTTAGAACAACAACACAAACTGCCCAAAATAATAGAAACTGCGTATGCAGAATTAGGCAGAGACAGTTTGGGTGGGAAAGCATTAAAACCACAACTGATGGACAGTCCTGAAAAGGACAATACCAAGCAGACACCTGCTTCTTCTAAAAAGAAGTGGGATAATAAAAAACAACAAAACTTTAAAAATAGATCTCAATCCCGAGGCAGATCTCCTCCACAGGAGCCCGCTGAAAAGAGGTACATCCTTAGGAATAGGGATAATATTAGGAAACCTGACAGGTATCAGGATACTGATACACGTTCCTCTTGTTCCTTTCAGGGCTCGACGAAAAACTCAGAGAGAGAAGGACGGTCAGAACACAAAGAAGAGCGTACAATGTCCAGAGACAAGCAGCACGCTCAAGACTATACTCCCAAAAAAGAAGACAAGCCAAAATCAAAACCGCAGTTTAAGAAGAAGAAAGGTGCAGACATAAAGATCAGACATGCCCAGAATTCTGAGGACGCAGCTTTTGAATGGGGAATCAATCAATCAATCAATCACAAGATTTGTAAAGCGCACTACTTACCCGCGAGGGTCTCAAGGTGCTGAGGGAGAGGAGGGGGGGTGTTGCCGCTACTGGTCGAATAGCCAGGTCTTGAGTCGTCTCCTGAAGGTCAGCAGGTCTTGGGTCTGTCGTAGGTTGAGGGGAAGGGTGTTCCAGATCTTGGCGGCGCGGTGAGAGAAGGATCTGCCTCCGGATGCATGGGACGGTGGCCAGGGAGAGGTCGGCGGAGCGGAGCTGACGGTTGAGAACGTAGAAGGAGAGTCGACTGTTGAGGTAGGCTGGGCCGGTTTTGTGGAGTGCCTTGTGTGCGTGGATCAGGAGTTTGAAGGAGATTCTCTTGTCGACGGGGAGCCAGTGCAGGTTTTTCAGGTGGGGGGTGATGTGGCTGTGGCGTGGAATGTTGAGGATCAGGCGTGCAGAGGCGTTTTGGATTCTTTGCAGTCGTTTGATGAGCTTGGTCGGGGCGCCTGCGTAGAGGGCGTTTCCGTAGTCGAGTCTGCTGCTGACGAGGGCCTGGGTGACTGTTCTTCTCGTGTCTGTCGGGATCCACCTGTAGATCTTGCGGAGCATGCGGAGGGTGTTGAAGCAGGAGGAGGAGACTGCGTTGACTTGCTTGGTCATGGTGAGCGTTGAATCGAGGATGACTCCCAGGTTGCGTGCGTGGTCGGTTGGTGTCGGGGGTGCCCCTAGTGACGAGGGCCACCAGGAGTCGTCCCAGGCTGATGGGTTGGAGCCGAGGATGAGGATCTCTGTCTTGTCTGTGTTCAGCTTAAGTCGGCTGCACTTCATCCAGTCGGTGACGGCTTTCATTCCTTCATGGAGGTTGGATTTGGCGGTGAGGCTCTGACGATGCTAGACAGTGCGGCAGAAGTAACAATAGCTCGCCAGAACCTGATGAAATTTCTGGTGACAGCGAACTTGAATGATTACATCACGGTGGAAACACCAGACACAAGGGTGAGCGTCCCACATAAGTTACACAAAATAACACTCCAAATGGAGGGGGACAAGCCCAGGAAAGTTAAAGGTGTCTTTTGGGAAAATCTGTCATCTGGTTATGACATCCTATTAGCAGAACAAGATTGGCCGCCAGCATTCGTTATGGAGTGCCCTAGGGGAGAAACTGTAATTTTTCCATCATTCTCCTACCTCGTTCCCATACATCTTAAACATGCATACGCACAGGAGTGGGCGGTTGCCCTAGCTCCAGCACTATACAAAAATCATGCAGGTTGGGATGAGGATTCAACCCACCACGTGATCCCGTTAAAAGTTTCACCAAATGCTCAGAGGCAATACCCAATAAAGCAAGAAGCTAAAAAGCAGGTCAGGGAGATCTTAGATCAACTTGAATACCAAGGGGTGATTAAAACATGCACCTCACCAATGAACAACCCTTTGTTTCCAGTATCAAAACCGGACAACTCATATCGTCTAGTTTTAGATTACAGACATTTAAACTCATGCACAAAGACATTCGCTGTCCAAAACGCACACAGTGCCGCATTAATGAATAACATTCTGCGGAAAAAGTACAAAACTACACTGGATATCTCAAATGGATTTTTCTGCCAAAATATAGCGCCTGAAAGCAGGTATTTGACCGCATTCTCAGCATTGGGGTCCCAACAGCAATTTTGTCATCTCCCCCAGGGGTATAAGAACAGCCCGGGGGTATTCTCAGCAAGAGTAACTGAGTTACTCCAAAATTTTGATGAGGAAGCATTGTCCTATGTGGATGATATTTATCTGACGGACGATGACTTAAAAAAGCACTTGACCAGGGTGAGCACCATTATTATGGCATTCGCCTCTGAGGGCTACAAATTTAATTTTAAGAAATCAATATAGCCCACCTCAATGTCCAGTTTTTAGGATATGAGCTTTCAAGTGAAGGGAAAAGCCTGGCTGCTAACTTTTTAGAAAAATGTGCGCTACTCCAGCCTCCAAAATCATTAAAAATCTACAATCGATACTGGGATTCCTAAATTTCGGCAGAACATACATTTTAGATTATGCAGAAAAAGTAAAACCTTTCTACGAATTAATAAAACCTGACTTTTCAGTCAGACATTGGACACAGGAACATTCAAACATCCTACGTTCACTACAAGAATACATGATAGCTTCAAAACACTTACAGACACGCGTAAATGTACGCAACCTAGTGATCCGTGTAATAGCGGGTCAATGCGGGTACACTTACTTAACCTTCAATGAAGGCGAAACAGTACCAATCCCATACAAATCACACCTGTACACAAACGCAGAAATGCGTTTTACTGCAACAGAAAAAATACTGACAGCTGTTCAGACCGCAGTAGCAAGAGAAAGAAACTATCAAAAAAGGCTTGGGTCCTATCACTATCTGGCCTAGACCACTCTAGTATCAGAAACAAACAGATGACCAGATAGGGTACTCAACAATTACTATACTGTACCTAAACCAATGATTTTAAGTACATGTGATTTATTTCACATTCATTTTAAATATTTTTCAAAAATTTTTGAAAAAACATTATATCATGTCATACAAAAACACACCAACTTTTTCAGTGTAACCCAAATTTGAACACCATAAATTACATACAAATCCAACATAAAGAATTAAACAAACATCAATATGACGATATGTACAACATAAACACCATGAATACTATCATTGTCCTCCAAAAATTTAGAGGGCACCAGTCCATATATAAAACAAAAGAAACAAGCGGACTGTACACAATTCACAAAGTCCTGCCTGTATAAAAGGCTGAAGAAAGCAAATTAATCAGCAAGCTAGTTGGCTTCAGCCGCAATGCCAACGCTTTTCAAACCCTGCTGTATTCTAGGGTTATCCTCAGGGCGTGGACTGGAGGTGTCTTAGCTACAAACAATGTGAGACTGGTGCCCTCTAAATTTTTGGAGGACAATGATAGTATTCATGGTGTTTATGTTGTGCATATCGTCATATTGATGTTTGTTTAATTCTTTATGTTGGATTTGTATGTAATTTATGGTGTTCAAATTTGGGTTACACTGAAAAAGTTGGTGTGTTTTTGTATGACATGATATAATGTTTTTTCAAAAAATTGTGAAAAATATTTAAAATGAATGTGAAATAAATCACATGTACTTAAAATCATTGGTTTAGGTACAGTATAGTAATTGTTGAGTAGCAAGAGAAAGAGCACTGGCTCAGGGGAAACGCATAATTGTCGTGACCCCAGTACCAGCTTTAGAAGCTGTTACAAAGGCAAGCATTCCAAATGCAAAAGCCTTACATCCAAGATGGATACAATGGGCTAATTCTCCTACTGCAACAGACGTTGAATACAGATTTGACCCAAGTCTAAAAACACAAGCATTTCTGCAATACGAACAAGAATATCCTCTACCTAATGAAATATTGCCTCTCGATCAGTATGAATATATTATTTACACTGACGGATCTGCTCAACCGGCCATAGGGAGTAAGCAACAATACAGCACAGCATGTGCAATCGTTAAAGGTCGCATGCGGGATGGAAAGTTCCATCCGAGTTGCACCAAAACACAATCTCTAGGAGACTGCACGGCTCAGTTGGCAGAGTTAAAAGCACCGATACTGTCACTTGTAAATACAGATCACGAATTCCCCACACTGATTGTGTGTGATTCCTTTGACTGTGTGCAGTCATACAATGAATATTTGTATCATTAGGAACAAAACGGTTTAAAGATGCAAAAGGTGGCACAATTAAGCATAAAATGCTATGGGAACAGGAAGTTGAGTTAAAGAACGAACTACCAAGGGCTCACATGATCCATACACTGAGTCATCAGTGTGATGGCGTTCACGTTGAAGGGAATTCATTGGCTGATGAAGCCGCAAAGGGGGCTGTACGTACAGCGTCCGTAGCTGCAATCACTTGTTCAAAAACGAGAATAGACGGTGAGATTATGGTGGCTGTTATTGCTTCAAGCAAAAACAGCGGTACAGTACCAATGAAATTTCCACTCAAGTACTCCTACAAGTTAGATGCAAACAACATTCCATATGCTCAGATCCCTGGAGTAGGGGACAGAGTAATACCAAATATGGATCGTAGGCAAGGTTTAATACTAGCAGCACACGAGGGTTTGGGCTCTGCACATACAGGCATTACAGCGACTATTTCACTGTTGAAACAGCGCTATTGGTGGCCGGGTCTAACAAAGCAAACTAGACTATGTCTTGAAATGCGACATCTGCCAACAGATGAAAGGCTCCACCAGAACACGCCCGGCGCAGACACCATTACTAATATCTGACAAACCTCTTGCATGCGTGTATCTGGACCACTGCGGCCCCTTACAATCTGATGGGGCTTACAAGTATATCCTGGTTGCAGTGGATTCCTGCTCAAGATTCCTATGGGTTTGGCCTCAGCGCTCGGCTGATGCTCGAACTGTTATAAAAGATTTGCGAGTTTTTATCGGGACATACGCAGTTGGCACGTTACATTCTGACTGTGGCCCGGCGTTTAGCTCTCGGGCTTACAAAGAGGCCATGAAAAGTATGGGCGTTGCATTGCGGTACTCCTCTCCGTACCATCCTGAGGGAAATTCGGTTGTGGAGAGGAAAAACCGGGACTTAAAGCAATCTTTAACAGCTAGGGTATTAGGCAAGGGCGGTAGTTGGGTCAATCACCTTTATGGGGTCCAAAGAGCAGTTAATAACCAGCCAAGAAATTCTCTAGGGGGTGTGACTCCATATGAGGTCCTATTTGGGACGAGAATGTGGGTAGCTGATCTTGAGTATGAAGGCACAGTGGAGGATGAGAAACCATTTGATATCCATGATCGTTTGGCTGTTTTACATCATCTAAATGAATCCAGGACACAACAAAGCAACGTTGTCCAGAAACAGACCGCCATTGGGGAAGTCAAGGCAAATACGGCAAGACCTGTCTGGATCCCAAAAATCGGGGATCTGGTCAAAGAGAAAATAGCGGTCAAAAAAGAATTTGGACCATCATACAGAAAACCTGTACCTGTCCTAGCAATTCAAGGAACACAAACTGTTCTTTTGCCGCCTCTTGCTGGGAAAAAAGAAGAAAAGATTTGTCTCAATCAACTTAATCAAACCACACTATGTGGCCGATACTGAACAGTAGGCCTCGTGGACCCCACAGTAGCAGACGCCCTCCTCTAGCTACCATCCAAGAAGTTCAAACAGAAAGACTCATCACGTTTGAAGAGCCTCCTGTACGGAATTAAGGACTAAGCAACAATGCTATGGAACTCATTCCCCTTGAACCAGAAGTTCATCTACAAAATGAATCTCAAAACAACACTCAAGTTGCAATCAGACCAAATACAGATGTCTACGTCAACATGCCTCGAAGAGAGCAAAATGAGATTTCAACGAATCCCAATGCAATTCCTACAATTGATTGAACTGCTTCTGGCTACTTCATGAACTTTGATACGTTTTCCTTGGATCCAAGTGAACCGGAAACGACGCCAGCCCAAAAATCACGTAAACAGCAAGTCAAAGACTTTCTGAACTTTCTCAAAAAGACTTACCTGGTATCACCTTGGTTAGAACTTTGGGTAATTACTGGGATCCTGTTTTTTCTTTTCTGGCTAGGCTTAGTAATAACTTTTAGCATGCTTATTAATGGACGATATCTTCAGCAAAGCTCTACAGCCCCGAAAGTTAATTTGATTTTAAAACCAGATCAATCGTCTCATCGTGAACAGAGAGACTTGTTATCAGTGAACATCACAGTGGTTCCTATACCGGATGGTATAGTTTGGGACAAGGTTGATTTCGAAATATTCGGTCCGACTGAACTTTTAAAAATTTCTCATTTATTTAAAATTTCATTAAGTGATATCATTACCTCCAGTACATTTTCTGATGATTGGGACTCTGAAACTGTCAATAACATGTTTTCTGATTTTGAAAAAACTGCTGCATTTCCGAACACTGAAACGTTAGAAAGTAATTCAGACTATGACACTTTGTACTGTTACCAACATTATGGTCATCATTTTCTGCACAAATCTATTTCACCTAGAAATGTGTTTGAGTACCATCAGTGGGAACATTGCCCTACACCACCAAAAGGTAGTTCGCATACATTTGCACAGAAATTTTCATATTTTTCAGGTTTTAACACCACCGACCCGACCTCATATTATTATAAGGTTACACCAACATCAGCACTGAAAATTATGTTGACAAACACCAAACAGATTTACTCTGCTTCCTTTATTGCCCAACTGTCTGAACAGGGTTTTGACCTATGGAAGGACACAATAGACTTAAAATCAGTCTGGGGTTCTAGGGACTGGCAAGTCCAGGGAACAGAAGCGCTATTTAGAGCATGCCTCATTCCACTGCAGATGATATTTCTAAACGAAACTGTGCAACAGACATCCTGTCTTGGACTAGCCAAGAACAAGGACCTGAACACACCTCGATTTCCAATACCATCACAGATGGGGGGTGGCAAAATTCGACTTCACAGGAAGGGGCAACAGTAAATGACATTTTATAGTACAATAGATCAGACCTGAATTGGGAAAAATGGGTGGTTTGGCCCTTAGACACAAACATATGTCATAAACGATTCTTGGGTATTACCAAAGGGTACAGTATCCACAGGCCAGACCCACGTTATGTGCAAAGAGAACATCCAGGGGTAGTGACATCCTACAGTGTTGGGAAGTTGTGCCTTGATTGGCTAGAAACCTCAACACTAACAGAAGTGAAACAACACTTAGCCTTACTCTCACAAGACATGGATCTTAGGGATTTTTTACAAGGTCCCAGGAAACAACGTCAGAAACGTTTCATATATGCTGGCATTTATGCTGCCTATAATGAAATTTGGAAAATATCACAACAAGAGGCCGCAGAGAGAATACAGGAAATAGACCATATTAACTTAGAAAAATCGTTGGCTGTGGTAGACAATGGGTTAACAACTTTGTCCTCCAGAATATATTCTTTGGGCAACATTGTGTCTTCTGCGATAGATATCCTAGAACAAGATTTGGCCATATTACAACACGGGCAATCTCAATTACGTTCTATCATGTTATTAAGCTGGACGCTGCAATCTTTACGTGCAGGCTTTGTGCCTTGGCGTTTTATAAACAGTACATCTTTGTTTTCTGAATATAATCTAACAGAGAAACAGGCTGAAATGGCACAAAGGGGAGCTAAATATACAATGCTGCGTATTGAAAAACTGGACCGACTACCATTTACAGTAGCGGAAGCTCCGTCTACTGAATGGCTAATCCATGGCCACATAACTCTACCGGTCACTACTTTTCAGTTTCAATATTGCCTTGAACAAAGGCAGGCGGGCAAATATGAAAAGATGGGTAAGGAATACATTAAGGAATCCTGGGATTTACCATATAGATTTCGATGCCGGAGTGGGGATCGAGAAGTCTTTCTAAGTGGTACCAACTGCAAGAGAGCTTTGAGTGGTTCTCTCATGTGCCAGGACATTTCATTGCACGGAGCGTGTAATGGTTCGATAGCAAACTTGTCCTGCCACATGAAAGGGACTCCAGCTGCCGTGATCAAACCGGTATTCGAGCTGCTCTCAAATGGGAGTTACTTGATGCTGAACGATCAGGGTTGCTGTGGTTTGCTTCCAGGCATTGCCTATCTGGTCACTGTGAACTCCAGGGTTACTTGCTGTATGCAAGTATTGTTTCCCCCAACAAGTACAGTCAGGGAGGCACCGTTATGGCCTTCATTGAATGTTTCCTTTATACAATTTGATACTTTGAGCAGACTGAAAGCCATGCTTTTACAGCAAACCGTACCCTTAACCTCCGCTCGAGAGACCTTTGATCTTCAAATCGCAAGGACCTCGACTGAGATACAGGCACTTATACGTACAAACTGCCCCATTCATGTCACAGAAATGGTGGGTCGTATCTTTAATATGTCTGATACGAGTGGTATTGTACACCTATTTAAGACCATAGGGTCAGGACTTCTTAGCACTTTTCAGACAATCCTCGGAGTTATCCCGAACTTTATACACTCCGTATTTGGAAGCATTTTTGGAGGTCTACCTCTGATCCTGCTATCAATCGCGGGAGTCCTGATTGTCATTTACCTGCTATGCAATGGGTGGCCCAATTACCAACGAGATGGCAAAAGCGCTCCTGGAGCCAAAATACCGTGAACGCATGGTACAACATCTGGGCACACCTCGCCTGAGGGAACTAAGCGCCTCTTGGTTCCTATCGTTTAGACCAGTCTGGATGGACTGCATCCTACCTGTTCTTCGATGCCTGTTTTGCGGTGAAGAATGCGTGTTGGACCTCTGTCTGACACTTGCGACGGACACGCCTGCGGACTTGAATACCAGGCTGGAACCCCTGAGGGCCCATGCTTGGCAATGTCCCCAGCGTATTCCCATCTTGATGGCTGCATTCCTCGAGAATCCGCAGGTGCCTTTTACAACTGGGGTAAGCTTTAGCTCCACCACTAGCACCACTAGCACAGAGGTATCGACAACAGCACCGGCTGCCTCTACACCAACTATTGGCAGTACTGAATATCATCTGTGCTCCATTGACGTACTCTTTGAGGTGTTACAAGGACCGTCCCCTGCAGCAGAAAGCAGCGATGATGTTGCGTCTCCCAGCCAGGACATTTAATCTATAATTGGCTCATCGTGTGCTGGGAAAGAATTCGGATTTTCATATTCTCTAAAATTAACTAAATTTGGAACACTTCCTAAAAAATTGACACTTTCTCGCTGAAAAGCATGGCCTTTTGACGCTTGTGGACATTCAACTTATATAAACGATCTCAATTAGGACTGTGGCTTAAGTAACAAATCCGATTTTTTTATTTTTTCATTTTTTAAGCTGTTTTTAAGATAATTTTAATACAAGATTTTAACGGAGCTCATTGAAAAATGTTCTATGCACTACTATCTAACAAAAAGAATAGTCCACTAGCATTTTTGTCATTGTTGACTGTTCGGAAGAGGAGTGGGCATTATGTTTCATATAGGTACCCTAACATAGGCCCGGGTAACATCATACCCCTTCACCTACATTACCTCCCCTACACTACACTGTAACGAGCCTTTTTAGGATTGAACCTTTATCTAGTTATTTGATATTTGATATTTATTAATTTCTATAGCGCCAGAATCATCCCGTAAGGGGTATCTCCGCGCTTAGGACGTTGTGCTACAGCCAAACCATAGAGACTCAGAAAAGAAAAGTTTTTAAAAGCTTCCTGAATTGAGGAAGGCTCTGGCAGTCGCAAAGCTGGGGGGGGAGTTTGTTCCAGAAAGTCGGAGCAAGGTGAGTGAATGCTTTGCCACCCTTGCGGACCTTTTTAATTCTTGGAGTGCAAAGGAGTAGCTTGGATCCTGATCGGAGAGGCCGAGGGGGGAATGTACTTGGTAAGTTTGTCAGACAGGTAGGAAGGCCCCAGCCCATTGAGGGCTTTAAAAACAATGCAGCCGATCTTGAATTTCACCCGCTTCCTCACTGGGAGCCAGTGGAGTTTGTTAAGAAGTGGAATGGAGGCCGTTCTAGGAGGGGCGTTTGCTACTAGTCGGGCGGCCGTATTCTGGACAACTTGTAACTTGTTTAAAGAAGCCTCGTTGGCCGAGGCCAACAGTGCATTACAGTAATCCAGACGGCTTAATACTAGGGCTTGCATCAGTGTTTTTTTTGTAGAGGAAGGTAGCAGAGGAAATACTCTTCTGAGTAAGCTAAGTGTGTGGAAGCAAGTACCAGCGGTAGTAGCGGTGTGAGCTTCGAGAGTGAGATTCTGGTCAATCCGGATTCCTAAATTCTTGACCGCGTCTTTTGGGAAGGGGGCCTTGCCCAGCTCCTCCGGCCACCACCTGGGAGTCCAACTTATGGCTGCTCCTCCAAACAAAATGATCTCCGATTTCTCGGCATTCAGTTGGAGGAAGTTGGTCCTCATCCAGGCAGCAATGGTCTTCATGCCCTCAGAGAAGATAAGTTGTGTATCAGGGCTGGATTTATCAAAGATGAGGAGGAGCTGGGTATCGTCCGCGTAGGCGATGGGGCTGAACCCTAAGGGGCATATTAGCAAGAACAGGCGAAAATTATCGCTAACCGCGCTTAGCGCGTATTTATTTAACGCCGCCTATCGCTGGATATTATCGCGGAGATAACATGCTATTAGCAAGGTTTATCTCCAATGCGATAAAATATCCAGCGATAGCGGCGAAATATCGCTGGAAATCCAGCGATATTCACACATTAACGCCATGGTGGACTTAGGCTGACAATCCACCTCCTATTCTACAAACAGGTAAGTCATGTTTTTAGCAGGTGTTAAATTCTAGCGATATTCGCGCTTAGCGTGAATTTTTTTATCGCTTCGCCTGCGTTGCTAATAGGGGGAAGTTGTGTTAGCGACTGTTTTCAGTCGCTTTTAGTTGGGAACGCCTATCTTGCATGTCATTAGCGATAATTATCGCTGGCATGCAAGGCGATGGGAAAACGGGCCGCTATCGCCAGAAAGCTGTCGCTAACGCCTGTTAGCGACAGCTTGCTGATAGGGCGATAAAAAAAATCGCCGCTTTGGTGGCAAAAAGTGCCGCTAAAGCGGCGATAAGGCCCTTGCTAATATGCCCCCAAGTTCCTCATTAGTTTGGCCAAGGGAGTAACATAAATGTTAAAAAGAGTAGGGCTCAAGCAGGAGCCTTGCGGTACTCCCTTGATAACTTTTGTGGTTTTAGATCTAAAGGTCCCCAATGTGACTGTCTGGGTTCTGTCAGTAAGAAAGTCAGTCAGCCATTTTAGTGTAACCCCCTGTACTCCAATGTCCTGAAGTCTCTCCAGTAGGGTATGGTGCGAGATGGGGTCAAACGCTGCCGATAGGTCAAGCAGCACCAACAGTGCCGCCTGACCATTGTCCAGGGCCATTCTGATGTTATCAGTTACCTCTATCAAGGCGGACTCGGTACTGTGCTTGGCCCGGAAACCTGACTGGGAGACATCCAGGCATTGCGAGGTTTCAATAAAATCAGACAGATGCCTATTTATATGCTTTTCAAGAAGCTTGCTCTGAAGGGGGAGCAGAGAGATGGGACGGTAATTGGACAGCTCGGAAGTGGGAATCTTAAGGTTTTTACGAATGGGTACAACTTGAGCTGCTTTCCACTCTGGGGGGAGTCTGCCAGCCCTCAAGGAACTATTGAGAATGGTGCAGATGGGTGTGGCTAACTGTTCAGCTAATCTGGAAGAGATTTTTGTGGGGATTATATCTAGGGGGGATCCAGATTTAGTTTTGGTAAGGAGAGATTCAACCTCTACCGGAGTGAGTGAGGGAAAGCAATGTAGATGCGAAGTGTTATTGGAGGAGGCAGGGTATACTGTAGTAGGGTAAGATGAAATTTCGTTGGAAGTGATGATTTTATGGTAAATGGCTTCGATTTTCTGGGTTAGAAAGGAAGATATATTGTCGCACAGCGACTGTGAGGGAGTCTCTGCAGTATCGCAAGCCATGGGGTTTGTGTAGGTCTTCAGGATCTGGTAAAGGGTCCTAGAATTGTTCCCAGCTTGCTCAAGCTGATTTGCGATATGTAGCTTATGCGCGGCTTTTAGATTTTTATGATAAGAGGACAGTGCAGCTTTATATCTCTCTTTGTCTAGCACACTGTGCGAGTGTCGCCATTTCAGTTTGGAGGGTAGGGGAATACCAGCTAGTGGGAGTGTATTTTTGAGGGTGTGTCTGTGCTTTCATAGGAGCTACATTATCTATGGTCACTTGTACAATGGAATTGAAATGAGCTAACTGTTCTTCAACACTATATGTGTTGGTGTCAGTGCTCCAAGAGCAAAAAGGGGTCAAGAATTGGTCAGGCTTCAGTTTGTGCCAAGGTCTGTACCAGCGGGTGGCGTGGGATATAGGGGTGGAAAAATTTCTGGGACTCATAAGTTGGAAATTCCCCAGAGAGTGGTCAGACCAAGTCAGCGGGTATGTCTCCCCACAGATGATATTTGGGGAATTGGTTAGAATAAGATCTAAAGTGTGTCCTGCAGAATGGGTGGGGCGTTGTTGATCTTTAAGAGATCAATTGTGGCCAGGTCTTCTAGGTAAGCTGTGGCGTCAGGATTGGAGGCATTCTCGCTATGGATATTAAAATCTCCCAGGAGTAGGAAGTTTCGGGTAGAAATGACATGGGGGGAAATGAATTCCATCAGTTGGCTAGTAAACCCTAGTAACGGGCCAGGGGGTCTATAAACGAGAGCCCCTTTCCAGCTATGTTGTGGGTGCAGGTCAAGTCTGTAAACTAGGCATTCTATTGCGTCCGTACACATCTGATCTAAAATAGAGATAGATATGGATTCCTTATATGTTAAGGCTATGCCACCCCCTGTCCATCCTGGCCTGTCTAGTTTTTGAATTCGGTAGCCGTCCGGGAGTGCCATCACAATAGAGGGGTTTCAGGAGGGTTTAATCCAAGTTTCGGTAAGAAACCCGATGTGTGGATCATTTTCAGTCAGGAGATCCCACATGTTTACAGCATGTTTAGGAAGGGATCTGACGTTGGCTAAGAAGCAGTTCCAGCTTATGTTGTTGAGATATTCCAGTGGGGCCCAAATCCTTTAATCCGTTCAGGGGGCATACCATGAGGCAGAGTAGGATGGGGTGCAATGCTCTGAAATCTGCATATCCTGCATGAGAAAGGGCCTTCTAGTAAGGTGTGTGAGTGTGATAGGAGCTCACAAGGGAAATGCCTGATCATTAGTAATTCATCCCGTGTATAGGAGCACCGAAAACTCACAGGGTTGTAGATATCTGAGGGAAAGCTAGCAGGGGTCCCGGCTCCTGGCGACGTCCAGGCGCGGATGGGCGCAGACGGGCTTGCCTTAGGCACGCCTTCGGCGCGCCAGCGGCGCGCCTGCTGCGCGTCGTGCCAGGCATTAACTAATATAGGGATTCTGGCCTCTAGACCGCTACCCTCGTTTCCGGTATGCGCCGGAAATGCCCCTGGTCACGTCCGTCAGCGCAGCCTCCCTCCACTCAAACGGGCGAGCCCGCGGTGGACCGGGGAGGAGCACTAGGATGGCGACAAAGAGGTAAGAGAAGTGAAGAATGCAATAAAATAAAATAGGAGCGGTATGCAGTTAAAATCAATTGTTTAAAAACAGCGTGTCATAAGTGCTAAAGTGCATAAAATTAAAAGCAACGTGGCTGCAGTACCGGTAATTCAAAGGAGGAGCGCGGAGCGAAGCTCATATAGGTCTGGCTTTAAGCGCGTCCTGGGTGCAGAAGGAGGGTTTCTCCTGAACAATAGAGTCCTATAACTCCATCAATAGACTCACACAGTATGAATGGATATTCATAAGGGTTCTTAGAAACCAGGCTGGGGCTACACCACATTCCTCCCCACATCTACGTACACGGTTCATCCCATACGTCATCCTCAAATCCAACAATGGCTAATACAAGCAACAAGGGACAAAGGAGCCCTAGATACTTTTTGTATAAATATAGCACCTCTTGCTAGTGTTAGGCAGAGGGAACCGAGACTTCCAGGCCGACACACTGACCAGAGACGCTGAGGCTCCTGCATGCAGACGCTGCAGCTGACAGTGGTCTGAACATCCCTTGCGGGGTGTCCAGCTCGAGACCAAGAGGGGCTCCTACATTCTCACACTTCAGGTAATGGGGTTTGACTAAATCCTAGAGGGATTCTTGGCTTCACACCTACTCACATGCTAAGTACACTTAGGTACATCTAGATAGGCATTGTAGGAGTACGCGCTTTCTTTTATCAATGCATTTTATATTCATGTATTTATTCATGCGTAGTGCAAGATGGTAGAACTGTACTATCCATTTATATTCATAGTACTGCTAATCATATATCTCTGCTACTGTCTAATGGTTGTTGCAGCTCATATACTCTACACGAGAATAACAACTGTTCAATAAACCTTTATTGAAACGCCCAGGCTGTTTATTCTGTGTATCTCTGAGGCAAGATAAGTGAGCATGAGTGACTGAGCGAAAAGTAGTACATTGTTTCCATGATCCTGAGGGATCAGGGTTGTCATGTTCTGAGGTTGCCAGAAACTATTCTCTCCCAGATAAGAGGAGACACTAGTGGCACTGTGAGCTAGCTTATGCAAACAGGCTAACATTTTCGGTAGGGGTGCTCAGAGTCAGTCTGCCACCAAGCCCACAGTTTATGTTATCTGAACGCGCAGGTCCTGTATGGGTAATTTAGGAACTACACGACACTACCTCTAGTAAACTTTCTCTCCATTGTCTATCTTTCCTGGGTTTCTTCTGCCACGCTCCCTCCGATTTCACGATCGGAGGGAGCTCCCCTCCTCTACCTACCTCATGAGAAACCCATCTGCTCTAGTACCCCCAATATGTTTAGCAGGAACATGTCCATCCCCACCCCCGTCAGGTGTACGCCGTCGTCCAGATGGTACTCTGGGGACCTCAAGTTGATGAACACGTGTCTCATGAAGCCCCAGCCGTTGGCCCTACATAACTTAGCCATGGTAAAATTCAGTTTACGTCTGGATTTTTCCACCGCCCCCAAGTCCACGGCCCCCTCCATGCTTTGCGGACTATTATCTCTGAGAAGATCACCTCCGCCGGGCGCACTATCCTCGCTATTGCTGTAAGGCCTGCCTGCATTTTTTCCAAGAGACCCCTCCTGCCGATCGTCGCCAGGTCATTCCCTCCCAGGTGGACCACCACTGCATCTGGTCTGCCACCTTGCCCCAGGGCTTCCCGCACCACGGGGAGCAATTGGTCCCATTTCATTCCAGGCCGCCCCAACCAGATTACTTCTGTGTCCCGAAGCCAGATTCCTCTGGATTCCCGCC
This sequence comes from Calotriton arnoldi, assembly GCA_963921515.1. Taxonomy (NCBI): domain Eukaryota; kingdom Metazoa; phylum Chordata; class Amphibia; order Caudata; family Salamandridae; genus Calotriton; species Calotriton arnoldi. The sequence continues at coordinate 103,045 of CAWUFW010014692.1, read as the reverse complement.
TGGTCCCCGCCCACCGCTGCGCCCACATTACGAATGAGTGACCCACGATCCATACTTTCTTGTGCCGCTCCGCTGGACCTAGACGGTGGTGGGGGGAGAAACCAGGCTCAGTACAACATGGGGCGGATGGTTCATTTAAATGCACCGGACGCCCAACGCCCTATCCCCTTGATCTGGTCAGCTCCCAACCCAAGCTCTGCCACTGTGGTGGCTGCCCCAATTCGAAAGGAGTGGGACCCGAATGCCTTTGCCGGAAGCCCCACCCTGTCTAGCGCCCTCCTCATCACTGCTATGAATTGGAATCGTCTCAAGTAAGATCCGTCCTCGTGCGCTAGCAGCGTGCCCTGCCTGTGTTCCCCCCATCGCATGTACCATCGCACCAGACATACGGGACAGCACGACTTATCCCTGATGCAGTTGATCCTGGTCCATTTTCCCTTGCCTGCCTGATCCGTCTTTGACCGCCGCAGGAGGACGTTCATGTTCCCCCCCCCCCCAGCTCTATGTCGGTCAGGCGAATGCATGCCGTTCCTGGATTGTCTATCGAGGGGGCCACTAACTCGCTGACCCTGTAAGCCCCAAAGAATGCCAGCACGAATGCTGCCCTGAAGAGTGTAACTTCCAGCTCCATGGAGCATATCTCCCCCAGGGCCCCTATCAACTGCTGTAGTACTGCAAAGTTGATAGGCCGCCTACTGTCCCTCTTTGTTTGTTGCAATCTGCCCCAGCCCTTCAGGGCCATTCTACACCGAAAAGACCTAGTCGGATCCTCCCCTGTTGTCATCTTTGAGTAGTATGCCGTGGCATTGAGGTGTGCCTTCGCCCAGGATTTTGTTCTCCCCGTCATGAATGCCCATTCTAGGAAACCCAAGACCTCATCTTGTCCCAACTGGCGTCCCCCCGTGATACCCATTACGTCTGTAAGTGTCCCCCAGCACTTACGGTATTGGTTCGCTGTCTTAGGGGCCAGTGCATTGTCCAGCATCCTCTTTAACCCGGGGCCACCCATGTCCAGGCCTCTTCCGGCACCAGAGTCATCCCATGGCCCGCGTCCGGGGCGAGCTCTCTGAATTTGCCCCACTGAAAACGAGAAATGGCATCCGCAATTGAGTTATCTATCCCCGGGATGTGCCGTGCCCTAAGCGCGATGTTCGCTCCTTACTGGCAGTCGACTAGCTTCCGCAGAAGGTTGACCACTGCCGAGCATTACGCTGTTCCTGTGTTGATGGCCTGCACTACTGCGTGGTTGTCTGACCATAGAATTATCTGCCTGTTGGCCAGTCGTTGGGCCCAAATGTGGAAAGCCACCATGATGGGGAACAACTCAAGCAGTGAGATGTTAGCCGTGATTCCAGACCTATGCCAGCTGTCTGGCCAGGCCCCTGCTGTCCATGCTTTTCCCAGTATAGCCCCGAACCCGTAGCCACCAGCCGAGTCAATCAATTTGCTTTATTTCAATAGCTTCGTATCATAAAAGCTTTGTGCAACATTTATACAGTGAATAAAAGCCATTAGATCGATGAAGATAGTTCTTTGGTACATAATTAAACTGGAGATTGTGCTTACACTGTATTTTTAGAGTACATATTGCATCATGGAACATAAAAACAGTTATCTAAAAGCTATACATACAGATTTCTGCAAATTCATACCATAAAATCATGCATGGATTAAAAACGAGTATTTAAAAGAAGGGATAAAAACATAGCAGTGCAACCCAGTGGTATTATATAAAGTGCCTGTGCTTTTTGATTCTAATTAGACTTGACTGCGTTAATGCAACATCCCGGTGTGGTCTAAAATTTAGTAAGGGAGGGATCCCTCACAAAGCTTTTTGGCTGGCTATACATACAAAACTTGAGTTTTGGTTAGCCCACAAATAGGAGCTCCTTTTTCGAGTTTCAATATATGCAGAGCCACCCGGGGGCCTCCAGTATCACCCAAGGCATGAAATTAAGGCACCCCTCACAGGGCTTTGTGTCTGGCTATCCAGGCATGGCTTAAAAACGTAGCCACTGCACAAGAATAAAGGGTACTTGGGTCGGATTTCAGGATACGCAAGGCAGCCCGGTGGTCGCGGGTGCCCATGTTCCTGCAGATTGGTTTTAGCCATTTGGACCATGCGATGTTATAGGCTGGGCAAACAAACATGACATGGGCAACACACTCCAACGGGGCTCCGCAACAAGGGCAACCTTCTGTTGTATTCTTGGGTGAGTGCCACTTTGATGTTATTGCATAAACTGGCCGAGTCCGTGTAAACCTCGAGTTGGTTGGCTTGCACCCATGGTTCCCTCCACATGAGGGTGCCATTGAAATTGGTCAGGAAGGACTCCCACTGCCCCAAGTCCTCTCTCACCCCTTGTGTCAAGCGGATCCTATGGTGCCTCTGAGTGATGCCCCTGGTCAACCAAGCTAGGCGTCTGGCAAAGGGGCGCCCTGCGGGAACTACTCTAGTGGCGAAATTCAATTTACCCAGCAGCTGCTGTGTCTCGCCTAGGGTTGCCTTCCTTTGCTGTCTCAACCTTCTACTGCTCTCCCTTAGTTCTGACACCTTCTCGGTGGTAGTCTGCATGTCCCCGCCACTGAGTCTAGTTCTATCCCGAGGAAGGACAGCTTTGTGGTGGGCCCCTCAGTCTTGTTCTGCGCTAGGGGGATGCCCAATTCCTGCGCCAGTCCCATGAAGCAGCGGAGGAGGTCTGCACACTCTTCTGTGCCTGCCCCCCAATGAAGAGGAACTCATCCAAGTAGTGGACCCTCCCCCCATTGGGGGCGCGCGTTCCTAGCTCCCACTCCAAGAATCCACTGAAAGCCTCAAAGTATGCACAGGATATGGAGCACCCCATGGGTAGACATTTGTCATAATAGTACTGGCCGTCTAGCTGAAAACCCAGTAAGTGGTAGCTATCTGGGTGTACTGGCAGGAGGCGGAAAGCTGACTCTATGTCCGTTTTTGCCAATAGGGCCCCCCTTCCAGCTTGTTTTATCAGGTCTACTGCATCGTCTACTGATGCATAGGCCACGGAACAACTCCCTTGGTCCAGCCAGTCGTTGATGGAGTCCCCTTGGGGGTGCAACAGATGGTGTATAAGTCTAAACTTGCCTGCCTCCTTCTTTGGTACCACGCCGAGAGGGGATACCATCAAATCCTTCAGCGAGGGGAACTGAATGGGCCTGCCACCCTCCCCAGCTGAACCTCCTTTTCCACCTTCTGCCATGCCACCCCGGGTTGTCCTATATAGATTTCAGATTCCGGCTTTCCCGGGCCCCCACCGGGCCCTTGTAAGGGATGGGGAAGCCTGTCGTAAACCTCCCACTAGCATGTCTCTGTCTGAAGTTTTGGGGTACCGTCCTAACAAATATAACAATCTGCTCGTCTTGATGGGGGGGGCAAGGGGTGCCCCCCCGTCCGCAGCCCCTTTGCCCTTTTCTGAAGCCCCCTGGTCCTCATTTGTTCGTGCCTCCCTTGTCCTTGCTGGTCCCTGCTCCTTGGGCCTGTCTGCAGCGTTTGGGGGGGTGGTTCCCCCCGCAGGATCCACATGCTTGCTTGAACCTGCAAGCGGCCCCCCATTTACATTCGTCTTTATCGAATTACCAACAGGCTTTCCCTGACTTGCTGCTGTTCTGGGTCTTGCCTTTGAAAGACTGCCCCTGACTTTCATATTTCCCTTTTGCCCCATAGGGGCGAAAAGTGGGCTATCTTGAGCCTACCCCTTCCCTGGCTGCTACCATATGAGTTGTGAACCCTTCCATGTCTTGGCAGTCCCACTCAATCACTGGCCATGTCTGCATCTTTTCCCTGAAGCCCTCGTCATATTTTAACCAATGTCCCCCGGGTATTGTTGCTGTGCATTGTGCACTTTCTGTTCATACAAAATAAGTGCTGCCGCACTCCTGGGGAACGTTTCAATGAATACGCACGCTAGGGTCCTGAAAGTCCTCTGCCAATTCTCAAAAGACCTTTCCACCCTGGGCTTGCGTCTGTCCCTCCTGTCTTCGTCTTTCTTCTCTTGCGTCGTCAGGTCCAAACCTGCCTGGCGCACCTCTAGTAGCGAAAAGATATCTATGTATTCCTTCTTCCAGATCCGTTCTTTTACTGTCAGTGGGATGAGATTGGCCAGACCTAGGAGCTTTGTGGTCGTGGGGGGATCTCCTGGGGAGGGGCTTATGTACTCGCTAGCCGGTTTCCCCCTGGGGTCTGGGGCCTCCCCTGCTCCGCCTTTGTCCGCTTTGCTGCCCTCTGGAGCTGCCCCCCCCCCTGTGTGGCCTCTTCATCCCTTGCCTCATCGTTTTGATCTACCCGTCGGGAGGTCACCTGCCCTGTGCCCTTCTGCCCTTTCGGGTCCTTGCTCTTCTTTGGTCTTTACTCTGGTCCCTGGCTCCCTCTGCCGCTCTCGGCGTTCCATTGGGGCCCCCCCCAAAGAGGGATCCCGCCCCAGGCCGTTGCCACCATGGCATCCATGCCGCTGGGTGAGCTGGTCCCTGACCCCATGCTTCACCTTGGAAGCCTTGTTGTTCCCTTCCCTGAACTGCTAACCAGGGTGGCTGGATAGGCCAGGTCCCCCGCATCGCTAGATTGTTGACCCCTAGCTGCGTTCCCCAATTTATGATCTGCCCTGGTCCCCCTTCTACTGAACCAGAGGACTGCCCCCTTTTACGCCTTCCCCCTGCGCTCTTTGCGCGGTGCTTACCAGTGTCCTTGTGCAACACGCTGCTCCGCCCTCTGCGTGACCCTTCAGGGGCCGCCGTGCTGGCTACAGACCCCTCATCGCTGCTGCACTCATCCGTGTCCGAGCTGGACAGCACATAGGGAGCCGGTGGTGCTCTTTCCTTGGCCCGGGCCCTGCTCCTGCCCCTGGCGCCAGCTGCCTTTGTGACCGCAGAATCCTTTGCCCCGCCTTGGTTGCTTTCTTTGGGGCCGCCGTTTTGGCTGCATGCCCCCTGCCTCCTGGTCTTTTGGTGGCTGGTGTAGGGGGGTTTGCCCATCCCGACTCCTTTCCCTTCTGGTGGGGGCCCTCCCGATGTGTTGATCCATCCATGATTTTCCCTTTAATGCCACCAAAGCCCTGGCTTTCTCCAGCATCACCTGCAGGTCCGCGTCAAGCTCAGGCCCTGCGTCCGTTTGCGGCCTCTTCTGTCCTTTAAGGGAGGCCTCCGTGCCCCCTTGCGCCTCCCTGAAGCGGGCTGGCATCCGTGTCTCCCTGCCAGTTGCCCCACGCCTCCCTGCCATGTGGTTGTTGAAATAATCCGCCTTCAGTCCCAAAAGAAGAAAAACGGTGTGCTTCCTCTGCCCACCTTTATCCCTTGTGATTGGCAAGGAGCATTCCCCACTCTGACCGGCTACCAACAGATGATCGGCCTTTTATCTCCTTGTGCCCTCACTACGTTAAAATGGGAGGGGGTGGAGACAATTACCTGCCTTATTGGCGCTCACCCAAAGTTTGCAGCCGATCGACTCACTCGCCCGCAGCCCCTGCTGTTCCAAAGTTGTGGCCGCCGGTTTTCCAGAGCAGCCAAGCGGTCCGTGCCCCTTTAAATTGTTGAATCAGACTACTCGGAGGCCACGCCCCACCGCCCATTCCAGGTTCCCCGGCCCGATCCTGGCCGCGGCTCCTGCCTCGTCGCTCAGTCCTCTGCCTGGAATGGGGCTCGATCTAGGCTCCCGATCCGCCGTCCGCCGCTGCTCTTCTCTGGCAGTTCAGCTCCGCTGCACACCGCCGTCCTGCCTCCTGCTGTGGGACCGGTTAATGCTGGCTCCTGCTTCCCAACGCTGCACTCCGTCGGCCGACCTCGAGGCTGCAGAGGGGGTCCCTCGCCGCCCGATCCGCTGCTCTCTGGCCGACCTTCCTGACGCCTGCACCGGATTGGAGCTCAATCCCGGCTCCCGTTCCGCTGATCGCCTCTGGTTCGTCCTGGCCGTAGCACCACGATGCCTCGCCTCCTGCTGGGGGACCGGTCACCACCGGCTCCCGCCGCCTCGCTCCGGACCTTCCGATGACGGATCTTCAATGCCGCAGGGCTCTTCCTGGCGTCGTCCACGGTCAAAGGTATGTCCCAGCAGCCATTCACGATTCTCCAGCGACTGGGGGGTTCAGTGGTCTATGGGGCTGTGACAGGGAGCCCCGGGAGGACGGCGGAGAATACCCCGGGGGCACCAGGGGGCGAGCATCAGTTCCGTCTCCAAGGAAACCAGAGGACGTGGAGACGCCGGATATAAAAGACCCGGAAGCCGCCAAACAAACGAAGGAGGTCGGGAGTGGCGAACGGGGTCCCGGAGGCCAGGAAAGCGAAGGAGAACCAGAGAACGAGAGCAGGAGAGACGACAACGCGAGGAGACCGGAGAGCGGCGGAACCACCAACAACCGCAGGGCGGAGGCGTCCCCTGCGAAAGGCGTGCTGGACGAGGCGGCCGTGACCCCGTCATCGGGTCACGGCTTCAGGCAAGTCCTCAGGGGAACTGGGCACCGGCTGGGCGGGTGGCTGCACACACAAGCGTTGTTTACAGGATTTAAGAAACAATCCTGGGCACACGCTGAAAATAATACATCTGAATATCAGTATACAAACTGTAATATTCAAAGTTACAATCACAAAGGTCGACACCAATGAATGTTTTGGTAGAAAATGTTTATACAGGTCTTGTAGTGTGTCCAGATATGAATACCAGCCGACACGTGTTTCGTCACCTGGGTAGTAACCCGTGACTCTTCAGGGCTGGGAAGGATACAAGATGTATTGTACAGTAACATGGAAAAATAATCCATACATGTAATGGTGACATAAGTGAAGTGAAGTGAAGTGACGAATGGCAATCAAAATTCTAAAAGTGAAAACCCTAGAAAAATGCATATGAAAACACATGTGAAAAAAACCTGTGAAAAAAGGAGAACATAAATGATGTGACTTCGCAACAAAATACAAAGTGGTGCCTCGTAAGAGAGTGTGTAATAGTATTTTATAAAAATGCAAGAGGAAGTGCGCCTCGAGCGCATAGTTTAATGAAAGATAAGAACCTGAGTATCAATAATGAAGACGTGTGGGTGAGAGAAGAGATGGTGAAACCGGAGTACACAAGATAGAAAGCAAGAGCTAGGCTGCTTATGGTAGGAAATCTATGGGGGGTTTTTAATGGTCGTGAAGTAAGCTACAATCTAATGAAACTGACCGTGCAACAACTAAAGGAAAGTAAAACAAAAGAAAGGTGGAAATACCTGACTGTAGACAAAAAGTCTGAGCAAAATCTAATTGAGGGGGCAGAGAAAGAAAAAGAGTAAGTCTATAATATAAAGCTAGTGTATGTATATAAACTAAAAGAAGAGAAAAATGAGAAACTGGTAAGGGGTGAACTCACCGCTGGACCGGTGAAAATTCCAACCCGGTCTAAGGGTGCGTATTAGAGTAACAGGGTAATTCGGCTGCGAGGGTAGTAAGGTCGGTTCGGTGACCAGAACCAGGACCCCATCGGTGGTGATTCCAAGAGCAGTGAAAACCGGGCGGGTACGTCCGTGTTCAAAAGTGTCCTGTTGTTAGGGTAAGGGGATAACAAACAGGCCAAGTTACACAAAACGGAGGAACATGGAGTCTGGATGACATCTAAATAACAAGGGCACTAGAGATGTAATCCTACCTGAGTAAAGCCGGAGGTGTGACCGGATCCGTATCTCTTTCCGAATGCGGAAGGAGCGGAATCCAAGCGGAAGTGGTCTATTTGTAGTGGGAAGAGCTGAAACGTAATGTTTCAAATTTGCGTGGGCTACCGGAAGTGAGTGTTCCGGTGTATTCCGAGGATGGTAAAATTAGAAAGTGAAGATAGACAAGAAAGATGGAGACAGAAAAACAGAATCAGGCCAAATAGTGATGCCGAACAAATCTGATAAAGTGATAGTCGTTATATGTACAATGACTAACAGAATCAAAAATTGTATCGTTTTTAGCACAAGAAAAACCTATAAAAAGGTTAGCACGAGTTATAACTACACCAGCCAAATCATGCACATGAATGGCTGTCGTAGAACTGATTAACGTTAAGCATGACAATCAAAAGTTTTAGACATGAGTATTATGTCAATGGATACTAACATGATATAATGTAATTAGTTAACAACATATTAATCATTGTTCATTATTACAGATGCACTGAAGGTGCATCACATTTTGAGCACGAGAAAAACCTATGATCAGGTTGGCACGAGTTGAAAAAACACAAGCCTCATCATACAAATGAATAATAGTCGCAGAACATTACCGTTAAGCGTGACATTCGATCCTTTAAAAGATATTTTACATATTGTAATGTTATTTGTAGACAACATATTGATCATTGATTGTTATCGCCGATGCACAGAAAGTTAGGATCATCTAATATTGCATAAATTGGCAGTCATGATGAACAAAACCAAATGTATAGAAAAAATATTCAATTAAAATTCTACTCAAATATTCAGACAATTGTTAAAAAGGGGACACCAGGAGACAGCTATGTATGTTCTAAGTGGAGCGATGAAACAAAATATTTAAGTTCCAGGGGAAACCTATTGAGTTGTTTAATTGGGTGTCTCACAGAGATTGGTGATAGACATGTAGAACTTGGAACAGTCCAATGTATATAGTTAAGCATCATGTGCCCAGAAAATATTGTAATTCATGGTCGGTGTTTTGACCATGTCTCACAGTATGGAGACGCATGATCCAAGTTGCTTCTAGACGTCTCAGTCTGAGTTCACGATTTCCACCTCTTGTTTACAGGATTGTAGGGACCGGCGAGGAAAGCAGGGAAAGCGAAGGGGGAAAGTAGAGACCTCTTTCTCCTCCCTTTACATATTACACTGCACGGTCTGGTGTTAGGCTTGTTCTACCATTTGGGGTGAGTTCGTGGGTCTATGTTAATAGCCGCTGGGAAGGGGAGGACCGAACAGCGCCAGCCACTAGCAGGGCACCAATAGGGTATCTGGGCCCGGGGTAGCCGCTGAAGCAAGAGTCTCCTTAGTGTCTGCGGGGCTGAGAGATCACCAGGGTGGGTGCAGTACTCAGGTGGGGAAAGCAGTGGAAAAAGGAAGAGAGCAGGAGCGCGCAAGAAAACAGGAGGTAAACACTAGAGGAGGGGACTCTTGCTAATAGCCTCTCTCTTCTTCTTCGAGGGTCGACTGCCGCCAGAGAAGAGAAGGGGCGGAAGAGGAGACGGCCTAGCCTCTACAGCGACGTAGGGAGCCGCGACGGATCAAGACACCAGACCCTCCTGAGAAACCCACACCTTGCTTTGTACCGGACACAATAAAAACCCCACTTCCCACAACAGCGCAATAGTCTGTGGTCCTTGGCCGGGTGACAGTGGTGTCAGAAGTGGGATTCACTCGGACCACCACCCAGAAGTCATGACCCAGAAAATCGGACTGGACGACATGCTAAAGCAGCTGGCCGAGGGCCAACGTCACCTCCAACTGGTGGTAGAAGGGCAAACCACCGAAGCCCAAAAAGACAGAGAACACCTGCAAGAGGCAATGCAGGCCCAGGCCGGACTCATCGTGCAGAACCAGGCTGTTCAGGACTCCGCCATCCAGAAGCTGACCGACACCATCGCCAGCAGCAGGGTCCACCCGAACGTCCCCAGCTCAGTGTTGCAAAGGTACCAACCCGGTGAAGACCCCGATTTCTTTTTTACGAATTTCGAGAGAGTGGCAAGCACTGCCCAATGGCCAGCCGACAGATGGGGACAATACATCGCACCTCTCTTATCGGGCGAGCTACAAACCGCGTACGAAGCCGCAAACCCAGCGGGCACCACACCGTATGGGGCTATCAAGCAGACGATACTCGAACGCCTCGGGTACGACCAGGAACATTATCGCAGCCGCTTCCGGAAAGAAAAATGGCTAACCCAGGACAGCCCGCGAGCGTTCTTTTATAGGCTTCAGGACCTGGGGAACCGTTGGCTTCAGCCTCATACCTCTACCGCGGAGGAGGTGATGGAGAAGGTCCACATGGAGCAGTTTATAGAGGGACTCCCGGGGGCTACCCGGGCCTGGGAAAAGCAACACCCGAACGTCACCATGACCAGTGCCATCGAGTTGGCGTGCGCACATCAGAGGGTCCCTGAGCCAAGAGGGTTCACCCCGCGTCTTCCAACGCCTTTGGTACACAGATGGAGACTCACCACACCGACTCCCTAGCAACCCCCTCCCAGACCGTTAATCGACCCACGGTTCCTGCCAAGGCCTGTCAACAAAGAAAACCAGGGTCCCCAATGCTTCCAGTGTGCGGAATGGGGCCACATAGCCCGCAATTGTCCTCAAAAGAACCCCCCAGCCGAACCCATGGACATAGGGTATACCAGAGGGCGGGTGTTGTGGGCGGGAGAAGGGAAGGAAGCATACCACTTGTTCCTCACTGTAAATGGGAGCGAGACCAAAGTCCTTATTGACTCCGGTTGTCGCCACTCGGTTCTCACCCTGGAACGCATACAGGAGCATCAATGGCAGAAGGGGAAAAGGTGACCATAACGTGTGTGCATGGCGACCATAAAACCTACCCCGTGGCCGTAGTGACCCTAGGGGAAAAGGGACAGGAAAGAGCCGATCCGGGTAGGGAGATATACCCCGTTTGGTGGAGGAGATGATCGTTGGGACCGATTACATGGGTTTCTCTGCCCTCTTGGATAGGGCTCTCGAGGAAAAAGACAGACAGAACTGGCTGAGGGAGGCCCCGCTATCCAAGAACTAGATAGACGGCGGTAGGTGTAAACAGAAAAAAACCCGCAAAGAAAAGAGAGAACAAAAGCGGAAGGCGGTATTGAATGGGTTGACTGATACTCCTTCTACCTCCACAGGTACGGAAGGGGACTCAGGACCAACGCGTAGTTTCAGGGCAGCCCAGAAGGAAGACCCCACCCTGGGCCATGCCTGGGTCCAGATGAGACCAGAAGAGGACCAACAGGTAGGCCCTTGTTGCATTGCTTCTAGGGGTTTGCTATACAGGAGGGTGAGAAAGCCTACAGGGGTCCTTAAACAACTCCTTGTTCCACTGCCCTATCGGGACCAGGTCCTCTGTTTAGCACATAGCCAGGCGGGCGGGGGCCATTACGGGAGGGAGAAAACAGAGGAATACCTCCTACGTTCTACTGGCCAGGGGTTTTCATGGATATCAGGAGGTACTGCGCTGCATGTCCCCGGTGTCAATACTGTAATCCCCCACATGTCCCGAGAGCCCCCCTCTGCCCCTTACCGATTATCGAAATCCCTTTCTCCCGGGTGGGGATGGATCTTGTAGGCCCTTTGGTTACCTCCGCAAGGGGATATCGGTACATATTGGTGCTGGTCGACTATGCCACACGCTATCCAGAAGCGATCCCCCTGTCAAGCATGACCACCAGCAGCGTAGCACAAGCCATGATAGGCTTCTTCAGTCGGGTCGGGTTCCCGCGTGAGCTGCTCACCGACCAGGGAACGCCCTTCATGTCTAGGCTGATGGCCCAGGTGTGTCGCTTGTTAGGGAGTACGTCAGATACGCACCTCTGTGTATCATCCCCAGGCGGACGGGCTGGTTGAGAGGTATAACCAGACCATTAAAACCATACTAAAGAAAACAGTCAGCGACACAGGGAGGGATTGGGACAGGCAGCTCCCGTTGACCCTCTTCGCGATCAGAACACATGCCCAGTCTTCAACAGGATACATCCCCTTTGAGCTGGTGTTCGGGAGACAGCCAAGGACCCTGATAGACATGGCGGTAGAGAGATGGGAGGAAGAGGAGGAAGAAGGGAAAACCCTTCTCGATTATGCAGCACAGCTCAAGAACCGACTGTCCACCCTATGGGAGGACGTCCAACAGAACCTAGACTCAGCCCAGAGAAGACAAAAACAGACGTACGACCGACAGACGGCCCTTCGACAATTCCAGGTCGGGGATAAGGTACTACTCCTCCTCCCGTCCTCAGATAACAAGCTCTTAGCCCAGTGGCAGGGCCCTTACACGGTGCTCGCCCAGGTCACCCCGGTTACGTATAGGGTATCGGTCCCCCACACGGGTAGGACAGGGCAGATCTACCATGTCAACCTGCTAAAAAGATGGGTGGACACAGAAAGGAGGGATGCAGAACCCCCCTTGAATCTGCTGATATCCAATAGCACACCCCTAGATATCCCGTTCCCTCCGACCAGCAGGACCACAGAGCCCAACACGGTTCCCCGGGGCTCCACGTTATCCCTGGAACAAGAGGAGACGCTCCTGTCTGTCATACACGACTTCAGAGACGTCTTTTCCCAGGCACCAGGAAGAACCCCCCTTGTACAACATGACATTGTGACAGACAGGGCTGCTCCGATAAGACAGAGACCATATAGGATACCAGAAGCCAGGAGACGGGTGGTGGCGAACGAGGTAGAGGACATGCTACAAAGCGGGATCGTAGAACCCTCCCACAGCCCTTGGTGCTCCCCGATTGTGCTGGTACCAAAACCAAACAGCACGGTAAGGTTCTGTGTTGACTATAGGCGCCTAAACGCCGTCTCCCGTTTTGACTCATACCCCATGCCCCGAGTCGACGAGATGATCGAGCGGCTGGGCGCAGCCCGGTACATGACAACCCTGGACTTAACGAAGGGGTACTGGCAGATAGCATTGATGCCCGCGGCACGAGAGAAAACCGCGTTTGCCACCCCCTCGGGCCTGTACCAGTTTATGGTTCTACTCTTCGGTCTCCACGGAGCCCCTGCCACCTTCCAACGGCTGATGGACGTGGTACTATGACCACACAGTTCCTATGCCTCCGCCTACCTCGATGACATCGTGGTACACAGCCCAACCTGGGAACAACACGTCATCCACCTCACAGCAGTGTTAACCAGCCTGAGACAAGCAGGACTGACCGCGAACCCCGAGAAGTGCATGCTGGCCACCAACACCATCCGCTATCTCGGATACCATATACAGAAAGGCCAGATACGACCTCAGATCGACAAAGTAGAGGCCGTTAAATCCCTGACAATCCCCTCCACGAAAAAGGGCATCCGAGCCTTCCTCGGGCTGGTGGGATATTATAGACGATTCATACCCCGCTTCTCGGAGGAGGCCGCTCCCCTCACTGACATGCTGAAAAAGACATACCCAAACACCATCAGAGACTGGTCTACTGCACAGCTGCGCAGCTTCCACCATCTGAAAGGGCTCCTATGTCGCAACCCAGTCCTGGTCTGCCCCGATTTCGAAAAGAGCTTCACCTTGCAAACCGATGCCTCTGACAGGGGCCTGGGGGCGGTCCTTTCCCAGGAACAAGACTCGGGGGACTTGCACCCCGTGGTCTACCTCAGCCGCAAGCTACTGCCACGGGAGGTCCGGTATTCCACAATAGAAAAGGAGTGCCTGGCAATCAAGTGGGCTGTGCAGGCCCTACAGTATTACCTGTTGGGGCATCCTTTCCTCCTCCTGACTGACCATGCCCCTCTTGTCTGGTTGGCACGCCACAAGGACTCCAACGCCCGTGTACTCCGCTGGTTCATGGCGCTACAACCTTTCTCTTTTCAGGTGTCCCACCGCCCGGGGTCCCAGCAGGTGAATGTTGATTTCCTCTCCAGGTAGGACGCTCTCCCATGGCCTGATCGGCCATGCCTGGATGGGAGGCCCTGTGACAGGGAGCCCCGGGAGGACGGCGGAGAATACCCCGGGGGCACCAGGGGGCGAGCATCAGTTCCGTCTCCAAGGAAACCAGAGGACGTGGAGACGCCGGATATAAAAGACCCGGAAGCCGCCAAACAAACGAAGGAGGTCGGGAGCGGCGAGACGGGGTCCCGGAGGCCAGGAAAGCGAAGGAGAACCAGAGAAGGAGAGCAGGAGAGACGACGACGCGAGGAGACCGGAGAGCGGCGGAACCACCAACAACCACAGGGCGGAGGCGTCCCCTGCGAAATGCGTGCTGGATGAGGCGGCCGTGACCCCGTCATCGGGTCACGGCTTCAGGCAAGTCCTCAGGGGAACTGGGCACTGGCTGGGCGGGTGTCTGCACACACAAGCGTTGTTTACAGGATTGTAGGGACCGGCGAGGAAAGCAGGGAAAGCGAAGGGGGAAAGTAGAGACCTCTTTCTCCTCCCTTTACATATTACACTGCACGGTCTGGTGTTAGGCTTGTTCTACCGTTTGGGGTGAGTTCGTGGGTCTATGTTAATAGCCGCTGGGAAGGGGAGGACCGAACAGCGCCAGCCACTAGCAGGGCACCAATAGGGTATCTGGGCCCGGGGTAGCCGCTGAAGCAAGAGGCTCCTTAGTGTCTGCGGGGCTGAGAGATCACCAGGGTGGGTGCAGTACTCAGGTGGGGAAAGCAGTGGAAAAAGGAAGAGAGCAGGAGCGCGCAAGAAAACAGGAGGTAAACACTAGAGGAGGGGACTCTTGCTAATAGCCTCTCTCTTCTTCTTCGAGGGGTCGACTGCCGCCAGAGAAGAGAAGGGGCGGAAGAGGAGACGGCCTAGCCTCTACAGCGACGTAGGGAGCCGCGACGGATCAAGACACCAGACCCTCCTGAGAAACCCACACCTTGCTTTGTACCGGACACAATAAAAACCCCACTTCCCACAACAGCGCAATAGTCTGTGGTCCTTGGCCGGGTGACAGTGGTGTCAGAAGTGGGATTCACCCGGACCACCACCCAGAAGTCATGACCCAGAAAATCGGACTGGACGACATGCTAAAGCAGCTGGCCGAGGGCCAACGTCACCTCCAACTGGTGGTAGAAGGGCAAACCACCGAAGCCCAAAAAGACAGAGAACACCTGCAAGAGGCAATGCAGGCCCAGGCCGGACTCATCGTGCAGAACCAGGCTGTTCAGGACTCCGCCATCCAGAAGCTGACCGACACCATCGCCAGCAGCAGGGTCCACCCGAACGTCCCCAGCTCAGTGTTGCAAAGGTACCAACCCGGTGAAGACCCCGATTTCTTTTTTACGAATTTCGAGAGAGTGGCAAGCACTGCCCAATGGCCAGCCGACAGATGGGGACAATACATCGCACCTCTCTTATCGGGCGAGCTACAAACCGCGTACCAAGCCGCAAACCCAGCGGGCACCACACCGTATGGGGCTATCAAGCAGACGATACTCGAACGCCTCGGGTACGACCAGGAACATTATCGCAGCCGCTTCCGGAAAGAAAAATGGCTAACCCAGGACTGCCCGCGAGCGATCTTTTATAGGCTTCAGGACCTGGGGAACCGTTGGCTTCAGCCTCATACCTCTACCGCGGAGGAGGTGATGGAGAAGGTCCTTATGGAGCAGTTTATAGAGGGACTCCCGGGGGCTACCCGGGCCTGGGAAAAGCAACACCCGAACGTCACCATGACCAGTGCCATCGAGTTGGCGTGCGCACATCAGAGGGTCCCTGAGCCAAGAGGGTTCACCCCGCGTCTTCCAACGCCTTTGGTACACAGATGGAGACTCACCACACCGACTCCCTCGCAACCCCCTCCCAGACCGTTAATCGACCCACGGTTCCTGCCAAGGCCTGTCAACAAAGAAAACCAGGGTCCCCAATGCTTCCAGTGTGCGGAATGGGGCCACATAGCCCGCAATTGTCCTCAAAAGAACCCCCCAGCCGAACCCATGGACATAGGGTATACCAGAGGGCGGGTGTTGTGGGCGGGAGAAGGGAAGGAAGCATACCACTTGTTCCTCACTGTAAATGGGAGCGAGACCAAAGTCCTTATTGACTCCGGTTGTCGCCACTCGGTTCTCACCCTGGAACGCATACAGGAGCATCAATGGCAGAAGAGGGAAAAGGTGACCATAACGTGTGTGCATGGCGACCATAAAACCTACCCCGTGGCCGTAGTGACCCTAGGGGAAAAGGGACAGGAAAGACCGATCCGGGTAGGAGGTATACCCCGTTTGGTGGAGGAGATGATCGTTGGGACCGATTACATGGGTTTCTCTGCCCTCTTGGATAGGGCTATCGAGGAAAAAGACAGACAGAACTGGCTGAGGGAGGCCCCGCTATCCAAGACCGAGATAGACGGCGGTAGGTGTAAACAGAAAAAAACCCGCAAAGAAAAGAGAGAACAAAAGCGGAAGGCGGTATTGAATGGGTTGACTGATACTCCTTCTACCTCCACAGGTACGGAAGGGGACTCAGGACCAACGCGTAGCTTCAGGGCAGCCCAGAAGGAAGACCCCACCCTGGGCCATGCCTGGGTCCAGATGAGACCAGAAGAGGACCAACAGGTAGGCCCTTGTTGCATTGCTTCTAGGGGTTTGCTATACAGGAGGGTGAGAAAGCCTACAGGGGTCCTTAAACAACTCCTTGTTCCACTGCCCTATCGGGACCAGGTCCTCTGTTTAGCACATAGCCAGGCGGGCGGGGGCCATTACGGGAGGGAGAAAACAGAGGAATACCTCCTACGGCGGTTCTACTGGCCAGGGGTTTTCATGGATATCAGGAGGTACTGCGCTGCATGTCCCCGGTGTCAATACTGTAATCCCCCACATGTCCCGAGAGCCCCCTCTGCCCCTTACCGATTATCGAAATCCCTTTCTCCCGGGTGGGGATGGATCTTGTAGGCCCTTTGGTTACCTCCGCAAGGGGATATCGGTACATATTGGTGCTGGTCGACTATGCCACACGCTATCCAGAAGCGATCCCCCTGTCAAGCATGACCACCAGCAGCGTAGCACAAGCCATGATAGGCTTCTTCAGTCGGGTCGGGTTCCCGCGTGAGCTGCTCACCGACCAGGGAACGCCCTTCATGTCTAGGCTGATGGCCCAGGTGTGTCGCTTGTTAGGGGTACGTCAGATACGCACCTCTGTGTATCATCCCCAGACGGACGGGCTGGTTGAGAGGTATAACCAGACCATTAAAACCATACTAAAGAAAACAGTCAGCGACACAGGGAGGGATTGGGACAGGCAGCTCCCGTTGACCCTCTTCGCGATCAGAACACATGCCCAGTCTTCAACAGGATACAGCCCCTTTGAGCTGGTGTTCGGGAGACAGCCAAGGACCCTGATAGACATGGCGGTAGAGAGATGGGAGGAAGAGGAGGAAGAAGGGAAAACCCTTCTCGATTATGCAGCACAGCTCAAGAACCGACTGTCCACCCTATGGGAGGACGTCCAACAGAACCTAGACTCAGCCCAGAGAAGACAAAAACAGACGTACGACCGACAGACGGCCCTTCGACAATTCCAAGTCGGGGATAAGGTACTACTCCTCCTACCGTCCTCAGATAACAAGCTCTTAGCCCAGTGGCAGGGCCCTTACACAGTGCTCGCCCAGGTCACCCCGGTTACGTATAGGGTACGGTCCCCCACACGGGTAGGACAGGGCAGATCTACCATGTCAACCTGCTAAAAAGATGGGTGGACACAGAAAGGAGGGATGCAGAACCCCCCTTGAATCTGCTGATATCCAATAGCACACCCCTAGATATCCCGTTCCCTCCGACCAGCAGGACCACAGAGCCCAACACGGTTCCCCGGGGCTCCACGTTATCCCTGGAACAAGAGGAGATGCTCCTGTCTGTCGTACACAACTTCAGAGACGTCTTTTCCCAGGCACCAGGAAGAACCCCCCTTGTACAACATGACATTGTGACAGACAGGGCTGCTCCAATAAGACAGAGACCATATAGGATACCAGAAGCCAGGAGACGGGTGGTGGCGAACGAGGTAGAAGACATGCTACAAAGCGGGATCGTAGAACCCTCCCACAGCCCTTGGTGCTCCCCGATTGTGCTGGTACCAAAACCAAACAGCACGGTAAGGTTCTGTGTTGACTATAGGCGCCTAAACGCCGTCTCCCGTTTTGACTCATACCCCATGCCCCGAGTCGATGAGATGATCAAGCGGCTGGGCGCTGCCCGGTACATGACAACCCTGGACTTAACGAAGGGGTACTGGCAGATAGCATTGACGCCCGCGGCACGAGAGAAAACCGCGTTTGCCACCCCCTCGGGCCTGTACCAGTTTATGGTTCTACCCTTCGGTCTCCACGGAGCCCCTGCCACCTTCCAACGGCTGATGGGCGTGGTACTACGACCACACAGTTCCTATGCCTCCGCCTACCTCGATGACATCGTGGTACACAGCCCAACCTGGGAACAACACGTCATCCACCTCACAGCAGTGTTAACCAGCCTGAGACAAGCAGGACTGACCGCGAACCCTGAGAAGTGCATGCTAGCCACCAACACCATCCGCTATCTCGGATACCATATACAGAAAGGCCAGATACGACCTCAGATCGACAAAGTAGAGGCCGTTAAATCCCTGACAATCCCCTCCACGAAAAAGGGCATCCGAGCCTTCCTCGGGCTGGTGGGATATTATAGACGATTCATACCCCGCTTCTCGGAGGAGGCCGCTCCCCTCACTGACATGCTGAAAAAGACATACCCAAACACCATCAGAGACTGGTCTACTGCACAGCTGCGCAGCTTCCACCATCTGAAAGGGCTCCTATGTCGCAACCCAGTCCTGGTCTGCCCCGATTTCGAAAAGAGCTTCACCTTGCAAACCGATGCCTCTGACAGGGGCCTGGGGGCGGTCCTTTCCCAGGAACAAGACTCGGGGGACTTGCACCCCGTGGTCTACCTCAGCCGCAAGCTACTGCCACGGGAGGTCCGGTATTCCACAATAGAAAAGGAGTGCCTGGCAATCAAGTGGGCTGTGCAGGCCCTACAGTATTACCTGATGGGGCGTCCTTTCCTCCTCCTGACTGAACATGCCCCTCTTGTCTGGTTGGCACGCCACAAGGACTCCAACGCCCGTGCACTCCGCTGGTTCATGGCGCTACAACCTTTCTCTTTTCAGGTGTCCCACCGCCCGGGGTCCCAGCAGGTGAACGTTGATTTCCTCTCCAGGTCGGACGCTCTCCCATGGCCTGATCGGCCATGCCTGGATGGGAGGCCCTGTGACAGGGAGCCCCGGGAGGACGGCGGAGAATACCCCGGGGGCACCAGGGGGCGAGCATCAGTTCCGTCTCCAAGGAAACCAGAGGACGTGGAGACGCCGGATATAAAAGACCCGGAAGCCGCCAAACAAATGAAGGAGGTCGGGATCGGCGAACGGGGTCCCGGAGGCCAGGAAAGCGAAGGAGAACCAGAGAAGGAGAGCAGGAGAGACGACGACGCGAGGAGACCGGAGAGCGGCGGAACCACCAACAACCACAGGGCGGAGGCGTCCCCTGCGAAAGGCGTGCTGGATGAGGCGGCCGTGACCCCGTCATCGGGTCACGGCTTTAGGCAAGTCCTCAAGGGAACTGGGCACCGGCTGGGCGGGTGGCTGCACACACAAGCGTTGTTTACAGGATTGTAGGGACCGGCGAGGAAAGCAGGGAAAGCGAAGGGGGAAAGTAGAGACCTCTTTCTCCTCCCTTTACATATTACACTGCACGGTCTGGTGTTAGGCTTGTTCTACCGTTTGGGGTGAGTTCGTGGGTCTATGTTAATAGCCGCTGGGAAGGGGAGGACCGAACAGCGCCAGCCACTAGCAGGGCACCAATAGGGTATCTGGGCCCGGGGGTAGCCGCTGAAGCAAGAGGCTCCTTAGTGTCTGCGGGGCTGAGAGATCACCAGGGTGGGTGCAGTACTCAGGTGGGGAAAGCAGTGGAAAAAGGAAGAGAGCAGGAGCGCGCAAGAAAACAGGAGGTAAACACTAGAGGAGGGGACTCTTGCTAATAGCCTCTCTCTTCTTCGAGGGGTCGACTGCCGCCAGAGAAGAGAAGGGGCGGAAGAGGAGACGGCCTAGCCTCTACAGCGACGTAGGGAGCCGCGACGGATCAAGACACCAGACCCTCCTGAGAAAACCACACCTTGCTTTGTACCGGACACAATAAAAACCCCACTTCCCACAACAGCGCAATAGTCTGTGGTCCTTGGCCGGGTGACAGGGGCCTTGCGCCCCCTTCTTATTCCCCCCAGTCGCTTGCAAACTCGCCCCTTGATTGGGGGGGTGGTAGGCCCTTCTGGGGCGACCAATCCTGGTCGCCCCTTTCTTCGCGGGCTTTGCGATGGGGGAGGGAGGACTTTCTGCCCTCGGGCGGCGTTTGCCCCGGGCCTCCATTTGGTCCGGCTATGCCTTCACCGGCCCGGGCTTCAAGTTAGGGCTGCACTCAGAATTAGGCCTTAAAACATCTTTTCACTCTTAGGCTCTCCCTATGTTTTGTCGAGTTTTATGGGGACGTAGCATCAAACCAGGGCCGGACTGGCGGTAGTGGACACTGGGCATTTTCCTGGTGGGCTGGAAGGGTGGGGGCCATTTTTGAGCAGTCTGGGCTGTTTTTGTTGCTGGGGGCCAGTTTTGCAGCAGTGCTGCAATATCGGCGACCTGTAACAAAAGCAGCAGCAGTGTTTCCCACCAGCACCCGCCCCCCCCCCACCCTGGGGCCAGTCTGACTTAATTGCCAGGGCTGGTTTGCTTCTCAGTCCAGCCCTGCATCAAACCCATTGTTGGTATTGGTAAAACTCTTGGGTCACAAGTTGATACAGTAGATCCCAGTATGGAATGCGTAATATCATCTGGGAATCAATGTTTCTGTACCGATTCCCACATGTGAACCTGTAATTCTGAGCATTTCACACAGGAAGAAATCTTCCACGTAAGGACTGCTGTCTTCATTCCACAGTAAAAAATGTTTGATAACTGCACCCGGTAATAGTGGGCGCGGTAAACCTTTTCAGACTAAACTGGAATACTGGACTATTCTTAATCTGACGCTTATATTCAATAGTAAGGTAATTTGAGTTAGTCTTATAGGTAAAATGCATTTCCATAGGCAAGAGAACCTCACCCTTTTATGTACAAACACACTGCACTTGGGGACCTCTCATGACATACTGCATGGATCTACCAGGAGGCGTCAATCAGCCACCTCCCCATTCTAAGCGTACAAATAAAAAGACCTGTACCCCACAACTATCTATCACCTGCCACCAATCTCCAGTTGAGTGGCTGACTTAAGACTGGGACAGTAGTGACTCATGTTGAAAGGAGTATCACTTTGCGTGAACCCATATCTCTGGAAGCGTTAGAATACTTTTCTGGTGAGCAACATCTAAACTATGTAGAGCACCTGTTAGGGGTCACGTGACACGAGTCTCCTGCACAAGACAACCTAATGAGTCTTCCACAAATGGTGACATTTTCAGTACAGTGGCAAATGGTTATGTGCCATGACTTTAAAGTCTCCAGTTCCTATCAAATTTGGAATCTGCACACAAAAACTCTCTCAATGTGCATTTTATATTGCATATTCTGTTTTTAAAGAACACCTTTGGAGTTGTGAGGAGTTTGGTGGATGTAGGCATATGGCATAAATGTAATGTGTGTGATGGAGCAAGGACTCACAAATGAGACTTGCTCGGATGCAATCTTCTCACAGTATTAATTTATTAAACTTTGTATTGTTCATACTAATACTTGCATACACAAACATAAGTAGCAAGGAAGCTTGCCTATGTGTTTAAACTAACAAATATCGCTTGTCTGTTCTAAAATGGCCGCTAAAGCGCGGGAATCTTTATTGCGCATGTCTCAACCATATCACGTGGTGTGACGTCTTTCTTTGCTTGGTGGGAAATTCTTGCTTCTGCGCAGTGTGCATTAAAATGGCTGCTTTATGTTTTCACATGCTACAGCTTGCTCTCATGTTGCAATTAAACTGTGGTATTCTAACGCTATTAATGCGGGATAGAATTTATAAGTAAATGGGAATAGAGTAGAAAGAGTGGGTATACAGTGGAACAATTTATTTGTGATTTTAATATGTTCTTCTTTGACTTTTATTAGTTCGTAAAATGGGCCTGGGGTTGATGAATTGAAACTCGAGTGACAATGGTTCTGCGCATGCGCCCTGAGTGGCTGCCCAGAAGAAAAGGATGAAGTCAACCTGGACGTCGTCCAAGGCTGTGACCTGATGGCCAACACTGCTGTACCCATGATGTCCCTACTGAATAGCAACAATTTACATGAACAATGTATAAAATTTGTCGTGAGACGGGTGGGAAATAAAGCAAATGTATTAATTGTGATGGGCGGTATTTTTAAACAATGGGCTTTAAGAAATTGAACCAAATCGATATGGTGTGAGGATCAACCCCCTGTCCCTGTCCAATCAGAAGTAGTGGGCCCATATTTTTGCAACATTAAGGGGAGGTACATGGGCGTAGAAGGGTATAATAGATATAGAATTAGTTAATTAGAGAGTCGAGACTAGATGCTGAGAGAGACACAGAAGAGCAGGCGTATCGAACGGGCTGATTGCAGACTGAACCTCTGTCCAGAGAGGTCCTGAGGAGGGGGCGGCGGAGTCCATTAGAAAGAAGGCACGGGAGAATCGAGGAGAAGCGGAGTATCAGAGAGGGGAATGACGCAGGCGTCGTTGATAGAGAGGTCACCGGTCCTGTCCTGAACCTGAAGGAGGTTTTGCTCTTCATCCTTCCTGGGTCCTATCTTTCCAACTCCTTGGCCGAGGCGTTTGGTTCTCGCACTTCAGGTAAATATAAATGCAAACCCTTAGTTGTGCTGCTGTCTCTATCTTCTCCTTTATGAGGAACCGTCATTGATCGATAATTGATTTACTATGCTTCATCCTTGATAAACGATTAAGTATCATGTGGTTCTGTACTTTACTCTGCTAAATCTTTTAGATAAACATTTTAAAACTTCCTGACTCCGTGATTATTTCAGGATTATGAATTGTAATGAATGTCACTCATTTTAAACTTCCCAATTAGCAAAGGATTCATTGGTAAGTCATTGCTCTTCCTCAGAAAAGTAATTGGTAGCAGGGATTTTGATAAAGTGTACAACTGACCCACCAGCGGAAATTACTAGCATAGTATGAATGTATGGGCCCAAATGAATATTTGGTGTATGAATGCCCGTTGCTAGTAACCCGCTGGATCAGTTTTCTGGTTATCAGAGGATGGTTGGACTTTGTTAATTGGGTAATGAGAGTTTATTTTATGAACTAACATCCGTATGTTCAAAGTTTGTTTTATGTTGTCCAGAATTCCCAGGGGAAAATTGAATAGCGGATGGTAAGTGGAACCCATACTGCAGTGAGGTTATCTGTCAGGCAGAAATAGTACTGAAAAGTTAAGTAGGGCTATCAGTACTTGTCAGGGACTCTATGCGTGAGAGTAATAGCAAAGGAATACGCTGGTAAAATTTGATGTTATATCACCTAGAAAGGGTAACATTGAAGAAGTAACAGGTATTTCTAAAGCTTGCGTGAAGAGTAAACGGAAGGGTTTTACTCGTAGTGTATGTTTAGTAAACGGAAGGGTTTTGCTAAAAGTGAGAGTAACTATCTTTTCCAATTTAGAGAAACTGGCACGATAGCGAATGTTTTATGTTGTTATTGAATTTTAATAAGAAACGTAGAGAAAATAAAGTTTTGCGTACGACTTTGTAAAGGGAGGGTCAGTTGCCGGAGAGGGAACTGACGTCACAGGTGCCACGCTGGGATTGGTTGGAACAGCGGGCGTGGAAAGACACTTGTAAAGGAGGGGTCAGTAGTCGGGAGTAGTACTGACGTCATAGGTGCCGCGCTGGGATTGGTCGAAACAGCGAGGGACAGAGAAGCGCAGATTGTAAAGGAGGGGTTGGCAGACAAAACGTCACAAAAAGGCCGCGCTAGGATTGGATCAGAGACAAAAGCTAGTTGGAATTTGATTGGTTGTTAGCATAAAAGCTGAAATCCTAGTGGATAGTGGAGATTGTATGTTTAAACGTGATCCAACTTTAATAGGAGCTCGTCCGGATAGGAGATTCCTAGGTTTTGCCGAATATAATTATATACATCGAGATTTACCCAAAATGTACGGAGAGAAGAGATAAATGTCATTTCTACAAAAGATTAAGAATTATTTTAAAAAGGACAAACCCATCAAAACTATGGAAGGAATTATCATTCCACCAGCCAAAACGCCCGCTTCATTCATGATGATGGAGAGAGGTTATCATACTTGCGTATGGATAGAAAATTGGGTAGAATATACCAAAAATGATGGGATATTAGCGTTCCCAGAAAATGGTACTTTCAATGGGAGAATTCTTCAAAATTTGAGATTGAGGATGAATGACTTAGAACCCAGACCAAGATTAACTCAATACGAAGCCCTAGAAGAATGGGAAACCGAGGCATTTGAACGCGACCGATCCAGGAGTAATAGGGGTTATCGAGGATTTTTCCCTAGGAATCAAAATGAGTCAAGGAACGGTCAGATGAAACAGTGGAGGAGAGCAATGCTTACAGAGGGTCTGTATCCGATATTCATGGCAGATGAGCCATTAGGGAGCAAATGCACAGAAAAGACAAAACACTTGACTAGATTTGGGGATTCTGAAGATGAGTTTATGGAGGATACATTAAAGAACCCGCCACCGTATCAGGAAGGGACAAGTGGATGCATCCCAAGTGCACCACTGTTAAGGACACCATTGGTACCACAAGTATTGCATGATTCCCCAGTTAGTAGAGTACTTCACGATAAAGAAAAGGAAGCCATAGATAAAAACAGAGCAGAATTAATACAGAAAGTAACGCAATTGAGTATTCATCCTGATTCACTAACCATACCTGTAACAATTGGACCAGTGGTTCCCTTATATGGTGACAAAATAAATTATCCCAAACCTCTAGTTATGCCTACACCTATGAATGTTCCTAAACCTGAAGCAGTAGTAATGGTTGAGGATCACTTTAGTGATTGTGAATCTATGATCTCATTAATGGACTTGCCCATTCGAGAATCTGTAAATAGTACCCCAGAAGAGCTACACCTGGTTGCTCAAGAGATGTAAATATAGTAACCTCATCAGGAACCAAAAGTGCCACAGTAGTTACACCAGAAGACTTAGAAAGGTGGGCACAAGGATCAGACAAACAGAGTTCACCCCCAAAGATCATGGACATTTATAAATTAAAGGTTGAGTTAGAAGAAATGATAGCAGGAAATGTAGGAGTAGATCGTTTGAATACTTACGATGAAGAAGAGCTATTATTTGTATGCAGAAGCATCACAAGAAATGTAAAGATATTTCATGAGAAATTATCAGATTTAGCTCTGCAGATGGGAATTGAAATAGGAAAGTCAAAAGTGTTACAGAAACCCTTTAGAGCAGATTTTTCAGACAAAGATTTAGAAAACATGAATGCCTCTGGAAGAAAATTACAAGTAAAAGAATTAATGATAGTCTTGCAGAAATGGGGAGACCTAGATAAATGGAAAGTTAGATGGACAAAGAAAAAGGAAGAGGCACGATACAGTAGAACAACTTCTGAATATTTGATGAAGGAAACAGGGAAGGCGGATCAAATGTACCCGATGCGAGAAGTTCCAGGAGGGGGATATGTACATGTCCCATGGAGCAGACAGGATATTTTATCATTTACGAATGATTTCCCAAAGTTGAGAGAAAAGCCAATTGAATGGTACAAGCAGGTTGAGAGGTTTGTGAAGGTGTCAAAGGTATTGTTGAAAGATTTGGATGGTTTGTTCGACATAGTGGTACCTGCTGATTTGTGGACAGATTGTAAAATCACAGTTGATTGGCCCAGCGAAGAGTATCCTAGAGATCCAAAGACAGGTGCCCCGTCAAGTGATGTAATGAAAAAGTATCAGCAGGTAATAACTTACCTGAAAGGGAAAATACCACCAAAAGAAACAGATTGGGTGAAAATAGACAGAACTACCCAAGAAGCCAGTGAATCGGTACACGCCTACTATGAACGTTTATTGCAGGTATTCAAACAGTATAGTGGATTTGAGGATATTGGAGATAAAAACATGAGTCAGTTTGTCTATCGATTTGTTTATGGTCTGAAGCCAGATATTTGTCAGATGATTAAGCAGCACATGTTGTGCTGGCAAGGGAAACCGATCGATGAAATCTTGAAATATGCCAAATATTGTGGAGATGACATTGAAGATAGACACAAGAAATTGCAGGAGAAAGTAATGTGGGCTCAGGTAAAAATGGCCGAGAAACAGGGAATTAATTTGGATAATCCAAGTGATAATCAGGGAAAAGATTCAGGAACGAATGGAGACACTGGGAATGGGGGGAAATTGAGAGGACGAATGAGCCGAGAAGAGGCTAAAAAGAAATTTCCTTGTCATGGATGCGGAAAATTGGGGCATTGGAAGGATGAATGTAAAAAGATTCGGAATAATAATGGCCCAAATCAAAATTTAAATCCACAGACGCAGAATGACTCACAGCAGGGTGTAAATCCTCAGAGTCAGTTGCCACCTGCACCTATACAGGGTAATGTAAGCAGAGCAAAGCACGGTACAGACGTCGGATATCAAGGAGGAAGTGGTAAGAATGATTATGTAAGCTCACAATTTCTTTTACAGGACGACTTCTGTTCCTATAGCCAATGACGGTGCCTAGGAGAGGGGGAGAAGGAGTGCGTACTTGGCGCATCCTTACCGGTAGATCAGTCAGGTCCATATGTTGAAGGGAATGTGAAAGGTAATGATATTACTTTCCTTTTGGACACTGGTGCTACCAGGTCTACTGTGAGAACAGCAGACATCCCAGACCTTCCTCTCTCTGGAGAAGCTATCCAAGTTGTGGGGGTGGCTAATCGAAAGATTAGAACACCTCTTACTGAACCAATGGAAGTAAAAATTGGAAACTTTAGAGAAATGCATCAATTTGTAGTGTGTGATTCCAGTCCAGTAAATTTATTGGGCCGAGATTTGTTATGTAAAATGAATTGTACAATTTTCTGCAAACCGGATGGTGTGGCAGTACAGACCCCCGATGAAGACCATGTATATAAGTTTATGATCGCAAAACAAGGTACAGAAGTAGATGAGATGTTCTCTTTGATAACAAAAGACGAGTTGCCAGAAGAATTAAAAACTACGGTAAATCCTATGGTATGGGATTTCACGGGAAAGGAAGTAGGACTTATGGCCAAAATAGACCCAGTTAAAATTACGGTAAAAGAGGGTGCAATTTTCCCAAATACCAGACAGTACAAAATGAGTGCAGAAGTAAAAGCAGGAGTCATTGAAGAAATTAACAGAATGGTAAAACAGGGAATATTAAAAGAAGTAATGAGTAGCCCTTGTAACTCACCAATCATGGGTCTGAAGAAACCTAGTGGAAAGTATAGGATTGTTCAAGACCTGCACAAAATAAATAAGATTGTGGAACCATGTTGTCCTATAGTACCAAATCCTGCAGTAATTCTATACCAGATTCCTTGGAGTGCAGGATGGTTTACTGTGATTGATTTATGCCAAGCATTCTTTTCAATACCATTGCACCCACATAGCCAATATCTTTTTTCATTTAAATTTGAGAACAAAGTCTATGTGTGGAATCGTGTTCCTCAGGGGTACACGGAGAGTCCTTCCATCTTTAATCAGATATTGAAAAAGCGCCTAGAGAAACTAGTGATGCCAGGAAGCTCAGTCTTAGTGCAGTATATAGACAACTTACTGGTGGCATCTAACACCAGAGAGGACTGTGTTGTTGACTCTATTGCATTATTAAATCATTTAGCTGAAGAAGGACATAAAGTTTCACCTGAAAAGTTACAGTTCTGTACAACAGCAGTTAAGTATCTAGGACACCAGATTGAGAGGGGAAAAAGAAGAATAACATCTGAAAGAGTAAAATTAATAAAGAAAATGCAATTGCCTGTCTCCCGACGAGAAGTGAGAATGTTCTTGGGAATAGTAGGTTATTGTCGACAATGGATACTAGGATTTTCTCTGTTAGCAAAGCCATTAATTCAAATGACGAAAAAGAAGGCAAAGGACCCAGTTGAGTGGGATGATGAGAGCGTAGGAGCTTTTGTAAAATTGAGAAATGCTTTGTGTGCAGCACCTGCCCTAGGCATGCCTGATTATAAAATAAAATTTGCATTATTCTGTCATGAGAGAGAAAATTGTGCACTTTCAGTCCTAACCCAGAGGCATGGTTTGGACAGGCGTCCTATAGCATACTTTTCTGCTACATTGGGCCCAGTGGCAGCCGCGTTGCCAGGCTGCTTAAAGGCAGTGGCGGCTACATGTTTGAGCATTGAACAAAGTGAGTCAATTGTAATGGGACACCCTGTAAAAGTGTTTGCTCCACATTCGGTTGTGATTTTGTTGACAAGAACCCGAACTCAGCATCTTACTCCTAGTCGGCTGACTAAATATGAAAGAATAATACTGGGCGCTGAGAATGTGACCATTGTAAGGTGCACAATAGTAAATCCTGCTACCTTACTACCAGACCCATATCATGAGGAAGTTAAAGATGACGAAGAGGAACATGATTGTTTACAAGTCACAGAATTATGCACAAAGCCATGTCCTGATATTCAGGAATTGCCCCTCAGGAAGCCAGACAGGGAGCTGTTTGTTGATGGTTCGTGCCAAAGGCATGAAGATGGTAAACTAACTGCTGCTTATGCAGTGTGTGAATTATCTGGAATAGTCGAAGCATCCTATTTACCAGGAGTAAAATCTGCACAAGTAGCTGAATTGATTTCGTTAATAAAAGCCTGCAAAATTGGGAGGAATCAAAAAGTAACTATATTTACAGATAGCCAATATGGTTACGGGGTTGTGCATGATTTTGGCCAACTATGGATGCAGAGGGATTTCATGACTTCTTCAGGATCCCCCATTAAAAATGGACAGTTCATAAAAGAATTGCTGGAGGCAATACAATCACCAAAAGAATTGGCTGTGGTGAAGTGTGCCGCACACCAGTCAGGAGATGACTGGGTGGTAGTCGGTAACAGATATGCCGATTTGGTGGCTCAACATTGTGCCAAAAATAGATTGTCAGTAAATAAAAGGGTGGAAAGAATGGGAATCAGCTGCCAACTTATGCTGTATGCACCACCTGAAACATGGAATGATGTAAAACGATTACAAGATGATGCTGATGAGAGTGAAAGGAATACATGGATTAAAATGGGATGTTCACAAAGGGTAGACGACGAAGTATGGACTTATGCCGATGGCAGACCAGTCATGCCCGACTGTCTGCTTTCACAAATGGCCAGGATGTATCATGGAGACACACACGTAGGGAGAGATGCAATGATTAGGCTCTTCAGACAAAATTGGTACAATCCAAGGTTTAGGGCCGTAGCAGAGAGTCTTTGCCAGAGATGTTTAACTTGCCAAATGCATAATCCAGGAAGAAAAACAATAATTGGGTTTGGAAAAATTGGAAAGGCGGAGGGTCCATTTGTAAGATTGCAACTTGATTTCATTCAGTTACCCCCATGTAGAGGGCTGAAATATGTACTTGTCATAGTGTGTCTGTTTTCAAAGTGGGTGGAGGCTTACCCTACCAGGAGGAATGACAGTATTACAGTCGCAAAGTTGTTGCTACGAGAACTCATTCCTAGATTTGGTTTCCCAGTAACTTTGGAATCAGATAGAGGAAAGCACTTTAACAGTGAAGTGATTAAGATAATCTGTGAAGCATTCCAAATAGAGCAAAAATTGCACTGTGCATATCGTCCAGAGGCTTCTGGAGTGGTTGAACAATTGAATGGCACAATAAAATCCAGACTGGGAAAAATGTGTGCATCAACCGGATGCATTGCCACTTGTTTTAATGGGACTCAGAAGCATTCCTGATAGAAATACCGGATTGAGTCCACACAAAATAATGATGGGAAGAGCAATGAGACAAGCACATGTTCCTACAAATAAACTGCTGAATATATCTGATGATATGGTTCTGGATTATTGCAAAGGATTGGCTGACCTAGTGCATTCTGTCTCTCACGAGGTTGGAGAAGACGCAGTTACCAGGCAGCCTGAACAAGAACATGATCTGAATCCTGGAGACTGGGTGGTAGTGAAGAATCACACGAGAGAAACGTGTCTATCACCTAGGTGGGGCGAACCTTGTCAGGTCATACTGGTTACAAACACAGCAGTAAAGTGTGCAGGATTTCCTAATTGGATTCATGTAAGTCACACCAAAAGAGTACCAGACCCTGAAGAAGAAAATCCTCAGACAGTATCGATCACTGAGGAAGCTGAAGGTTGCCCAGCTGAAGAATCTCAGGTCCGAGATTCAAGGGAAGCTGAAGAGGAACAACCGAGCACAAGTCAGGACTGGATACCAGTGGTGGAAATCCCTGAAGTTTACCACAGAACAAGAAGTCAAGCAAATTTAGAAGGAATTGAAGAAGATCAGATAGGTGAAGAAGAAGCGGCTCAGGAAGAAGAAGAAGTACACAATAAGAGAACCTGAGCAGGACCAGATAGGGAGAGGAAACTGGGCTCAAATTAACGACGAACAAACAAATTTTGAGCAGGGACAGACAGGTCTAGAAGAACGCGGTCAGGCGGCAGAAGTACAAAGTGCAATAAGCCCTGATCAGAACCAGTTAGATCAAGGAAAATACATTCAAACAGAAGATCTCGAAAATCTTGAGCATGAAGACGTAAATCCAGAACAAGGTCAGTTATTAGAAACTCACAGCGGAGCTGCTGAAGAGAAACCAATCAGACCTGAAAAAGAACAGATAAAAGAAACTGAAATTAAAGAAAACCAGATTGTGCCACAACCTGAAAATAAAAGAATTTCCGAAGAAGAAAGTAAAGAGACAGTGCAAACAAAGAAAACAAGAAAAGGTGATCATTGGCCTAGTGTCATTAAAAGAGTAAAATACCACATAACAACCAGAAGTGAAGATCCAGAACAAGTAAACGAAGTAACAAGCCAAACGGGACAAGAAAGTAGAACTGAGAAAAGAAGAAGTAAAAGACTGAAACTTGTGAACAACAAATTTAAGGGTCCAGATTGGACTTATATCATCCTTGAAGATTACGAGAGCTCAGAGTCAAGTGAAAGTGGTGACGAAGGAACTAGTGCAGAACTGACGTATGAGAAAGAAACAAGACCACCTTGATAACGTAAAGAGAATAGAAAATAGATAAGAAGAGCAATCTTCCTTGTCAAAATGTCTGACGATAGAGTTACTGGGAGATCAAAGCAGAAATGTTGTAAAAGATGCTGTGCAATGTGTATATGCAGTCTAGTAATGGTGCTTATAGTATGGTTAGTTCTGATCGTAGCAATTCCTTACCTCATGATAATGGATAAAAAGATTAATAACGAAACTAAGGAAAGGACAGAGAACTTGAAAAGTAATAGAGTAGAACTAATGGCAGAAAATGAACCAGAATTTCATCATGAAATAACTGATAACGACACTAGTTTAAATGTTTTCACAAAGTTATTGTTTCAATATGTAGATACCATGGAAGTTAGTAATTGTTATGTCTGTATGAAGTTACCAGAATCAGTAGCAGAAGGGTTAACATTGCATCACTTGCCATTAACTTATGGCATATCATGTAGTGTATTGGCTAGTTTATTTTATAAGACAGGGAGACTTCAGTATTATTATTCAAATATAGATGTGATATTTTCTGAGGTTCCCATTCGAAAGAATAGGAATCCAGTGCTTAGTAGTCAGGATGCACAGTTTATGGGAGAATTTTTCTTAACAATGAAATCGATAGATATAACACATGCACATAGAAGCAATCTAACATGTTCGTTACATGAAGAAGAAAATATATTTTTGAATTTAGTAGAAGATAGAAGACAAGATTTTCAAAAGAAAGCTTCTGAGCATAAGGCTCATTTGCCACCTTGGGCTGAGAAAGAAGGGAGTTACACACCTGGCAAGGCTCAAGCTGCTATGGCTCTGGATTTTGTAAAGACAGGGAAAATTTGTCTACATAGGTTAAAGAGTATAACAATGTTTTCATCGGTACCAGTGAGTGTGAACACAATTTCTTAATTCTTGGAGGTTGGGGACTCAAAGGAGGAACAGATTCAGTTTTTCCTGGAATCTATTATGTGTGTGGGAATAAGGCTTACTTTAGGCTTCCTGCACAGTGGTATGGAAGTTGTTATTTTGGAATAGTATTTCCAAAGATATACCACGTAAAAGAAAACACTGGCAGCAATGAAAATGATGGTGAATTAACACGTAGTAAAAGAGCTAGTTTTTCAGAAATTGTAGGTGATATATTTGGTGCATTGATACCTTCAGTGGGAATAATTCTGAACTCAAGGAAACTATGTAAATTATCTACAGTGGTTGATCGGTTATCAACTGACACTGCTGGAGGATTTCTAATGATTAATGCGGAGATGGTTGCGATTAGATCTATGGTTATGCAAAATCGACTTGCTCTTGATATTATATTGGCAAAAGAGGGCGGAGTCTGTAAATTATTGAAGACGAAACACTGTTGCACTTACATACCTGATAAAAGTGCAGAAATTGGAACATATATACAGAATATAACTAAACTTGAGAAAGAACTAAAACCACTGGAAGTTGATAGTGTATGGGAAAGATTGACAAATAGTATTGCGTCAATTGGTACCTGGTTTGCTAATGTAGGGAAAGGACTTATATGTCAAATATTAGTACCCTTAGCAGGGATAGCAATAATAGTACTGTCAATAATAATATGGTGTAAATGTTGTAGAAAGAACGAATCGTATAATGTAACAGGAAAGGGAAAGAAGCGAAAGTTTGATGAAATTGAACTAGAAGATTTGAGAAGTGAATTATACAAGAAACTGAAAGGGGATGTGAAAAATAGAAGGTGTAAAAATGAAAATGAAACTATTTTATGCTAAAAGTTGGCATCTGGTTGTGGGTAGTAATTGATGGCTCAGAAACGCCATCAGAGAGGGATTGATGGAGCAAGGACTCACAAATGAGACTTGCTCGGATGCAATCTTCTCACAGTATTAATTTATTAAACTTTGTATTGTTCATACTAATACTTGCATACACAAACATAAGTAGCAAGGAAGCTTGCCTATGTGTTTAAACTAACAAATAACGCTTGTCTGTTCTAAAATGGCCGCTAAAGCGCGGGAATCTTTATTGCGCATGTCTCAACCATATCACGTGGTGTGACGTCTTTCTTTGCTTGGTGGGAAATTCTTGCTTCTGCACAGTGTGCATTAAAATGGCTGCTTTATGTTTTCACATGCTACAGCTTGCTCTCATGTTGCAATTAAACAGTGGTATTCTAACGCTATTAATGCGGGATAGAATTTATAAGTAAATGGGAATAGAGTAGAAAGAGTGGGTATACAGTGAAACAATTTATTTGTGATTTTAATATGTTCTTTTTTGACTTTTATTAGTTCGTAAAATGGGCCTGGGGTTGATGAATTGAAACTCGAGTGACAATGGTTCTGCGCATGCGCCCTGAGTGGCTGCCCAGAAGAAAAGGATGAAGTCAACCTGGACATCGTCCAAGGCCGTGACCTGATGGCCAACACTGCTGTACCCATGATGTCCCTACTGAATAGCAACAATTTACATGAACAATGTATAAAATTTGTCGTGAGACGGGTGGGAAATAAAGCAAATGTATTAATTGTGATGGGCGGTATTTTTAAACAATGGGCTTTAAGAAATTGAATCAAATCGATATGGTGTGAGGATCAACCCCCTGTCCCTGTCCAATCAGAAGTAGTGGGCCCATATTTTTGCAACATTAAGGGGAGGTACATGGGCGTAGAAGGGTATAATAGATATAGAATTAGTTAATTAGAGAGTCGAGACTAGATGCTGAGAGAGACACAGAAGAGCAGGCGTATCGAATGGGCTGATTGCAGACTGAACCGCTGTCCAGAGAGGTCCTGAGGAGGGGGCGGCGGAGTCCATTAGAAGGAAGGCACGGGAGAATCGAGGAGAAGCGGAGTATCAGAGAGGGGAATGACGCAGGCGTCGTTGATAGAGAGGTCACCGGTCCTGTCCTGAACCTGAAGGAGGTTTTGCTCATCATCCTTCCTGGTCCTATCTTTCCAACTCCTTGGCCGAGGGGTTTGGTTCTCGCACTTTAGGTAAATATAAATGCAAACCCTTAGTTGCGCTGCTGTCTCTATCTTCTCCTTTCTGAGGAACCGTCATTGATCGATAATTGATTTACTATGCTTCATCCTTGATATACGATTAAGTATCATGTGGTTCTGTACTTTACTCTGCTAAATCTTTTAGATAAACATTTTAAAACTTCCTGACTCTGTGATTATTTCAGGATTATGAATTGTAATGAATGTCACTCATTTTAAACTTCCCAATTAGCAAAGGATTCATTGGTAAGTCATTACTCTTCCATCAGAAAAGTAATTGGTAGCACGGATTTTGATAAAGAGTACAACTGACCCACCAGCGGAAATTACTAGCGTAGTATGAATGTATGGGCCCAAGTGAGTATTTGGTGTATGAATGCTCGTTGCTAGTAACCCACTGGATCATGTGTATCCAGATTTACACTCTAAATTGGGCGGACGGCCTATAATTGCCCGACTCTGCACATACACCGAACTAAATAAATCAGTAAGAGATGGGCATTTGCCAGATTCATTTTGACACTGCTGGGTGACCAAGAACTTTCACAACAATGCCCCCTGCTATCTGTTTGAAATTTGTCTTATTTTATTTGGCTACATAAAAACTTTTGTTGTGCATTAAACATCAGCGAATGCACGTGCATTTCAGAAATGGAATAGATGAAAATATCATTGACATCATTGATGGGAACTGATGATGTAGGAACACGCATTAGGTTTTGGCAAGCAGCTTTGATGGTGACTGCATATTCAACCATGCAGAAGGAAAGCTACCGAATTTTTAAGATAACTACATTTATCTAAATGGGGATATGCCACAAATCTGGCATAGATCCGGCCCTCCGGGACCGACTGTGGAGACCCCTGGGCTACAGCATGGTAAAAGAACATATTTATGGAAACACTGGATGCCACTGCCAGGCACATTATGGTGTCTCCAGGCACTTGATCAGAAGGAACTCCACAAAATGCTCCTGCTGAGTGAAACTGTAGGTCACAATTGATATTCAGTCATTGGTGAAGATCTCTATGAAACACTCTCTGTAACACACAGAGGGGTCCCATTCCAAGTCAGGTGAAGCAGGACCTCTGCCCAGTTCCTAGTTTTACATCTTGTGGCATTGCATATGATTAGGCCTAATGTGATTCTGTGCACATTCTCCTCCTCAAGAAGTGTGTGAGGAAATGTGCCAGGAATCAGAAAAACAATCCAGAATTGGGAACAGTAATTCAGTATCAGGCATGCTAGTGCCCATTCCAGGTTACTGAGTATGACTAGTAATTAGAATTGAGATAGCGTCTGGAGTCATTAAGTCCTAACATGACATCTCTATGTCCAGTTACCTGTTCAGTGGATGCTAAGATTACCTCTGCCTGACTGGGATCTACTGGAGACACTGACTATAGATTTTGACCCAGGTAATGAAAAATCCCTTTTTCTTTCAGTTTAGGAGGGCTTAATTAAAGAAGATAGCTGTTGATCCTCAGGAGGGAGGATGTAACCTGTCTGTGAGAGTGCTGCCAGTAATAGGATTCAATGATTTAGCCCTCAATTGGATTGCTGCTTACATCAGGCCAATAGTAAGTGAGCAAAAGTTCCCCTGGCATCAGTTGCCTTGAAAAGTCCCACAAGAAGCCATGGGGGTTCTTCTTCATACCCTCAGAGCAATCTGACAGCAATAGGCCCTCGTAAACAGGCAGTTGTGAATTGACACACCAAAGAAAAACAATTCTACGTCAGCCCAGAGGCCATGATTATTCTCTTCTTGGTTCACGTTGAAAAATAGAGCATAACAACAGCAGAACTTACTTTCCCAGAAATACCTGGAAAGGAAGAAGAACGTCATATACAATCATGAGCCAGACTGCTCCTTATAGTCCCTGCTCTCCTTTCATGGCCCTTCTTTCTTTGCTGCTGCAGCTAAGTAACGACAGCTGTCTTCTTTAAATGGTGCCAGGGTCACTATCAAAATATAAATTATCTGTGCTTGTTTATTACTTTTTCCTGTTACTGATTTAAACTGGTGCTTATTTACTTTTTAGGTCTCGCGCCTAGCGTTGCAGTGCGCAGCCCTGCTTGCGCAGCGCTGCTCGCGCAGCGCGAGACCTCTAGAAAGGGCTTTAGAAAGCTAACCACACGCTCGTGCGTGTGGTTTGCTTTCGCCTGCTGGTATTGGCTGTAGCGTGCGTTTTAAAAAAAAAAAACGGCACGCAATTGGACAAAGGCGGGCGCATGTCCCGCCTTTGCTCCTCCCATTCCCACTGGTGGCTAGCACGCGCAGCAGCGCGCGTTCGCCTCGCTGCCGCGCTCCCTCCCCCCGCTCCTCTGTGGTGCGTGTGCACCACAGGTTTCGATTCCCGCGTTCGGCTCCTCTGTGGCAGCTAGATGACCTTTGAGTCAAATGCACAAAGGGGGTAAATTGGTCATCCCGTCAATACTAAAGACTTTCCCAAATCAGAATGCTGGGCTGCCATGCCTTCATTTGCTGCGGACATGAGAGTTGCGGGCGGAGGCATCTGGCCTCACTGAAGATGTGGAGACCTAGGAAGAGGCAGGTTCAATCTGCGGGGATGAGGACGTCTGTGCAGTGGGACACCGCAGGGCCAAATTGCAGAAGTTAGAAAGGTCTACTACTCCTAGATGTTGTGCAACAGAAATGCTTGCTTCCTTTTTTACGAACGGAACGTTTGCGGGTCTTATTCGTGTTGTAGAAGATTGCTGAAACCCCATTCGCTACAAGGAGGTTGCTTGCCCCTAAGGAGAATGTTACCGCAAAGGGGAAAAGGAAGTTGCGGGTCCATTTGCGGAGGGGTGACTAACGGGTTACAGACCCAAATAATTGCAAGATGTAGTGGTATCAGGGGCTGGGGCTTAGTAGCCTCACTTGCTGCTAAGACTGGTGAAACAGAAATAGTGACGGCTATCACTAATTGCGTCGATGGGATACGTGGGAAGCGCTAGCATCATCGGCGGCGGAATGTGTGGGGACTGCTAACATATTTGATTCAGGGGTGTATGTCTGAGCTGCTAGCATTGTTTGCATCGGCGGTATGTGCAGGGGCTGTTGCCCTTTACAGCGGCGGGACATACAGGGTCTGCTGGCACCATTTGTAAATTAGGCTACTAGCACCGTTTGAACCGGTGCGATGTTTAGTAGGTATATTTTACAGCAGTGGGCTGTGTAGTGGCTACCGGCATCAGCTGAAGTGGGGTTACTAATAGGCTGCTGGTGCCGTGCACAGCGGGGGTTTCTTCAGATGGAGATGGCAGCGCTTGTAAAGGACTACAATATAAGGGGTATTCGCAATAATTGCAGCAAGAGACATGTAGTGATCCGCTTGTATCATTAGCGGCAAGGGTGGTAGCACGATTTCCAGGGGTGTTGTATTGGCATGCTAGCATCGCGTGGCCCCTTAGTTTGAGAAGAGCTGCTGTCATGCGATGCTGGCTGGCTTCTAACTGCTTGGTTGGACTGATGGGCCTCTTATTGGCTGAGCTCGCTGTCAGTCTGGATTCACTGGAGAGACGCCCGAGAGCCGGGAACAAAGGACTGACCCAATCGATATCACCCCCTGCCAGGAACCCGGTCGGAGCCTCACAAGGACGTACTCCCTGGAGACCCCTCCATTAAATAAACCTCCCCTCCATCTCCGGCCCAAACACCGCCCCGTCACAGGTCCCTTCTCAACCCACCCTAGTCTCAGGCTGCACCCGATAATCACGGCGCTCACCCGATGCATCAAACTCTTTCCCTAAACACTTCACAAAAAGGACCCCCGGGGGTGTCACTAACCCGCACGCCCGCTACAGCCCTGCCGGTAGAGGCTCGGAATGCCGCGCTGGGGGCAGGCGGGGGGGAAGACGCCTGCGGGCAGCCTACTCCCTTCGAGGGCAACACGCCATATCCGGGCACAGCCTCCGCGGGTGGCGATTGGTAGGTATAGGGCCGAAGAGGCGGGGCAGAGGCGGTGTCACCCGGACACCCGCTACAGGGGGAGGGGGTGTGATCCACAGGGACACCCGGAGCACGGAAGGTAACTCGTGGAAGATTTAGAAGAGTGTTGTGAGGTGCTACGTCGCAGAAAGCATCCACCACAGCTACATGAGGCTGGCAAATATGAAGTGACTAAATGCTGTTACTTTTCTAAAACGCCAGCACCTTTTCCCAAGAGTTGACTTAAACATGCCTCCCGCCCAACCCCGCGGGTGCCTGAGTTTAATACAGGCACTCTTGGGTATGGGTAGGGTTCTGCATCTCACAAGTTTTCTGAAAGGTGCTTGTGCATCTCAGAGAAAAATAGGCATCCAGATGAGAATGAACTGCGCAGCTCACTGTGGAAGACTAGTGCATCTCCCAGGGAGAGGACTGTGGCTTTCTCCAATTGGAGCTTGTACTTCTAACTTTTCATTCACACCTGAAACCAATTATACTTTCTCCATCCACTCCATTTAGTCACATCATTTATGACACCGACATATTCAACTCTAATATGCGGCTTTACTTTATCTGTGGTCACACTGTTCTTTTCATCCCACCAGCCTTCCCATTCTGTTTCCTGGGGCGCCAACTCATGCTTCTTGACGCAAGGAAACTACCACTTACTGACTTACGCCCCACACAGAAGAAACTGCTAGCTAGTTACCCCGCTTTCCAACCATCCTACCATTGCTATCTCACCAAACTTACCCCCTCCTTAGCCAAAACAGTGGACTCTCCCTTTTGCCCACCGGTTTTCCTGTCTCTTCATTGTCCTCATTCCTCTGTTCCAACCTTTCTCCACTCACCATCAGGCCCATAGTTAGAAAATGCATCTGAATGTGTCCACACTGTGCAGTTCCTGCTTAACGCAAATTCTTACAGCCTCTTAAACACCAGTGTCACGAGGACACTGGTTCTGCCTTTGTCACGGGTCTAAAATTGTGGTGCATTTGTTGTCCAAAACAGTAAAGGTAAGATTAATCCGAACAATTGCATGGTTTTCTAATAGTATATGTGTAATTTCTTTGCTGCTCGAAATGGCATTGAACCTTTGAACCGTTAACTATGGGTGTAAGTATGGTCCTTTAATTACCCTGTTCAGGGGAATTCATCACACTGCGTCATTTCTTTAGTGCCACAGTACTCTCTGTCTCCTCTCTCCATATGTTTTTTTCCCATTTCTCTTCACTCACTATTGCCGTTATGTCTTCGCCTTCTTTTTGCCCTTCTCTCCTCCTACACCATTATCATCATCTCTTTATTTCATTACTTCCCCCCAGTCTCTCGCCTATGCCTGTGCCTGATTTAGTAACAGGAACCGAACATGGGTGAGAGGATGGACAGGGAAGGAAGGAGATACACAGCATCACCACTGGATTACATCCAAGTATATCGCCTTACCATTAGGGGTAGGCAGAATTCCTACATAAAAAATCTGCGAGATTCCACAGAGTTCCACCAAATGGGAGGAAATTTGCATGTAGCGCTGCTCGTGCTGCAATTTAGCGGCAGTAGCGCTCGCAGCATTGAGAAATCAGCGAACTGCACCATGTGGTGTGCAAGAGTGCGCGGCTAGTAGAGTTGATTTTGCTGCCGCTTGAGTAGAAAATCTACTTGAGTGGCAAATCTACTCGAGTAGCGGCCCTCTTACTGTAACCGTCTACATTAGAAACTGGAGCTAGCGGACGCCAAATCTCGCTTGCATTTCTGGAGCCTCACAAGAAAAAACAATTTGCTGCAATTAGCGGAATTTGGCCAGAACTCCATGTTAGAAGAGGAAAGCGGAGTCGCCAAATTCGGCAGTCAGAATGAAACATTCTGCCCACCCCTTCTTACCATGCCGTTTGTCAGTGCAATCCCGGATAGCTGGCTTGATTATTAAGAGGCAATAGAGAGTAGTAGAAATGCAACCAAATTTAAACTTAGACTTTACAAGTCCAGAACACACTGTCTGATAGGCAACCACTGCACAACCATTTGGTCATATACTTGAAGGGCCCGTCTTCCGGGCTTTTTCATGATACCATTGTGGGTAGAAAAACCTGTTTTCACCGGAATTGCAGTAGTGTCTTTGAATTGTGCTGCCATCCTTCTTTCCTATTCACATTTCCCAAGGAGGAATCATTTAATGGGAAAACCACCTGGTTAGGATGGAAAACGTGCATGAGTTGGTACCCAAGCACCAATACCTACGATTATTTCCACAATTAGAGTGCAAAACCCAGGGTTTTAAGTGGGCCGGGTCTCACCGGTGCTGAGCACTGGCAGTTTTTAAAAGGGGGCCTTGAAACGGGTCTCTATCGGGCTCTGTTTTGTTCCCTGGCACAAAGTAATATCCAAGTATTCCCCAAGCTTAGTTGTTAAAAATATGCTTCATGGCTACACACTTACATGGTCCACACATGCTTTCTTTTTTTAAAAGTCGCTGCTTGTTTGGTTTACTTTTGGCCAGTCACTCTCCAACAGAGCATTTTGGCACTCCGACACCAACTGCTCCCTCCATCCTCCCTTAGTAGGTAACAGACATTGCCATTTACAATGCCAATAGCTCTAACTTAAAAAAATTCGAGACCTATTGCATTTCCAATGCTTTTTTATGCTTTTGTTTCCCATTTAGCCGTGGGAAACGCATTCATGCCCTCAACTCTCTAATTTCACAGCGGCTGCGCTCACACAGAGCAGACTGCCAACCGCATGAAGGCGCTCATGATATTCGCCATTTGTTCTTTGTAGTTGGAGCATAGCAGCTCCGGAGAACTTCCTGACACAGCAGGGAGCAGCGTTCCCGACCACAGAGCCCTTTGCCTCCCCACCACCACCTGGAGTCAAATGCCCAATCCTTGGTGTCTGTATTGTGAAAAAATAAAAGAAATACAGCAACATGCCCTCATCAACAAGCAGCTGTGAACTGAGACACCAAAGAAAAACAATTCTATGGCAGGACCGGAGGCCATAATTACGCTCTTCTTTCTTCACTTTGAACAATAGAACATAACAATAACAGAACTTACTGTTCCAGAAACACCTGTAAGTAAGAGGAAAGTCTCACACAATCATGAGCCAGACTGCTCCTTACTGTGCTTAGTTTGTAAAAAAAAAACATAAGTGCCAGGGCCCTCATCAGGAGGTCACTACAGCTTGCACCACACATTGCCCTCCCAGCGCTGCCAATGGCAGTACCAACCCATTACTAATAATCACACTCATACAAGTGTGACAATTCAGATTATTTCAGGCCCCCAAAGCTAAAAGAAAGGCATGAGTGGCAGTCAATAGGCCTTTTTAATGTGTATTGAATTAATAAACAACTGTTGTTGTGCTCATTTTTAAATTGCACAGACAACGCCACCATGTGGTAGGCTGTTACAAGTCCCGGTGTTCACAATGAAGTGCCGGTAGAACCGGAAACCACCGGCTCAAATTAAGCTCTGGCTCCTTACAGTCTCTTGTCTCCTTTCATGCCCCCTCTTTCTTCGTTGCTGTAGATAAGTAACGCCAGTCCTCCTCTCTTAATGGGGCCAGGGTTACTTATAAAAATTTATGTTATGTGTGCCTATTTATGCCTTTTTCCTGTTACTGATTTAAACTGGTGCTTATTGTATGTGTGCGTTTTTCTTCCTATTTAGCTTTCGGAAAGCATTCTGCACTCCTTACTCTGCTCTAACTCTAATTTCACAGTGCCCTTGTTCACATGTTGCGGTCCGCCACCGCATGAGGGCGCTCTTCCTCCTCACTGGAGGTCTCACCTAATGACACCGTCCTTTGTTCTCTGCAGTTGGAGCACAGCAGCTCCAGAGAACTTCCTGACACAGAAGGGAGCAGCGTTCCCGACCGCAGTGCCCTTTGCCTCTCTTCCCCTCCATCAGCTGGAGTCAAACGCCCCATCATCGGGGTCTGTAAATAATTAAAAATACACTGATTTGGGACCCAGGCCCAGACCCAGATACACTTGTATCCACTTCATTGTCTAGGGTGTATTAGAGTCCCAGGTCTTGGACCCATCAATTAAGCCCCCCAAGATCCCACAATTTGCTGGCCTTCAGTGCCCTATAGATCCAATATAAGGTCAAACAATTCTAAATTTGATAAGCAATTTCCTTTCTCTCATGGGATGAATAGTTTGTGAGGCTTTTGACACTTTTATTTAGAAGACCGTTACCTCTGCCAGGGTTCCCCTCGACAGCAAGCTCCTGCAATTGGCACGTAGCTGCTCTGAGTCTCTCATTGTGAGGGAAGACCTTCCTGCCCCCCCTGGGTCCACACAGTCTCAGGAGCAGCCTGGCAAATTAGCCCCAAAGCAAGAGAAAAAAGGAAACATGACCAAGGCATGGGCCTTGATGCCTTTGCCAGGCTTAAATGGGCATTCCTCTCCCACTCCTTCACCTCGCCTGAGGAGCAATGCCCTCCTTCATCCATTCCTGAGGGCACGAAACCTGGGGATCCTCACTTTTCACATTAACCCCACCGGCTGCAGACCCCCTAGACAGGGGTGACTCCCATGGACACCCAGACAACAATCTGGACCACTCTAGGCCCTGAGATCCCTCTACGGATATCCTGTCACTGGTGCTGGATCCTCCCAATACGGGGATCCCTAATGACACCATTTACAACATGCTTGACCACTCCTCTGAGTGGGCCCTGATCAGAGAAGATAGCCACATACCCGTCTGGGCCACTGTAGACCACCCCTGGATAAGGATATTCACCCTCGCCTCAGGGCAGAATGCCCCCATCTGTCCATGTATGGTAAAGTAGCCCTGGCACCAGAAATTGACAGAAGGATAGCCACTTACTTGGCTGTATAGGTTCAATACCTTAAAAAGGGTAGCGATCGCTAATGGAAATCATGCCAGAACAAGCTCCTGGGCATAATCAGCTTCCCTACAAAAAACCTGGAGATGACTAAAGAGGCCAAGGAATTGGGGTCTCTTTTTTCACTCAGCATACTATTTGGGGGACTCAGAGAGCTGTGATCTTTATGGACAATGCCACTTTCACCCTCTCTACTGAGAGGTTTTGCTCTCTCTTGATTAAGGTAGATTCCAAGCCATGGCACCTGACCACCTCTGAATTTTGGGCCTTAGCTTGGGAGGCCTGTTCAGAGACCACTTTATTAAGGAGTTGGGAAAATTTGTCTATACCTTTACTAGGCCTGAGCGGACTCTCGATTACGCCGGAGTAATTGAGTAATTTTGGTAATTCTGTGTTGCACTTTGATGCGGTAACACCGATAACTATGCGATTACTCCTTCTTACGTAATGAAGAGTAATTTGGGGGGGAATCCTACTGCAAGAGCACATTTAGGGAGCTTGAGTGGCTACTCGCTATTCGTGTTCTTCTGCATTTAGGACTGTTTCTTAGTGCAAAATGCATCCGTGCATCCATTTTAGACACTGGGTTGCTTTTTGCAGTAAGAAAATAGTGCTAAATGCCGGTAGTAAGTTGGGGAAAAATCCTACCCCCAAGAGCACATTTAGCGAGCACGAGCGGCTGCTTGCACTTGCTATTCATGTTCTGTTGCATTTAGTGCGATTTCTTAGTGCAAAATGCATCCTCACATCCATTTCGGATGTAAGGGGCATTTCTGCACTAAGAAATAGTGCTAAATGCAGAATTACTCTTCTCATGTAATTCAAGCGTAAGTTGCAGAATTCTTAGGAAATTCTGCATAATTACACTATAAGGAATTAAGGGCCTCATTTAGATCTTGGTAGGACTCCCGTTGTCCCTCCGTGGCTGCGGTTACAAGTACTCTGCCGAGCTGATGGAGTAGCACCCGCTGTATTTAAATGTGGGGTTGGCTGAACCACTGTCTGCATCAACAGACTGTTTATCGTTGTGGAAGCGGCGCACCTCCGTTGAAGTGGCAGACTCCTCTGTTGGCTGACAGTCCTCCATCACTGTCAGGCTCACAGGTTTTTGCTGAGCCTATTTAGATTTGCCCGTTGTGCTGATGCTGTCCTAGCGGTGGATTCCTGATGGAGTGAGTCCCTGGAGGAGTGGAGACTGGTAAGTACTACATATTAATGTGTCCCTGCACATATATGTTGTGTTTGCTTCTAAAATATATGTAGGCAATGTGTTATGCTCCTTTTTTACAAATGGCATTGAACACAAACAACACACATTCACACTAATGAATGCACACCCATAGGCATCACAAGCACAACACCCACAACCACCACAACAACATATATATTTGTTTCTAAGTCTCAATACAGGTGTGTTCATTTTACCTCAATAAGTTGCAAAATGAACACTAATGCATTACACATAAAAAAAAATGCATGTAAGAGCAATGTAAAAATACATGAGGCCAAAGCAATTGTCAACACATGATTCGTAGTAAGACAACTGGAAAATACGATTACCTTAGATCCCGGCGATAACAGAGTTGATTACCTTTGTGGTCAAGTAGACTCAGCAAAGGAAGGACCTGGACAATGGTGTTCAAGGCGGAAAAGGAAGTGGGAAACATAAACAAAGGTACGTTTCTACCTCATTTCCTTCAATTCCGCTAACTCAAAGTAGGAGGTGGAAAGGCACATTGTGATTGGCCCGGCGGTAATCTTGGCTGGATTCCCGCTGACGGCCGCTTCTGCCTAGGATGCCGTCAACATGGGTGATGATTCCTGGCGGAGTCAGTGGCACTCAGACGGTCTTTCGCCCATAGATCCGCCAACATCTAAAGGGAGCGGGCAGACCGCCAAGTCGGCGGGTGGTGAAACCATCAAAAAAGTGACGCCGGGATCAGTTCCGCAAAGATCTAAATCAGGCCCTAAGTGAGTTACGCCCATCG
The DNA here is from genome assembly GCA_963921515.1 of Calotriton arnoldi. Lineage (NCBI taxonomy): Eukaryota > Metazoa > Chordata > Amphibia > Caudata > Salamandridae > Calotriton > Calotriton arnoldi. The sequence continues at coordinate 58,401 of CAWUFW010014692.1, read as the reverse complement.
CTAACCTTGATAAGGCCCAAGCCTTCATGGAGAGTTTCTTTGATCCAAAGATTTTCCCTGAAGCCAATCATGGAAGGGGATGCTCTACCGGCCACATCTCTTCAGAAGCTCCTTCAAGAGGCCAAGCCTTCCGACACAATCAGTGGCAGGACCAATCTAGATTTGGGGGTTTCTTCCCCTCCAGAAGTCTTTAGCAACACTGTGGTTCTAGCAACAACTTCCGCAGAAACAGCATGCAGGGAACCTTTACCTGTGAGTGTTCTCTTTTCTTCCCATCTAAAAGTAGGAAGGTGGTTGGCACACACTTTGTCCACAACTAGCATGCATTCATTGCAGACACAGGGGCCCTACAAACAGTACAAGGTTTTCAGATAGATTTCTATTGAACCCCACACCAACATCAAAGATCACATCCCCTTATTTTTTTCAGAACACAAAGCCTCCCTCATAGACTTGAAGGTGGCAGACTTGTTTGCAAAAGGCACAATCCACCTAACTTCAATCTCTTCCTGGTGAAGAAAAGGGACGGAAGGCAACATGCTGTCAGAAACCTCAAGGAGTTCAATGAGTGTCTAGTTTATCGTCACTTTAGGATAGAGGGAATTCACCTCGTCAGAGACATATTGAGACCACACAACTAGATGGTTCGTCTGGACCTGAAAGATGCATATCTCACAATTCCCATTTTACCATCCAACTGCAGATTCCAGTAGTTTATCTTTAGGCTCTAGACCTTTGAGTGCACAACATTTTCATTTGGCCCGTGGTGCTTCACGAAGGTGCTCATACTGGCTATGGAATATCCATAATCCCGGGGTGTATATCTGATAGTTTACCTGGACCACATCCTTCTGATGGATCAATGCCCAAGGAAACTGTCAGAACATCTTCAGACAATGGTGAGTCTGTTAGAAGGTTTAGGCTTTATGATCAACGAGAAAAAAATCACTCCTGATGCTACTGCAGAGAACTACATTCCTGGGATTCATAGTAGATTCCAAAGAAACTACACTGTGTCTCCCATTGAGGAAAATGGCAAAGATCAGAAAGGAACTCCTCAAAACCCTCTCTTGTCAAAACACGTCTTTACATCAAATTGCCCACTTGGTCGGCCTCTTTTCCTCATTGATTCAAGCACATTCACTTCACTACATAGCCCTACAAAGAGTAAAGGTGTAACACCTTTGGAGAGGGTTTACTTATTCAGAGAAGGTTCCATTTTTGTCGGATGGCAGGGAGGACATCAGGTGGTGTATGTCGCACATGGAGGCATGGAACAGGAAAGTCATATTTGGGTTCCATCTGGATCTCATCATCGAATCAGCAAAAGTGACTGGTGTGTCAGGTGTAGAAATTTATCCACAGGAGGATAATGGTCAGTTCAAAACCAACAGCTTCGTACCAACAGCCTGAACTACTGGCAAGTTTGTTTGTGGTGCAATGCTGGACCACAAAGAGGATAAAGAGCTGCATCCTACTGTCAAAGGACATCATGTCGGAGGTGGGCTATATCAACCATCCAAACAGGGGCAGACTTGGCCCAAGGACCTCTTGAAACTGGCCAATAATTATTGGCATTTCTGCCTCAACAATCAAATATCAGTGATATCAGAATACATTTTGGGAATGGCCAACAATGTGGCGGACTGGTATGCAGGGCACTCTAAGGACATGAGTCTGTGGAAACTGGAGTCAAAGGTGTTCTAGGAAATATCAATCAGATGGAGTTCTTGCTCGGTGAACCTGTTTGCCCACTGGATCACCAAATGAAAAAATACTTCAGTTGAAAGCCAGATCTGAATGTAGCAGCAATGGATGCCTTCCTTCAGGACTGGAGTCAGGAAATATGTTACACATTTCCCTCATTCTTCATAATCACACAGCTATCGACCCAAGTCAGGAAGCAGAAAGCAGAACTGGTGTTGGTAACACCAAAGTGGAGGTCTCAAGTATGGTAACCAGGTCTGAAAGAACTTTTTTGGGATTCTCCTATCCTACTTATGGTTCCATCAGGGAACCCACACCATCTGGTGGTGGCAGGCACACTACATCCTATGGCCTGGAAGATTACAGGAAACAATGGAAAATTCCCGGACTTTCACAACAAGCTGAATTGCTCCTCTTTAAGGCATGGGCAGACAGACTTGTAAAATGCTACAGGTCTGCCAGTGTTACGTTTTGCCTTCATGTGATGAACGTTGTCCGGTACGTGTACACATTAAAGAAATGCTGTGTTAATTCATGTTTCCTTGTGCCTACAATTCCCATCTTTCCGGAGGCTTACGTCCGGTTCTCTTCCGCAATGGATGCTAAGAGGCTTTCCGGCTGGAACTTCAAAAGCATCCCCCGCGGCTCGCTCGAAGCAGATTATTGTCGTGCCTTGGAGGAAACAAATGAGCGCTGCTGTTTCGGTTATCTGAGGAAAAGAAGCAGTGTTATCGTCGACCGGCCGTGTGGTAAGGTTCCTTGCACCGTGCTGTGTTTCCGGAACTATCGTTCTTCTTAGTTATGCTGTTTGTTTTTGGGTCAAAGAAAGGATTCCTGGAGGCAAGTCTGTTTCCCGATTGGGAAGGACAGAAAAGGTGCGGCTGCAACTATCCTTTTGTGTGTTGGCTACGCGAGGGCGTCTTTGCGAGTGAGATCAACTGATCTCTGGTTACAGGCATTTTCTTTAAAGTTATTCAATCACTATTGAGATTGGAGTAAGGGGAGTCTCGGCTGAGAAGGATAAGTACGATAAGTGACTAAAGAATATTCCCAAAAGGCTAATTGTATTGCGCTGTGAAAGGAATACCAAAGGGTGTGGATAACCTTTCCGTTTATGTTTTCTTTGATCATGACATTGGAGAAATATTGGAACAGAGACTTGTACTTCTTTTTTCATTTTGCATTCTAAAGAGTATAGAAAGGATTTCTATTTTGTTATATTCTGGAGTATTCTTGTTCACTAAAGAAACGGAAACCTGAAGGATTAGGTTGTTACTAAACACTGTTTTATTTCATGTGCCATTTAACAGGGGGTCAGATACAAGAGGAATTCTTCCCTTCCCCAGTGATGTTGGGCAGAAATATACATTCAGTAGGTACTGAGGGAACCGTAGGAAAGAGAAAGCAGAAGTGTATTGTCCTTCCAAATTCTACCTTTGTGATTTTTATATGGTTCCTATTGTACTCTCTTTCCACAGAAGCAAACAGTTACAACCAAGGAATTAATTCTTAATGTTCTTGTAAAGAATCGTTGGATATGGTTCTTCTTATGTTTATTTACAGGTATTTAGGACAAGCAAAACTTGTAGTTGCATATCGAAGAGTGTTAACCTTGCATATAACAGATGTTGCTGTTTTCTCTTTAGCTCTCCTTCCCCGCTGTTCCCTCCCTTCCTTCCCTCGCTTGAACTGATCAACATTATGTGATTTATAATCAGAATTGAGACGATCAAGCGGTGGACCAATGTTTGAGCATCAAATCAACTCCGAGGTATCCTCCGTCTGACAGAATAATCTGCCCACGTTTTCGAACCTCCTGGTTGATTTTTTGTCCAAACATGGCCACGCTAGATAATGTATTAGCTACCTTGACATTATTGCAGTCCGAATTGGCTGCTTCAAGATTAGAAACTGCTGCTTTACATGAGAGGGTAGACCGGTTACATAGAAACCCGTTTGATGTAGGTGGGAGCCGCCCTAACGGTGAGTTTTCATGGTCAGCGGGTACCCCTACGTCTTCTTCCCTCCTATAACAGTTGAAATGCCTACTCCTACACCTTTGGCAGTTCCCAAGAGGCTTCATGGGGAAGCTACACAAAGTTTGATGCATTTTACATGTCGCCCAAAGGTATTCAACACCAACCAGGCTAGAGTTGCTATTTTGATATCATATCTGGCAGGGGATGCGGCTCAATGGGCCTTTCCCTTGGTACGAAAGGATGATGCCTTGTTGTATGACTGGGAAGGGTTTAGAAGAGAATTTGAGCAAGTGTTTGATCGTAGAGCTGCCACCTTTTCGGCAGCTAGAGAATTACTTGAGTTGAGGCAAGGCAACAAGGAATTAGTGTGTTATATTAACACCTTTCAGAGGTTAGTGGCAGAAACCAATTAGCCAGAAGAAAAATAAGCAGCATTGTTCCATTAAGGGCTAAAAGAAGAACTAAAAGACGTAATAGCACAGACCCACAACCCACATTATGTGTGGACCCGATTAATTTAGCTCTTCATTTAGATCATAGAATAAGTGAACGTAAAGGGGAAAGGAAAAGAATAGAGTGTCCACCACCTCGATTCGAAAAAAGCCATTCCCCAGGGGGAAGAGTAGTGAACGCTTCAGAACCAATGGAAATCGGACCGGTTAGGGCTTCTTTAACCACTGAACAGAAAGAACAAAGAAGGAAATTAGGTCTCTTTGTTTTGAGGGGAAAAAAGGACATTTTGTGAGAAATTGTTATTCGAAACCCAAAAATAGAGACGGGGCCTGCAAAAGACAGCTGCTGTGACCACCAAAGGGTCGGAAAACTAGAAAGCCCTGGGAGTGAGGAAGGGGAGACCAAGGGCTATGTTGCAATCCCTTTAGTGTATAGCGAAATCAGTTTTTTCAAAGAATACCTTTTTTTAGATGTTCAGTTGTTTATGGAAAACGGTTCCCATGATGTGAAGGCCATGCTAGACTCTGGTGCCACTGGGGTATTCATTGATAAAGCTCTGGTGGAAGAGTTACGAATCACGACCATAAAGAAGAAAGAGTCCGAAATAGTTCTAGCAGTGGATGGTAGAAGATTAGAATCTGGTCCCATCTGTTTTCAAACACAGGAGATGGAAATGATATGTCTGGGGAATCATACGGAAATGTTAGCTTTTAACTTTATAAAGGCCCCTCAATACGGAGTCATTCGGGGTTACCTTGGTTGCGAAAACACAATCCTGAGATAAATTGGGAGCAAAGAACTATTCGTTTTAGCTCAAACTTCTGTACTCATCATTGTACTTCTCAGTTACTTATCCCTGTGTAAGTGCTGGCAATGGGACATACCATCACCACCGCCGCTGAACAAGACATCACTCTTCCGGAACAGTATAACGAATTCCAAGAAGTGTTTAACGATAAACAACAGAAATATTACCGCCGCATAAGAGATATGACTGCCAAATAGAACTCATCCCGGGGGCTGTAGTGCCTTGTAGGTAGGATAAATGCATTATCTGACCTCGAGAATGAACATTTACGGAAATACTTAGACAAATATCTGGCTAACAGATTTATACGCCCTTCTAAATTGCCAGCAGCTTCGCCTTTGTTTTTCATCCCTAAGGCTAATGGGGAGTTAAGAACGTGCATTGACTTTAGAGCTCTCAACCAGATGACAATCAAGAATAGATATCCCCTTCCCTTAATTACAGGATTGTTGGATCAGGTAAAAAAAGGCAGTTGTATTCACAAAACTAGGTTTACGAGGGGCTTACCACTTGGTTCGTATGAGACAGGGAGATGAGTGGAAAACTGCGTTTCGTACCAGGTATGTGTTGTCCGAGTATCAGGTCATGCCCTCTGGGCTATGTAATGCCCCGGCAGCATTTCAATATTTCCTAAAGGAGATACTGAGGGAATATTTGGACATATTCTTAATTGTCTAGATTGTTGATCTCTTGATCTATTCCTCTACCATTTCGATGCATAGAACCCATGTAAAGATGGTTTTGAAAGCTCTCAGAAACAATAACCTTTTCTGTAAACTCAGCAAGTGTGAGTTCCATGTTCCCAGAGGGGAGTTTTTAAGGGTAAGGTTATCCGCGCAAGGAATGTCTGAGAGGAAGATACAGGCAATACAAGATTGTCCATTTCCCGTTACAGTTCATGATGTCAATGTTTCTTGGGTTTTGCCAATTTTTATCGTAGGTTCATTAACCAGTTTTCAGATGTGGTATTACCCATAACCCGTTTGTTAAAGAAAAAGGTACACTTTTTGTGGTCAGAAGAAGCCCAATTGGCATTTAATTATCTAAAAAGGGCTTTCATTTCGGCACCCATCTTGGCACATCCTGATTCTGATAAACCCTTCATAGTGGAAGCAGACGCATCTGAAGTAGCGATAGGAGCAGTATTGTCACAAAGAAACTTAGAGAATGGGCAATTATATCCAGTTGCATACATGTCCAGAAAGTTAAATGAAGCGGAAATTCATTACACCATTGCAGAGAAAGAACTCCTGGCAATTAAAGAGGCATTCAAGGAGTGGCGCCATTATTTGATGGGGGCAAAACAGGTTACCACGGTATATACTGATCACAGAAATTTATAGTTTATGAAATCCGCTCGTCTGCTATCCCCCAGACAGCTGCGTTGATGTTATTTTTTGAGGAATTTCAGTTTATCCTTACCTTCAGACCCGGAAAGGATAACAAAAAAGCAGATGCTCTTACCCGACAGGAATCCATGTCACAGACAACAGAGCGTAAGTCACAAGCTATAATCAATCCTTTAAAAGTGATTTGTATTACACAAACCGAACAGTTTCTTGCAAAACTCAAACAAAGAGTGGAATCCCCTATTTGGAAAACATGGTTAGCAGATCATGTAGACTAGACAATGAAAAAGGGAATTCCTGCACGAGGTCATCAGTTATTGGTTCCATCGGTTGAGTTACGCAAGGAAGTGATGGATTGGTGTCATTCTGCTCTGGTTGCAGGTAATTTTGGCGTAGGAAAACTTTAGAGAGAGTATTGCGTCAATTTTGGTGGCCCACAGTTAGAACAGATGTTCAAGTTATGATTCAGAAATGTGCAATTTGTTCACAGGCAAAATCTGATCGAGGCAAGCCTTATGGTTATTTAAGCCCCTTACCTACCCCCACAGAACCGTGGGAACAAATCTCCTTAGATTTCATAGTGGAGTTACCGAAGGATCAGGGATGCACAACCATTCTTGTGGTCATTGACAGTTTAACTAAACTAGGACATTTCATTGCCTGTAAACAAACACCTACGTCTGGACTAGTAGCTCAACTGTTACTTACCCATGTACTTAGGTTGCATGGTCTCCCACGAGTAATAGTGTCTGATCGTTGGTCTCAATTCACAGCACAGTTCTGGAAGGTATGGTGTTCCGACTTGCAGATCTCTGCCGCCACTTCCACCAGTTTCCATCCCCAAACCGACGGACAAGCAGAGAGATTGAATCAGACGCTAAAGCAATATCTGCGTTGTAACGTTGATACCAACACAGAAGCATGGGTAGATTGGTTGTGGATTGTGGAGGTAGCGTAGATTAGTGCACAGCACAGCTCCATGAAAACCGCTCCGTATTTCAGCACGTATGGTTTCCATCCCAGGTTCATTCCTTTCGTTCATCCACAGAGAAATTATAATCTCCCTGAAGTAATGGAAAGAGTAAAGTTTATTCAAAAGACATTGAAGGACACAAGAAAGAAGGTGGTAGAAGCAAAGAACAGATATAAACAATACGCGGATACTCATAGAAGGAAAGAACCAGCATATATATTAAAGGAGACGGGGTATGGCTTTCTACTAGAAACATTCACTTTAGGAAGTATAGCATCTTCAATCCACGATATATAGGGCCTTATAAGATTATCAAGATGATTAACCCTGTTACTGTGAAGCTAGCATTGCCCAAACATATGAAAATGCATCCAGTGTTTCACGTCTCCTTGGTTAAATCATCCTTTACTCCTGTTAAACGGATGCCCTCTCCTATTTGGGTTAATCAAGAGCTCGAATATGAGGTCAAGGACATCATTGACTCCAAATTTTGAGGCAGAAGGCGTTGGTATTTGATCTCCTGGAAAGGTTATGGACCGGAGGAGAATTCAAGGGAACCGTCTACAGGAATTCATGCACCTCGGGTTGTTCATAGGTTTCATGTGAAGTATCCTCTATAGCCGGGGCCATGACAGCGTTCTCCGGGAAGGGGGATGTACTGTTACGTTTTGCCTTCATGCGATGAACGCTGTCGGTACTTGTACACATTAAAGAAACGCTGTGTTCATTCATATTTCCTTGTGCCTACAATTCCCATCTATCCGGAGGCTTACTTCCGGTTCTCTTCCATAATGCATGCTGGGAGACTTTCCGGCTGGAACTTCAAAAGCATCCCCCGCCGCTCGCTCGAAGCAGATTATTGTCCTGCCTTGGAGGAAACAAACGAGCGCTGCTGTTTTGGTTATCTGAGGAAAAGAAGCAGTGTTATCATCGACTGGCGGTGTGGTAAGGTTCCTGGCACCGTGCGGTGTTTCCGGTTACTATCGTTCTTCTTAGTTATGCTGTTTGTTTTTGGATCGAAGAAAGGATTCCTGGAGGCTAGTCTGTTTCTCGATTGGGAAGGGCAGAAAAGGTGTGGCTGCAACAATCCTTTCGTGTGCTGGCGACGCGAGGGCGTCTTTGCGAGTGAGATCAACTGATCTCTGGTTATAGGCATTTTCTTTAAAGGTATTCAATAACTACTGAGATTGGAGTAAGGGGAGTAACAGCTGAGACGGATAAGTACGATAAGCGACTAAAGGATATTCCCAAAAGGCTCATTCTTTTGTGCTGTGAAAGGAATACCAAAGGGTGTGGATAAACCTTCCGTTTTTGTTTTCTTTGATCATGACATTGGAGAAATATTGGAACAGAGACACGTACTTCTTTTTTCCTTTTGCATTCTAAAGAGTATAGAAAGGATTTCTATATTGTTATATTCTGGAGTATTCTTGTACACTAAAGAAACAGATACTTGAAGGATTAGGTTGTTACTAAACACTTTGTTATTTCATGTGCCATTTAACAGGAGGTCAGAGACAAGAGGAATTCTTCCCTTCCCCTGTGATGTTGGGCAGAAATATAAATTTGCTAGGTACTGAGGGAACCGTAGGAAAGAGAAAGCAGTAGTGTATTGTCCTTCCAAATTTTACCTTTGTGATTTTTATATGGTTCCTATTGTACTCTCTTTCCACAGAAGCAAACAGTTACAACCAAGGTATTAATTCTTAATGTTCTCGTGAAGAACAATTGGATATGGTTCTTCTTATGTTTATTTACAGGTATTTAGGTCAAGAAACCTTGTAGTAGCATATCAAAGAGTGTTAACCTTGCATATAACAGATGTTGCTGTTTTCTCCTTAGGTCTCCTTCCCCGCTGTTCCCTCCCTTCCTTCCCTCGCTTGAACTGATCAACATTCTATGATTTATAATCAGAATTAAGACGATCTAGAGGTGGACCAATGTTTGAGCATCAAATCAACTCCGACGTATCCTCTGTCTGACAGCTAGGACGAGATGGATAAGTTGGTGCATGCAGATCGATGTGGATCCCATGGTGTTTAATGTTGTACATATCTTACATTTTATGCCTATCATCACATCAGAAGAAATGGCTTACAGTTTGGTGAATTGGCCATATCAGTAGGCCATATTCCTTTGATGGCTTTCTCGTGGGCAAACACCCATTGGTCAAGAAATTACTGAGGGGTGTATGCCTATCCCTTCCTCCAGAGCCCAGATGTCATGTATTTGGGATGTTAATAAAGTCCTTATCATTTTCCTTCTTTGGTAAAGCAACAAATACCTAACTAACAAAGGGCTCTCAGGCAAATTGGCTACGCTCTTATGCCTCATATTCCTTAGATGGGTCTCAGATGTCAGAGTCCTGGACATTACATGTAGGGTATTCACCCCAGAAAGGGCCACTTTTCATATTTTCAGTAGAACGCAATGAAACTCTATGTAATCTCATACACTGCATTTGATAATACTCCATAATTGTGTCTGGTGAGATGTATTGGAGCATATGTGAGCATGAACCTCAACTTTGCCTGCCATGCGAACGGCTATTGCTGATTTCCATCCACAGACTACACAAGGCTGTTTCCTCCCCCACCATAGCCCGATGGGTTCAGTGGATCATGCAGGAGGCAGGAATAGGCACCACTATTTTTGATGCATATTCTGCTTGCAGGGTTATGCCTTCAAAGGCTTTTGTGCTAGGAACCCGGTTGGAGGACATATTAAATGGTGCTGACTGGTCTTAAGGCTCCACCTTCGGAAGGTTATACTTTAAAGCTCTCTTAGATATGGCTGCATTGGTTTTTAGCAAACTTTGAACAAGCTTAATCCTCGCCTCCTGTTCAGAAATAGAATATAACATTATCTAGCTATTGTAACGGAAAGTTTCAATTCTATTAAGGACACAGAGGCAAGGATTATCCCACGCGATGATGAAAGATCATGTCATATCCAACCTCAGGGGCTGTGACATAGGAAGCTATGATGGGCTGTTAGGACGGTGTACTCGGTAGGTAGTTATATCGTTCTGCCAGTTATTAACCTTGGTGTATTGATTTGCAAACACATGGTCAAATGGTCATGTAAGAAATTAAACAACTGTATTTGATGTGTATAGTTCTTGGAAAACAGAGATTGTATAGGGATTGTATCCTTTAATTACCAGGAGCAAAACTTCCTAACACAAGTAAGCTAGGCATAGAACTGCATCTGTTCTGTTGCACAAAGAAGGAGGGAACATGAAAGGTGACAACAGACTATAAGGAGCAGCCAGTCTCCGTGATTGGATAAGACTTCTTTCTTCCTTTCCTAGGTGTTTGTTGGAAAGTTAATTCTGGTATTATTATGATCTATGGCAGTTGTAATAATAAAGTGAAGAAAGTAGAGTGTAATCCATGCCGCTGTATCCTTAATAGAATTGAAACTTTCTGTTACGATAGCTAGGAAATGTTATATTCTTTAAGTATCCATTTCTGTCCATATTTTCCACAAATAATGTATTGTGAAGCTTATCACAGTGGAAATTGAACCTAGCATGATGGCAACTTTATAATTACCATGACAATTATAATGATTTAAATGAAAAAGATACATATGTAATTTGTCTTCAGTAATATTGCTGCTGTAGTGAGTTTAATCTTCACTGAAAGTCCAAAAATGCAACTGAGCTGATGGATTAGTGCTTAGGTTTGTAGCACACCATTCCCCGTTCTTAATGGCATCCCTTCATATGTAAATTTGAGTCTGGGAAAGCTATGATAATGAATTCTTTATGTTCCTGTGATTACTGCACTGGGGGAAAAGAGACTTGATAGTCACACAATCTACAGGAAATGTGATTTATTTCATTGCTATTGAATTTTAGGTGTGTCAGGAGTCTTTAAATCTATTCATCAGTTTTGTCTATTTTGTCTTCTTTCCTGACAAAAAATCAATCTTGAACTTCTATCCTCTACATTCAAGCATCAGTGCAGTGTTTAGATTCTGTTATCATATCTTGATTTTGTAGACATATGTAAACATTGGTGTAGTGGATCTCTCACCCATCAACATTTTAGCAACTCCCTGACACATGTAAGTGAATGAATGTAACAAAGCTAGCTGGGTCGAGACTGAAATGGTCAAAATAAATCACAATATATACAAGCATAGACAAATAGGAGCTTCATCCATTGGTCTGTGCAAGTGTCTGTTTCTGCTACCACAGCATACAGCACAGGGCAAAATATTAACCCAATTCAGCCATTGGTTTTCTTCACTGTGAGTGACAGCATTTTGCTTATACACAAGTACACATCCATCTAAAAAGTAACTGCCCAGCATTGGTGGGCCTAAGAGTGCTTTGTATTTACCAGTGATTTTTACTAACTATACATATTAGGGTGATTTAACCATAGTCCATTCAGTGGCGGCTCCTCCGTTATGGCAGAGGAGCGTTGCCCCACTGCTTTTGAGCAGTATAAAGGAAAGGAGATATAAAATGATAATAACTTTTAGTTATTATCATTTTATGTTTCCTTTGCATGCGGGCGGCTGGGCAGGGCTGCTCTGCTCACAGAGCAGGGCAGGGGAGGAGTGGTTTGCCCACTCCTAAGTGCCCATTGACTGTTTGGTCAGCCTTCTCGGGCCGCCCAAACCAGTCATGAGCACTTTCCCCGTTCTCCATGCAGGCTGTATTACAGCCTGCATGGAGAACAAGCCCAGGCCCCCATTCCCTGGTTCAGCTTTGAACCAGAAAGCTTAAAACCAATCACAACGCTGTATTGCAGTGTTGTGATTGGTCAGGGGAGCCTGGGTGCTTACCAATAACAATGGTGCATTGCAGCATTGTGATTGGTCAGGGGAGCCTGGCTGTTCTTCCTGTCCCACGAGGAGAGCAGGAGCAAGGACCAGACGCCGGACCTAGCGCCGGCGGCAAAGTAAGTGTATAAGAATTCTTTTGTTTGTTTTAAATTGTTTAACCTTGCCCCCCGCCCCACCACCCGCGAGTCATGCCAGCCACCACTGAGTCCATTACATGCAGACATTCACTGAAAGCCAAAGCAATGACTATTATCTTCACAAGCCAACACTGTCATTTCAGTCTAGTTTATTTAAAAAAACACAAATCTTTTCAATAATACAAGGTAATATGTCTGTTTATATGTCAAAGCCACACCCTCTCTGGAAACCTTTCAAACCTCTAGAACTGACTTAAGGAACTTAAGTCCAGTACTTCTGTAGCTTTGTGTAAAACGTTTCAAGCAGTATCTGGCTCAAGACAGGCACCCTGTCATCCAGAAGCTTTGTGAGTGGCCAAACTGATTAGTTTTTAAGTATGGCACTGGAGACCGCCGGAGTCTTTGGCCTTGGATCCACTGCACTGAACTTTGAAGTCAGCCCATTCTATAACATCTTTCTGTCGTACGGTTTCCACTTTTCAGTAGGAACTGTTAATTTGTTGGACAACATAAACATTGGGATGGTGCCAGACTGATTCCGTGCACCCGCTCAGGATATGTAGGCCTACACACCTGCCAGCTCACAGTGCCCCTATAAGTATCCCTAAACCTGGCAAGGTAACAAATGGTTTGGGCAACCTCAGAACATGATAACTCTGACCCTCAAGGAATCATGGTAACAGATCTAGAACGTTTTAGCTCAGTCACTCTTGCTCACTCAGAGAGATATACAAGAAATAGACAAAGGGGCGTTTTCAATCATTATTGAACCATCGCGATTCTTGTATAAAATATATGTGCTGCACTGATTAATAGAAAGAAGAAGATGAAAGTAATTAGCAACATAGGGACAGTGAAAAGAATGAACGATTCCACCATCGTGCTAAAACAGTGTATATATGCTGACATATAAGTATTGTGTATAGTGTAATCCTACTCTGCGTTCCCTAACCTAGTTGCCCAGGGCGGATGTTCTGCCAAGAATCCCCTACTGATCTAAGTACCCATTACCTGAAGGCAAGGTATGTAGGTCCCTGTCTTGGTCACAAGTTGGACATCCCTCTTTGCAGAGGGTAAACAGGAATCAGCTGTCCTGAAACGCCGATGATAGCGATGACCTCGCAATTACAGCAGAGTGCTCTTCTAATTAGAGTATGGAAATGTGCATGTATTTATAACAACAGCGTTCATGCTTCCGTGTCGAGGCTTCAGCCAAGCTGACATTGATTACTGTCTCTGTGATAGCACTGTTGCCTTACGGACGAGTAATAAATGACACCTTTTGCAGAATGTATGTTCAGGCCTTGTAACAAAGGCTCAAGGTGTCATGATAGTGTACTTACGAAGTGGAATTGTAAGCAATGTGGATTTAGAGAAACTAATCCTACCCTGTCACGTAAGTAAATATGTGTCAAAAGTCATTGTGTGGAAAAAGAAGGCAACATTAGAAACGCGTACATGTGAAATGGCAGTGTTTCTTCCTGGGCCTAACCAAGCCACATGACACCCACTCCTTGGACATGAGTCGACTGAAAGCCATCTCATTATAAGAAAGCTATCCATAGCAATGCTACAGCATGTGTTTATATAAAAGGCGCTAAAAGTCTAAAATATATTTAAAAAGGCAACATACAATTTGAGAACAAAATCATATAGAAAGCCAGAATTAAAACTATAAAAGCGAATATAAAAAAACAAATTTAAAAGGAATTTAAGATCTTAACAACAGGCCAAATTAAAATGCTCCCACCAAACGGAAGAGGCAAATTGTTTATGTGTTTTGAGTGGTAGACGAAACATTTCTGTTCCAAGCAACCGCAGACGATGATCCCAGAGGCACACCTTGGAGCAGGTTTATGGAGCAAATGTGTTCCCATTCAACCCCCACAACAGCCGCTAAACGTGTGACCAAAACCAGTGGAAAGTCCACAGGACCACAGTCAAGATCCAATTCACCAGGTGCAGAAGCATCCCAGGAAGGCTCATTGAATGTGTTCAGAAGCAACGGAATAGGCAAAGGACAGAGAATATAAATGGCTTTAAGGGGCCCACCAGTACATTTATGTCCTGAGACTGGACCAATTGCGTTCCTAGGCACAAGTCCAAGGCACACTCGAAGGTGTACAGCAGACAGCCGAATATGAGCTGCACACAATGAAGCCACACAGGCCAAAACAATAAGAACCAATGCTCATTCAATTCCTGAAGCAAGGGTGCACTGAAACTTTGTACCATGCGTTCATAGCACAGGAGGACATGTGGTAGTGCCACAGTTCCCTTTGATCTTGAAATGGGACATCCATTGCGGAGCAGGAAAATTAAAATCACAGTCCTGACAATCAGGAACAGAACCAGCGGACGACCTCCAAAAATGCTTCCGAGCACGAAGTGAATAAATGATGGATTAAATCTGAAAACTGTCTGGAAGGTGCTAACCAAGCCAGAGCCTAAACTTTTTAAAAAGTGTGCTACTTCGCGGTATGAGACATGTTAAAAATGTGGTGCACCAATTCTCCAAAATGCTGTGGGAAATTAGTGCGGAGTAAAGACTGTATTTGGAAAAGAGACCTTGCAACTTGAAAATCAAACATCTCCTTTGCAGATATTAAGACCATATCTTACTGAAACTATAAGGCTTTCAGTTTGCTCATGGCATCAAAATGCACGTTCAAAAGCTTAATCGAAGGCCACAGTGATTCCTCCCTAACTGTACGGGCAGGTGGAGACAATACTTGTGAATAGCAAGTGACCACGGAAGAAACTTTGACAAGATAGGCGGTGCCCGGTCTCATCCCGCAGCAACCTTGATCGTTCAACATCAAATAACTCCCATTCAAGAGTAATCTGAAAGCTGGAAGAATCATGGCCTCAGAGGAATCTCTCAAGTAGCAAGATAAGTTTGCTAACAACCACACTAACCATCCCCTCCAATTGGTGTCCTATGTTTTGTATGTTCCATTGCGTAGCATGATGTCAAGTTTTTCCTCCTTGTATTTTGTAAACTGCTGCCAGCATTCAAAATGTGCGAATGAGGGAATGAGTGGTGTGTTCAAATCTATTATCTTAGCTAAACCAAGACAAGACGTTTGTTGCACTGTTGTGTTCAGGAAAATCATTTGTTGTAGTATTAGGCATGCTCTAAATAAAGCCTCGTTCCGCTGAACCTGCAATTGTTTTGTCCCCCACATTGATTTTACATCAATAGTGTCCCTATAAAAGTCAAACCCATGTGTAGTCAGCTGTGAAAGAAAAGAAGCAGACTATATCAGTTTGGTGTTTGTCAGCATATTTTTCTTTGCAGGTGATGGCGCAAGCTATAATAATAAGACACTGGGTCTAATGTATCATAACCAGAAAAATAAGCACATTTCTGGGCAAATATTTTCAAACCACCCCATAGTGTTGTAGATGTGTTTACATCCCAATCATAAGAACTAGTGCTAGGGGTGACAATGTCATTTAAGGATAGTTTCAACAAGTAGGAATTTGTAAAAGTTCAGTGGGGCCATATACATCAAACAACACCCTATCCTAAACAATCCCATCAGGAACCAGAGGAGCTGAAATGTTCCCAGCGAAAAGTCTCTTCATTCTTTGTTTGATGAAGAATGTGGTCTAAGAACCAAGTTCACCAGTTGTACTGCAGAACGTTCTGGGAGATAGTGTCCACTAAGGAGCAAGAAAAAGCCTGTCACAAAACCAATCTAAACGACCAGGAAATGTAATGTTAGAAAACACACACTCTTAGCCGAAATGGCAGAGGCGGTGGTGCTGGTTAATCAGATGAATCCAAGGAAAAATCATCAAAGTCGATGAAGTAGTCAGTGGCAGTCCAATCTATTTGTGGCAGCTCTGGAGGTTTTGTAAAACTGGGAGATGACTCAATCTGTGGTATGCTGATGTAAAAAGTACTCGTGTCAGGATTCCGAATTGAAATCTGTGTTTCTGTATTAGTTGAGTTTACAGTTGTTGAAGTAACTGGTAGAAGGGATACTTCAGTGTTGGTTACTGTAATCTCCCGTCGGGGAGAGGATACTTCATCAGTTATCAAAGCTTCCATGTAAACTGCCTGTATGGTAGTGAGAGGGGGCAGGTAACTACTCAGGAGCCCATGTGGCCTACTGTTGAGAATCGGTCACGTAGTGTGGTTTAATCAGATCAATGGAGACAAATCTCTTGTTTTAGCAGCCAGCAAGGGTTTGGAAGAGGTATGGTTCTGGTACCTTCAACAGCCAGAACAGGTACAGGTGCTCTGTAGGATGGCCCAAATGTTTTCTTGTTTACAATTGTCCCCCTGACCAGATCCCCAACCTTCAGGATACAGCCAGGCCTCATCAGTACTTCCTCCACTTCTCCACTGGAGGTGCGTTTTACATGGATGTTGCTTTGTCCACCCTGGAAACTGTTCAGTTCCTGTTAAACAGCCAGACGTTGTTTAGATCAAATAGTGTTTCTACCGCCACTGTGCTGGGATTGTCAAGGTCTGGAACCCACATCTTTACCCCAAACAGGATCTCATAGGAAGTCCGACCACCCAGGGATTTTCTAGGCAGATTGTTAGGTGCCTTTTGGACCCCATATAGATGATGGACCCAACTGCCACCTGAGCCTCGTACCCTAGCTGTTGAAGACTTCTTTAAGTCCATTTTTTTCTCTCCATGACCGAATTTCCCTCAGGATGGTACGGGGAGAAACAACGCAGGGACATACCCAAACTTCCCATGGCTTCATTGTAAGCCCTGGAGGCAAACACCGAACCTTGGTTGGAATGTAGTGTGCCAACTGTGTATGTTCCGAGAAAGACTTGCAGATCCTTTATAACAGTTCGGGCGTCAGCTGACCGCTGTGGCCATACCCATAGGAATCGAGAGCAGGAATCCACTGCCACCAAGGTTTACTTGTAAGCCCCATCTGATGACAAAGGGCCGCAATGGTCCTGATAAACACAAGCAAGTGGCTTGTTTGATATCAATAGAGGGGTCTGTGGTGCACGTACCATGGTGGAACCCTTCATCTGCTGGCAGATGTCGCATTTAAGGACAAAGTACCTGGTCTGTTTATATAGACCTGGCCACCAGTAGCATTGCTGCAATAGTGAAATTTGTAGCAGCAACCCCCTCGTGTGTGGATGAAAGACCCTCGTGTGCAGCTAGAATGAATCCTAACCTGTGGTCTGAATTTGCTATTTCTATATCCCCCACTTCAGGAATGTGAGCAAATTGTATATCTTGTGCATCTAACTTGTAGGAGTATGTGAGTGGAGAGCCTTTCAGCAAATGGGTGTCATTGCATGCAGCATTGACAGCCATCATGATGTAATTGTCTATTCTCGTGCTGGAACGAGTTATTGCAGTGACTGCAGCAGTTCGCACTGTTGCTTTTGCGGCTTCATCAGCCAGTGAATTCCCTGAAACATGTACGCCAACACACTGATGACTCAATGTGTGAATTACATGAGTCCCTTGCAAGCAATCTTTCAGCTTTGCCACCTGTTTCCAGAGCATTTTGTGCTTTATTGTGCACCTTTTTGTACCCCTGTATCCATTTTGGCTCCAGTAGTGTAAATATTAATTATAAGACTGGACACAGTAATACGAATCACACACTGTGAGTGTGGGTAATCCAGGATCCATATTTTCCACTTTTGCCCCCTTCCCCTTTGTGAATGTTGGGGAAAACATGTTTTAAGAGCAGGCAGTGGTCCCACAGACCTTGAAGGAAAAAGTGCTGCATTTAAAAAACAATTGCTTTATTGAAAATCAATTACAGACATGGTGGTCTTCTAACCCCAGCAGGCCACTATCCCTGTGATTTTAGTGATTCCCAATGTGTCTCAAGCTGAGACCTGCCTCATGAATATTAATGAGGTAGGTCTATTTGCGACCTACTGAGAATCACAAAATGTGTCAAAAACACTTTATTACAAAGGTGTTTGCGATTCCCAAATAGTGAATCTCAAACATTCGCTATTTGTTAATCGCAAAGCAAAACCTATGTACATCTGGTCCTTAGAGTACTGTTATGATGTGCACATTTCTGAAGAAATTCCCTTCCTTTCTTTACACACATTTAAGACCAGGCAATTAATTTAATCAATCATCTCATATTACTAATCACTTTTTACTTCAGCAAGATACTGCTATAATATGCAAAATTCTGCAATTCAAGCTCCAACAGTAATTTCTATAATTGTAAATAAAGTGCACATGGGAAAGCGTGGGGATAAGGGCATGTTCATTCAGCATCTACTACTTCCTCGTTGAACCACAATGATCAATACATCCCTGTCTAATATTGTTCCTTCAGTTCCATAGTCCATTCCAATTGATAGTCCCATTATGTCCAATAAAGGAAATGAGAAGAAAGTGCTAGTGCATTATACCAAAAACAAAATAACCCCCAGTATGAACAATAAAACATAAAAAATTATTTTCGCATGGCAGAGTGCATAACAATATTTACACTTTCCTTCAATACTTTATGTGTGCTGTGACGTATGTGAGTTTACTCTCAGTCTTCAGCAAGGGCATACAGACAAAAGTAATATTTCTCTTGCTGAGATGCATGTCTATCATCCGGTCATGATCTTGTCACATGCGCACATATAGTTCTGCATTCAGATTTTGCCCCCAGGGGTGTTTCATTCCCAGCGTCAGTATTAACATGGATTCTTGTCTCCTCAATGTGAGTTCTCGGTCACCCCCTCTAAGTTGCTTTTTATGTGCTTCATTCCACAACATTGTAAGCAAGAAATGTTGACTTGGTGCACATCCCACATATGTTTTGCCATAGGGTAGCCATATTCTTGATAGGCCTCAAGTGTTGTAAAATACACACTTTTACTTTTTTGATTGCACTACCTAGATAACATTTCTTGTAGCTGCACTCTAAGACATAGATAACAAATTCAGGATCATAGGTAATATTTTATTTTATAGGTGCTATTCGTCCTTCTTAGATAACATATTTTTTTTCATATTCTGTCCAATCCTACATAGTTTACATGTTGTGCACTTTCAAAATCTCATGTCATCTTTGCTGAGCCAGGTGGTTACTTGCTTAATTGAATCAAAGTGGCTCATGGTCAACAGATCACTCAAATCAGCTGTTTTTCTAAATTTGATGTGTGGGCGAGATCCTACAATTGTTTTGAGATTTTCATCTTCCATTAGCACATTCCAATTTTCATGAGCGACTTCTCATGGTTTTGTGTTTAACATTGTAATTCATGAAAAATCTACAAATGTCCTCCTTTATTTGCAATTCGGTGTTAACTGCTTCCTCTTATATTTGGTTCAAAGAGTAGATCTTCTCTATTATTCAATTTCACTCTGTTCGATGCATCAGTTAGCGCATTCTAAGGGTGTCCTCTCATAAGAAACTAAAACGCCATCTATTGAGCTTCTTTTTTTAAATCCATTTCTGATGAGCATACTCTTCATGCACGTAATATCTGTCCATACGAAATGCTCCATTTCAAGGAATTAGTATACCCACTATTTGCATGCAACAATGAGTTTTCAGTAGTTGCTTTCCTGAATATCTTTGTCGGTTTGATCCTCCACATACAAAGTCACCTCTAAAAACTCAGTTTCAAGTCTGCCTGACTTGCTGGCCATGTGTATATCATATTAATTTCTGTTTTACCTTTCCAGACATGAGTCTAAAAAATATTTTCCACCGTCCCATATTACAAATAGATAGTCAATAAATCGCATCCATCGGACTGTATGATTCATGTATGTTTCATTCTCTTCAGACCAGGCCACCTCCTTCTCCCACCACCCGATGAACAAGGTTGCATAGTTGGTGGCAAAGGAGTTGCTCATGGCTGTACCTTGTTTTTGCAAGTATATCTCATTTCCAAAGAGAAATATGTTGTGGGTTAAGCAGTAAAACAGCTTAGTGATAATCATCTATGTATGTTTGAGGAAATGTAATGATTGTGCTCGTAGGAAGTATTGACACAATCATTGATTTCTTGTTCATCATTGATCAAAGCTTATAGGGAGGTTACATCCATAGTGACCATTATAAATGTGGATTTCCAAGGTATATTGTTTATTTTCTTTAAAAATCTGATGTATCTTTAATGTATGATAATAATGTGGTCACATATCCCGATATGTAGAGGTATTTTCCAAAATAGCTCCTATGGATCTTACAATTGGTCTGCTGGGAGGATTAATGAGTGATTTGTGAATTTTAGGGAGGAAGTAGATGGTGGATGACGTTGCATTGGTGCTCTTTAAGTAGTTGTACTGCTCAGTTTGAAATGGGCCTACATCCTTCCATGTGGACAACATTTGATGATACCTATTTTCCATGTTTTTTTAAAGGATTTTCTTCATAGCTTCATAATACTCTTTGTTGTTTAATTTTCTATCAGCCTCTCTTAGATATTGTGATCTGTCCATAACTACTATATTTCCTCCCTTATAAGAAGCTTTATCATGATCAACTTGTTTGTTATGAGCTGATTTAGTTCACTCCATTCGTGATGCATCATATTCCTAATGTTTCTTTTACTACTTCTTGTACTCCAGTTTTAGCTGACCTTATTTGCGTCTTCCACTATGTTTTTTCAGTGTGTGCATGTGTGTGTGTGTGTGTAGTTAAGCTCAGATTTCACTCATTCAAAACCATAGAAATTCAGCAGTTATAGTTACCTGAGCTAACTACAACTTAAGCCCCCGCAGTGCACTGCTTATGACCTCACATATTACCTCACTCATACCATGGTCAGTGACATCACTCATGACATCACTCATGACATCTCAAATGACATCACTGATTATATCATCCACAAACCACTCACACACCCAATCATACCCCAAACATCCTCTTGTACGCCCACTCACATACCTACACAACCACTCACATACCCATTTACACACCCATACCAGTACTCACATACCCACTCACTCCTACATAAAGCCACTCACACACCCACTCACTCACTTGTACAGCCACTCACACAGCCATTCACTCACCCATACAGCTACTCATACAACCAGTCACTCACCCATACAGCCAGACACATAGTCACACACACACATACAGCTACTCACATACTCCTTATTTACCTACACAGACACTCACACACCCACTCACTCACCCATACAGCCTCTGAACGCAGCCACTCACTCACCCATACAAGCACTCATATATTCACTCACACACCCACACAACCACTCACATACCTATTAACACATCCATACAAGCACTCACACATCCACTCACTCATCCATACAGCCATTCACACAGACACTTACTCTCCAATAAAGCCACTCACACACCAACTCACTTAACCAAACACTCACTCAAACAGCCACTCACTCATCTATACAGGAACTTACACACCCAGTCACTCACTCATACAGCCATTTAGATACCCACTCACTCACCCATACAGTCATTACACACTCACTTATCCAATCATAGATCCACTCACACCACCACTCACTCACCCATACAGCCATTGGCACACCCACTCACTCACCAATACAGGCACTCATACAGCATCTCACTCACCCACACAGCTATTCACACACCCACTTATACACCCATTCAGCCATTCCTATGGGAATTAACATTGGAAACACACTTTTTTTGACCCCCCTTTTTCTCAGCCCCCACTTGACGGATCAACCCAAAACTTACCATGCACAACTAGACCCAACTAGACGCTTTTTTGGGAAATGTTTGTGAAGATTCATCAAAAGGCACCAAAGATCTAGGCAAGTAGAAAGACACGCTTTTCCTATGGAAACTAGATTCTAACTATAACTACCTACTGGCGACCAACAGTAGGTAATACATATATATATATATATATTGATGACTTTCTTCCTTCCTTTCCTTTACTTTGGTCCATTTTCTGTATCTTCTGAATCCCACTGATGATTGGTCTATGAAAAGGCTAATTTACCATCTGTCCCTCTGTCACTACCTTCACCCAGTTTCTCATTTTTAGGTTGCCAACTTAATTTCTACGGCAAAGTATCTTGTTTCTCCACATGATCCTCTATAAGCTACTCTTTTCAACACTGTCTATCCCTTACGTTGACCTCATTTTGTTATTTTGTTTAATCGTTATCTATCATCTGGTGTCAGGTCTTTTTTTTTTAAATCTGCTACAGTTACTCTTCTACCAAAACAACTTCTTTGGAGACTTCACCACTATCTAACTACCGCCTTATCTCTTTGTTGCCATATGTATCTATAATTCTAGGATATAGTGTTCATAATCAGTTATTCTAATATCTTTTGGATAGGAATTTACAACCTTCACTTCAGTTTGCTTTTTCTGGGCTCTCCGCTAACACAGATTTTCTGTATCTAGTTTTATTCTTCATTTTTATGTTCTTAAAAAATCCCCTATTTTGGTTCTGCTGGACCTTTTCGCTGCCTTTGGCACTGTTGATCACCATTTCCATCTATTATCTTTTCATTCTTTGGGTATTCCTGGTTCACTTCTTTCTTAGTTCTCTTCTTATCTTTCTAGGCAATAATGTTTCTGTATCTTAGAAAGGTTCTTTATCTTCCTGCACTTCATTGAAGCATGGGTGTACCTCATGATTCTGTGCTTGACTTCATGCCAGTCTTTTTAGTGGTCAGGTGCGTCCAACCTTTGTGCTAATCTCCAACAACAATACATCACATTCAGGTGGTATGGGGGCACTGTGACTAGAAACATGACATGCTGGCATTAGAAACCCTCAAGACGTTACAGCAGAGCAGTGCGTAAGATTTCCTTATCTCATTATTTATAACTGCTACAGGAAGTGACTTGCAGAATCACAGTCTGAAATTTTGAAATGGTACCTCACTTGTGTGGGTAGGCCTAGTGGCTGTGACAGGAAATGCCCAAAACACAACGTGGACACATCACATTTTTCCAGTGAAAACTGACCTTTTCTTTGCAATGTGCCTAGCTGTGGACTTTGGACCCTAGCTCAGCCAGCACCTAGGAAAATCTAGAAAACCTGTACATCTTTGAAAAGTAGACACCCAGGGAAATCCAGGATGTGGTGACTTGTGTGGCTCAGCAGGTTCTGTTACCCAGAATCCCTTGCAAACCTCGAACTTTGTCAAAAAACACATTTTTCTCACATTTTGTGATGGAAAGTTCTGGAATTTGTGGGAGCCACAAACCTCCACCCAAACATCGTTCCCCCAAGTCTACCCATAAAAATGGCACCTAATTTGTGTGGGTAGGTCTGGTGCCCATGACAGGAAATGACCCAAAACGTACTGTTGAGACTTCAAAATTATCGATCACAAAAAGGCCTGGTTTTGTGAGGGATTCACCTGCGTTTTTGGTCCCGGGCTCGGTGGGCACATAGGGAAACCTACCAAACCCAGACAGTTCTGAAAACTAGACTCCCAGGGGAGTCCAGGGAGGTGTGGCTTGCATGGATCCCCCAACTTCTTCCTACCCAAAATCCCCTGCAAACCTAAGTTTAGCTTAAAAAAACAAATTTTCCTCACATTTCTATGTGGAAAGGTTGTGGGATCACCGGGCCAACACAAATTTTCTACCACACTGCATTCCACCAGGTCTCCCAATAAAAATGCTACCTCACTTGTGTGGGTGGACCAAGTACCCACGACAGGGAAAGCCCCAAAACCTATTGTGGAGACATCAAAATGATCTATCACAAAACAACCTGGTTTTGCAAAGGGGGGGCACCTGCATTTTTGGTCCCGGGCTCGGCAGTCCAGGACCAAAATGCAGGAGCCCCCTTTGTAAAACAGGTTGTTTTGTGATAGATTGGGTGGTACCTGGGTTTTTGTTCCCAGGCTTGACAGCCATCTAGGTACACCTATAAAACCCAGACATTTCTGAAAACTAGACTTCCGGGGGAGTCCAGGGAGGTGTGGCTTGCGTGGATTCCCCAACGTTTTCTTACCTGGAATCCCATACAAACCTCAAATTCAGCTAAAAAAATCACAGTTTCCTCACATTTCTCTGTGGGATCGACATGCTGGCACAAATGTCTTACCACCCAGCATTCCCCTCTGTCTCCCGATAAAAATTATACCTCACTTGTGTGGGTACCCAAAGCAGAGTCAGCCTAAAGACGTTTAAAATGAAAAACTGAGGGGTTCAGAAGGGCATGTTTTTTTATACTTGTTTAGGCTTATTCTGCTTTGGGCACCCACACAAGTGAGGTATCATTATTATCAGGAAATCAAGGGGAACGCTGAGTGGTAGGAAATTTGTGCTGTCGCAGTGATCCTACAAGTTTCCCACACAGACATGTGAGGAAAATGTGACATTTGTTAGCTAAATTTGAGGTTTGCAGAGGATTCTGGGTAAATAAACGCTGAGGGATCCACACAAGTCACACCGCTAGCCAAGCAACAGTCCACACACACCACCATCCAAGTGCCAGTCCACAGACACCGCCAGCCAAGCACCATCCATGCACACCGCCAGCCAAGCACCATCCAACGCAAACCCCCAGCCAAGCTCCAGTTCACACACACTGCCAGGCAAGTGCCAATCTACACACACCGCCACCAAGCGCTAGTCCACACATGCCATCAGCCAAGCAAAAGTCCACACACACTGCCAACCAAGCGCAAGTCCACACACACCACCAGCAAAATGCCTGTACATGCACACCGTCAGCCGAGCTCCAGTTCACACACACACACAGAAACTTTCCCTAATATCTAGTGTTTTTCTGCCCCCTTGGGGGCAGATGAGCCCGGCAGAAATGGCTAAAATGTGTGCCTAAAAAAAGGGGGCGGGGCAGAAAGACTGTGCCCATTTTTTTGAGGGGGAGGAGGCATTGACATGCCCATTCTGGGCAGCCTCCACCCCTGCACAAGGAAAAAAATAGTCCCTGGTGTCTAGTAGGCTTTCTGCCCCCCTCAGGGGGCAGATCGGGGGCTAATGCTCCATATGGTAATAGCCCCCATCTGCCTCCAGGTGGGCAGAAAGACTGTCCCTTTTGTGTTGGGGAGGTGGGAGCATTGGCATGCCCATTGTGGGCATCCCCCACCCCTCTTTTATAAAAGAAATAAGAATCCCTGGTGCCTAGTGGACTTTCTGCCCCTCTAGGTGGGCATATCAGGGGCTACTGCACCCATCTGCTCCCCAGGGGTGGGCAGAAAGACTGTGGCAATTTTTAGGAGGGGTAGGGGCATTATACTGCCCATTCAGGGCAGCCTCCACCCCTAGATATATATAGATAACCTGTAGCCACAATAAAGTCTTTCCAAGTGAGCCCGAGCGTGTTGGAGCCTGTTTTGATGTGAGAGCAGGCACGTTGAGGACATATATATATATATATTCACTGAAAAAACCATAGGTTTTAGGGACAGTTATAGTTAGTTGGACATTTCACTCGTACAAAACCATAGAAATTCCCCCGTTATAGTTAGTTCAGCTAACTATAACTCGCGCCCCCGCAATGCACTGCTGATGACGTCACATATTACATCACTCATGACATGGTCAGTGACATCACTGATGACATCACTGATGACATCTGAAATGACATCACTGTTGACATCATCCAGTGACTGTGTGTTTCTATAAAGTTTAAATATGTTTAATATATATAGGGAAAGGCGTATTGAAGAATGAGTGGGTGTATAAGTGTCTGAATGGATGATTTAGTAGGTGTGTGACTAACTCTATAAGTGAGTAATTAAACGTATCTTACTGAATGCATGGGTTAGTGACTAAACTGGGTGAATGTCTGTATCCGTCTGTCTGTTGCTGTGTAAGTGGCTGCATGGGTTTGTGAATAGCTACACGAGTGTCTATATGAGTTATTGATTGGTTGTCTGAGTATCTGTATGGGTGCCTGAGTGTTTGTGTGGGTGGGGTGTGTGCGACTCTGTGCATAGATGTGTGAGTGGGTGATTCACTGGGTGGATGGTTTCAAGAGTGCATCTGTGATAGACTGTATGGGTGGGTAAGTGTGTGTAAGAGTGTGTTAGTGAGTGAATGTATGTCCCAGTGGTACATGTGTGAGAAACTACCTATGTGAAAGGCAGTATATATGTGTATTGGAGTATATAAATAGCTATAAGCGAGAGTGTGTGATTGTGAGAGTGACTGTATGGATGAGTGTGTGCTTGTATCAGAGATTGTATAAGAGCGTAAGAATGTGCTAGTATTTGTATGAGTAAGTGAGCTGGTGTGTGTATAACTGTATAGGTGAGTAAATGGGTGTGTGCTTAATATTTTGCATGACTGACTAGGTGTGTGAGTACCTCTATGGATGAGTGGCGGTGTGTGAGTGTTTATATAGGTGT
The DNA here is from genome assembly GCA_963921515.1 of Calotriton arnoldi. Taxonomy (NCBI): domain Eukaryota; kingdom Metazoa; phylum Chordata; class Amphibia; order Caudata; family Salamandridae; genus Calotriton; species Calotriton arnoldi. Next base: position 31,912 of record CAWUFW010014692.1, on the reverse strand, counting down.
ATGAGTGCATATAATAGTCCTGTACTGAGTGACTATAAGTATGAGTGACTGTACGGGTGAGTGAGTAGATGTGTGTGTGTAGACCTAAGAATCAGTGAGTGTGTATATAGTAATTGGTGTTGGAGTGTCTATGGTTTTGACAATGGCAGTCTGTAATTTACAGTGGGTTTATCAAAAGTTATATTAGGGTGTGAGAAGATGCATGAAATTATCACATGGATGATGTCATCAGTGATGTCATCAGTGATGTCATTTGAGATGTCATCAGTGATGTCATCAGTGATGTCACTGACCATGTCATGAGTGATGTAATATGTGACGTCATCAGCAGTGCATTGTGAGGCGCGAGTTATAGTTAGCTGAACTAACTATAACGGGGGAATTTCTATGGTTTTGTACGAGTGAAATGTCCAACTAACTATAACTGTCCCTAAAACCTATGGTTTTTTCAGTGAATTTCAAAGGTTTTTTAAATGCTAATTTCTAACTATAACGTGTCTGAAACCTATGGTTTTTTCAGTGAATTTCAAAGGTTTTTTAAATGCTAATTTCTAACTATAACGTGCCTGAAACCTATGGTTTTTTCAGTGAATTTCAAAGGTTTTTTAAATGCTAATTTCTAACTATAACGCCCTAAAACCTATGGTTTTTTCAGTGAATTTCAAAGGTTTTGTAAATGACAATTTTTAAATGTATTAATTGTTATATTTATTTTTTTGATACTGATTTACTACATTTGTTTAAACTATTTATTTTTACATATTTTATTTTTTAAATTACATTGTAATTACATTATACATTACATTACAAAATATACTTTCTCAGAATGAATTACTTTAGTTTAAATACTTTGCAAATAGGCAATAGACTTTTAAGTACAGAAGTTACAGTTGTTGCAATGGGCAACACAATTTCAAACACAATACAACATTGAGCTCAATGTGAATTTTTAGTTAAATGCAATTAGTTACTTTATGGATTACTTTTCTAACCACAGGACTGGATCCTAGATTCAGTCCTGGGACATCTCCTGTAAACAGTTGAGTAAAAGAGTTTTGGTTACAGTAGTGATTTTTAAGGAATATTATTGTATTTTAAAAGTTGACACTTAGAAACTTTTTCACATAGAATCACCAATGTTATCCTATGGGAGGAAATTCACTTAGCAGGTAAGTAGTGTTATCGTTACTTTTTCTTACTCAGTGGTGGATCCTGGATCCAGCACTGGTGCATCTCCTGTAAACAGTTGAAAGAATGCGTTTAAGTCATACAGGCGATTTTTAAGGAATATTTGTAGTATGTGAAAATCGACACTTTGAAACTTTTCTGCTGAAAACTAGACAATGGATTCCTATGGAAGGAAATACAAGTTACTGGTAAGTACGGTTAGAATTACTTTTCAAGGTCAGTGCTGGGCTAAAAGATGCAGCACTGGGTTCTCTCCTGATAACAGGTGAGTAAATCGGAATTCGTAGTTCGGCTGATTTTAGAGGAATATTATAAAGTTCCAAAACTCCACACTTAGAAGAATTTCCAAGTGAAACCAGTCAATGTTAGCCTATGGAAGGAAATTCAAGTTACTGGTAAGTACGGTTAGAATTACTTTTCAAGGTCAGTGCTGGGCTAAAAGATGCAGCACTGGGTTCTCTCCTGATAACAGGTGAGTAAATCGGAATTCGTAGTTCGGCTGATTTTAGAGGAATATTATAAAGTTCCAAAACTCCACACTTAGAAGAATTTCCAAGTGAAACCAGTCAATGTTAGCCTATGGAAGGAAATTCAAGTTACTGGTAAGTACGGTTAGAATTACTTTTCAAGGTCAGTGCTGGGCTAAAAGATGCAGCACTGGGTTCTCTCCTGATAACAGGTGAGTAAATCGGAATTCGTAGTTCGGCTGATTTTAGAGGAATATTATAAAGTTCCAAAACTCCACACTTAGAAGAATTTCCAAGTGAAACCAGTCAATGTTAGCCTATGGAAGGAAATTCAAGTTACTGGTAAGTACGGTTAGAATTACTTTTCAAGGTCAGTGCTGGGCTAAAAGATGCAGCACTGGGTTCTCTCCTGATAACAGGTGAGTAAATCGGAATTCGTAGTTCGGCTGATTTTAGAGGAATATTATAAAGTTCCAAAACTCCACACTTAGAAGAATTTCCAAGTGAAACCAGTCAATGTTAGCCTATGGAAGGAAATTCAAAGTACTGGTAAGTATGGTTAGAATTACTTTTCAAGGTCAGTGCTGGGCTAAAAGATGCAGCACTGGGTTCTCTCCTGATAACAGGTGAGTAAATCGGAATTCGTATTTTGGCTGATTTTAGAGGAATATTTGTATGTTTCAAAAATCGACACTTAGAAACTTTTTCAGCAAAAAGCAGGCAATGATATCCTATGGAAGGAAATTCAAGTTACTGGTAAGTACGGTTAAAATTACTTTTCAGGATCAGTACTGGGCTGAAAGATGCAGCACTGAGGTCTCTCCTGATAACAGGTGAGTAAATCGGAATTCGTATTTTGGCTGATTTTAGAGGAATATTATAAAGTTCCAAAACTCCACACTTAGAAGAATTTCCAAGTGAAACCAGTCAATGTTAGCCTATGGAAGGAAATTCAAGTTACTGGTAAGTACGGTTAAAATTACTTTTCAGGATCAGTACTGGGCTCAAAGATGCAGCACTGAGGTCTCTCCTGATAACAGGTGAGTAAATCGGAATTCGTTGTTCGGCTGATTTTAGAGGAATATTTGGACAATGGTGAAGGGAGGGGGCGGGGCCTGAGGTGACATCTGTGCAAACGCGCCCCATGGCGCGTTTTAAGTTGGGGGATTAAGTCCCCTTGAATCATGAGGGTCCCTGGGGTCCAACTAGCCCACCCTGTACCTCCAGTATGCGCCAGGGAGCTGCGTTGCAGAGAGGTGTTCAGAGGCCACGCCCTTTTTGCACCTCTCTGCAACGCAGCTCTGTGGCGCTTTCTGGACGTACCTGGTGGGCTAGTTGGCCCCCAGGGACCCTCAGGATTGAAGGGGATTTCATTCCCCATCTTAAAATGCGCCACGGGGCCTGTTTGCACACATGTCACCTGAAGCCCCGCCCCCTCCCTTCACCACTGTGCAAACGCGCCCCGTGGCGCGTTTTAAGTTGGGGAATGAAATCCCCTTCAATCCTGAGGGTCCCTGGAGTCCAACTAGCCCACCATGTACCTCCAAAAAGCGCCACAGAGCTGCGTTGCAGAGAGGTGTAAAAAGGGGCGTGGCCTCTGTACACCTCTCTGCAACGCAGCCCCCTGGCGCATACTGGAGGTTCCTGGTGGGCTAGTTGCCCTAGGGACCCCCAGTATTCAAGGGGGAATTGCTCTCCATCTGCAAACGCGCCAGGGGGCGCGTTTGCAGAGTGGTGAAAGAAGGGGCGTAGCCTCCGGCGCGATGCCGGTGTTTTTCTTTTTTTTTTTTTAAAGAAGGGGGCTGTGTGGCCCCCTTCTTTTCTAATTTATTGGTCCTGGGGACCCCATCCCCCAGGGCCTGCCCCTATTTATTTAAAAAAAAAAAACAACTTGGAAGGGGGCCGCGTGGCCCCCCTCCCGAGGCCTTAATCGGCCCCGGGACCCCATCCCCCGGGCATGGCCTTTTTTTTTATTTTTATTGTTTTGGAGGGGGCTGCGTTGCCCCCTCCTCAGGCTCACTTATGGCCCCGGGGACCCCATCCCCCGCGGCCGGCCTTTGTTTTTTTTTTGTTTTTGTTTTTTTAATTTTGGGAAAGGGGGCCGCGTGGCCCCCCTCCCGGGCCACTACTTGCCCCGGGGACCCCATCCCCCAGGGCTGGCCCTCTCCGTTGGGGACTGTGGGGGTCCCCAATCCCCCACAGTCCCGCCGGCTCCCCGCGTCCCTTGGGAGCCGGCATTGCTTTTCCACATGGGGAGCTGCTAACATGCAGCTCCCCGTGTGGAAAGCAATTTGCTTTGGATATTGGAGCGAGAGCAGGTTTCCTGCTCTCTCTTCCAATATCCAAAGCAGTTTGCTATGACAGGACGGGAGCCGCGAGGCTCCCGTCCTGTCATAGCAAACTACAGTGTCCCGGGGTAGGCACCCCGGGACACTGCAGGAGCCGGCCCTGGGGGTGGCGGTCCCCAGGGCCATCAAGGGCTCCAGGAGGGGGCCGCGCGGCCCCCTCCCTTGATTTGCACAGCCCCGGGAGGTGGTGGTCCCCTGGGCTCTGGGGTCCGTAACGGACCCCCACATTTATTTTTCTATGTGCCCCGGGGAGGTGGTGGTCCTCGGGCGTGTGGGGGGCTGGAGCCCCCCACACGTTATTTAAAATTTATAAAAGAAGCCCCGGGGGTGGCGGTCCCCGGGGCTGCGGAAGGGCAGGAGAGCCCTCCCGCACCATTTTTAAATTAAGCCCCGGGGGTGGCGGTCCTCGGGGCTTGGGGGCCTTAGAGACCCCCATATAAACAATAAACCCACCCCCCGCATGCCCCTTGGACTTGGGTCACCCGGGGGCAAATTTGCATCGAAGCGCGGGAGACCGCGCTTCGATTTTTTTTTTTTTTCAGCAGGATCCGCGCACCCTGAGCGCATCCTGTCGATTTAAAAAAAAAAAAAATGCTTTTTTCTGCCTAGGGGGTCCTTGTGGGACCCCCTGAGCAGTCCTAGGGGGTCAGGGTGTTTCTACCCTGCCCCCTTTGTGCGTTTTGCGCACTTGTTTCTGTCCCTCGGTTCTACCGAGGGATAAAATGGCTGCCAACACTTCCTGATTTGGAGTGTTGACAGCCAGTTAGCATGCAGCTCGTGATCGGGAGGGTGCGCGAATCCGACGCGGCCATAGATATATATGTGATTTTCATTTTGATTTTCACAGGAACTACTGAACGGATTTACACCATTTAACAAAAAGGGTTCTTTCTGAACCAAGAACTACCTCTTTGCCAAATTTGGTGTAATTCCGTTCAGCAGTTCGGGCTGTAGCCGTGGCTAAAGTTTCCTATGGGAAAATGAATGGGGAAAACACGTTTAGGGACCCCCCTTTTTTCTCGGCCCCCGCTTGACGAATCACCCCCAAACTTTCAGGGTAGGAGCGGACCGGAGCGGGCCATAAAGTTTGAAAATTTCGCGTTGATTCGTCAACCGACGCAAGAGTTATTTCAAATAGAATGTCGCGGATTTCCTATGGAAAATAGGTCCTAACTATAACTATCTACTGGTGACCGCCAGTAGATAATATATCTATATATATATTTATATATATCTATATTCACTGAAAAAACCATAGGTTTCAGACACGTTATAGTTAGAAATTAGCATTTAAAAAACCTTTGAAATTCACTGAAAAAACCATAGGTTTTAGGGACAGTTATAGTTAGTTGGACATTTCACTCGTACAAAACCATAGAAATTCCCCCATTATAGTTAGTTCAGCTAACTATAACTCGCGCCCCGCAATGCACTGCTGATGACGTCACATATTACATCACTCATGACATGGTCAGTGACATCACTGATGACATCACTGATGACATCTCAAATGACATCACTGATGACATCATCCAGTGACTGTGTGTTTCTGTAAAGTTTAAATATGTTTAATATATATTGGGAAAGGCGTATTGAAGAATGAGTGGGTGTATAAGTGTCTGAATGGATGATTTAGTACGTGAGTGACTGACTCTACAAGTGAGTGATTAAATGTATCTTACTGAATGCATGGGTTAGTGACTAAACTGTGTGAATGTCTGTATCCGTCTGTCTGTTGGTTTGTAAGCGGCTGCATGGCTTTCTGAATAGCTACATGAGTGTCTACATGGGTTATTGATTGATTGTCTGAGTATCTGTATGGGTGCCTGAGTGTTTGTGTGGGTGGGGTGTGTGTGACTCTGTGCATAGATGTGTGAGTTGGTGATTCACTGGGTGCATGGTTTCAAGAGTGCATCTGTGATGGACTGTATGGGTGGGTGAGTGTGTGTATGGGTGTGTTAGTGATTGAATGTATATCTCAGTGGTACATGTGTGAGTAACTACATATGTGAAAGGCAGTATATATGTGTGTTGGAGTATATAAATGGCTATAAGTGAGAGTGTGTGATTGTGAGAGTGGCTGTATGGATGAGTGTGTACTTGTATCAGTGATTGTATAAGAGTGTAAGAATGTGCTAGTATTTGTATGAGTAAGTGAGCTGGTGTGTGTATAACTGTATAGGTGAGTAAATGGGTGTGTGATTAAGTTTTTTGCATGACTGACTAGGTGTGTGAGTACCTCTATGGATGAGTGGCGGTGTGTGAGTGTTTATATAGGTGTATGAGTGCATATGATAGTCCTGTACTGAGTGACTAAGTATGAGTGACTGTACGGGTGAGTGAGTGGATGTGTGTGTAGACCTAAGAATCAGTGAGTGGGTATGTAGTTTTTGGTGTTGGAGTGTCTATGGTTTTGAGAATGGCAGTCTGTAATTTAGAGTGGGTGTATCAAAAGTTATATTAGGGTGTGAGAAGATGCATGAAATTATCACATGGATGATGTCATCAGTGATGTCATTTGAGATGTCATCAGTGATGTCATCAGTGATGTCACTGACCATGTCATGAGTGATGTAATATGTGACGTCATCAGCAGTGCATTGCGGGCGCGAAGTTATAGTTAGCTGAACTAACTATAACGGGGGAATTTCTATGGTTTTGTATGAGTGAAATGTCCAACTAACTATAACTGTCCCTAAAACCTATGGTTTTTTCAGTGAATTTCAAAGGTTTTTTAAATGCTAATTTCTAACTATAACGTGTCTGAAACCTATGGTTTTTTCAGTGAATTTCAAAGGTTTTTTAAATGCTAATTTCTAACTATAACGTGCCTGAAACTTATGATTTTTTAAGTGAATTTCAAAGGTTTTTTTAAATGCTAGTTTCTAACTATGCCTACAGAGGTAGAACATGTGAAGAAAGAAGAAAAAACGCACAGAAAGAAGCAAAAGATGTGCAGAAAGAACCAACAGAGGAGTAGAAAGAGGCCTTGTTGCAAAATCATCCTGTGCCCACAACTTTTTCAGACGGGTACTGGTGGTAACTGACTCTGACTAACCAGAGCCAGTGCTATGCTAAAAGACACTTAGAATACAGTGAAAACACCTACATACACTAGGGAACACTATGCGTTGGGGTACCCCTGTGATTAGCATGACCTCCTCTGCAAGTCCCTAGTACATAATAGGGCAGGGGGATTAAAACTACCTCTTAAAACGCGCTACAGGGCGCGTTTGCACAGTGGTGAAGGGAGGGGGGGGCCTGAGGTGACATGTGTGCAAACGCACCCCGTGGCGCGTTTTAAGTTGCGGGATTAAGTCCCCTTGAATTCTGAGGGTCCCTGGGGCCCAACTAGCCCCCCAGGTACCTACAGTTAGGGCCACAGAGCTGAGTTGCAGAGAGGCGTTCCGAGGCCATGCACCTTTTTTCACCTCTCTGCAACGCAACTCTGTTGTGCTTACTGAAGGTACCTGGTGGGCTAGTTGGCCCCCAGGGTCCCTCAGGATTCAAAGGGAATTAATTCCCCAACTTAAAACGCACCACAGGGCGTGTTTGCGCACATGTCACCTGAGGCCCCGCCCCCTCCCTTCACCACTGTGCAAACGCGCCCCGTGGTGCGTTTTAAGTTGGGGGATTAGGTCACTTTGAATCCTGAGGGTCCCTGGGGCCCAACTAGCCCACTAGGTACTTCCAGTAAGCACCACAGGCCTGCGTTGCAACGCCTGTAACAAATTGTGCAGTTGTGTTTAGGTAGTGAAGAGGGTCGTGCTGGGGGTAGTGTTTTAGGGTTTAGGGTAGTGCAGTGGTGTTTGTGTAGTGTAGGGGGTCATGCTGGGGGTAGATTTAGGGTTTAGGGTAGTGCAGTGGTGTTTGGGTAGTGTAGGGAGTCGTGCTGGGGGAGTGTTTTAGGGTTTAGGGTAGTGCAGTGGTGTTTGGGTAGTGTAGGGGGTCGTGCTGGGGGTAGTGTTTTAGGGTTTAGGGTAGTGCAGTGGTGTTTGGGTAGTGTAGGGGGTCGTGCTGGGGGTAGTGATTTAGGGTAGTGCAGTGGTGTTTGGGTAGTGTAGGGGTACTGCTGGGGGTAGTGTTTTAGGGTTTAGGTTAGTGCAGTGGTGTTTGGGTAGTGTAGGGGTACTGCTGGGGGTAGTGTTTTAGGGTTTAGGGTAGTGCAGTGGTGTTTGTGTAGTGTAGGGGTAGTGTTTTAGGGTTTAGGGTAGTGCAGTGGTGTTTGTGTAGTGTAGGAGGTCGTGTTTTAGGGTTTAGGGTAGTGCAGTGGTCTTTGGGTAGTGTAGGGAGTCATGCGGGGTAGTGTTTTAGGGTTTAGGGTAGTGTAGGGGGTCATGCGGGGGGTAGTGTTTTAGGGATTAGGGTAGTGCATTGGTGTTTGGGTAGTGTAGGGGGTCATGCGGGGGTAGTGTTTTAGGGTTTAGGGCAGTGCAGTGGTGTTTGGGTAGTGTAGGGGGTCGTGCTGGGGGAGTGTTTTAGTGTTTAGGGCAGTGCAGTGGTGTTCGGGTAGTGTAGGGGGTCATGCTGGGGGAGTGTTTTAGGGTTTAGGGCAGTGCAGTGGTGTTCGGGTAGTGTAGGGGGTCATGCTGGGGGAGTGTTTGAGGGTTTAGGGCAGTGCAGTCGTGTTCGGGTAGTGTAGGGGGTTGTGCTGGGGGTAGTATTTTAGGGTTTAGGGTAGTGCAGTGGTGTTTGGGTAGTGTAGGGGGTCATGCTGGGGGTAGTGTTCTAGGGTTTAGGGCAGTACAGTGGTGTTTGGGCAGTGTAGGGGGTAATGCTGGGGGTGGTGTTTTAGGGTTTAGGGCAGTGCAGTGGTGTTCGGGCAGTGTAGGGGGTCATGCTGGGGGTGGTGTTTCAGGGTTTAGGGCAGTGCAGTTGTGTTCGGGCAGTGTAGGGGGTGGTGTTTCAGGGTTTAGGGCAGTGCAGTGGTGTTCGGGCAGTGTAGGGGGTCATGCAGGGGGTGGTGTTTCAGGGTTTAGGGCAGTGGTGTTCGGGCAGTGTAGGGGGTCGTGCTGGGGGTGGTTTTTCAGGGTTTGGGGCAGTGCAGTGGTGTTCGAGCAGTAAAGGGGGTCGTGCTGGGGGTGGTGTTTCAGGGTTTAGGGCAGTGCAGTGGTGTTTGGGCAGTGTAGGGGGCGGTGCAGGGGGTGGTGTTTCAGGGTTTAGGGCAGTGCAGTGGTGTTCGGGCAGTGTAGGGGGTGCTGCAGGGGTGGTGTTTCAGGGTTTAGGGCAGTGCAGTGGTGTTCGGGCAGTGTAGGGGGTCATGCAGGGGGTGGTGTTTCAGGGTTTAGGGTAGTGCAGTGGTGTTCGGGCAGTGTAGGGGGTCGTGCTGGGGCTGGTGTTTCAGGGTTTAGGGCAGTACAGTGGTGTTCGGGCAGTGTAGGGGTCGTGCTGGGGCTGGTGTTTCAGGGTTTAGGGCAGTGCAGTGGTGTTCGGGCAGTGTAGGGGTTGTGCTGTGGCTGGTGTTTCAGGGTTTAGGGCAGTGCAGTGGTGTTCGGGCAGTGTAGGTGGTCGTGCTGGGGCTGGTGTTTCAGGGTTTAGGGCAGTGCAGTGGTGTTCGGGCAGTGTAGGGGGTCATGCTGGGGCTGGTGTTTCAGGGTTAAGGGCAGTGCAGTGGTGTTCAGGCAGTGTAGGGGGTGCTGCAGGGGGTGGTGTTTCAGAGTCTAGGGCAGTGCAGTGGTGTTCGGGCAGTGTAGGGGGTCTTGCTGGGGCTGGTGTTTCAGGGTTTAGGGCAGTGCAGTGGTGTTCGGGCAGTGTAGGGGGTCGTGCTGGGGGTGGTGTTTCAGGGTTTAGGGCAGTGCAGTGGTGTTTGGGCAGTGTAGGGGGTCATGCTGGGGCTAGTGTTTCAGGATTTAGGGCAGAGCAATGGTGTTCAGGCAGTGTAGGGGGTTTTGCTGGAGGTGGTGTTTCAGGGTTTAGGGCAGTGCAGTGGTGTTCGTGCAGTGTAGGGGGTGGTGTTTCAGGATTTAGGGTAGTGGTGTTCAGGCAGTGTAGGGGGTCTTGCTGGGGTTGATGTTTCAGGGTTTAGGGCAGTGCAGTGGTGTTTGGGCAGTGTAGGGTGTCGTGCTGAGGGGTGGTGTTTCAGGGTTTAGGGCAGTGCAGTGGTGTTTGGGCAGTGTAGGGGGTCGTGCAGGGGCTGGTGTTTCAGGGTTTAGGGCAGTGCAGTGGTGATTGGGCAGTGTAGGGGGTGGTGCAGGGGGTGGTGTTTCAGGGTTTAGGGCAGTGCAGTGGTGTTCGGCCAGTGTAGGTGGTCTTGCTGGGGGTGGTGTTTCAGGCTTTAGTGCAGTGGTGTTCGGGCAGTGTAGGGGGTCGTGCTGGGGCTGGTGTTTTATGGTTTAGGGCAGTGCAGTGGTGTTCGGGCAGTGTAGGGGTCGTGCTGGGGGTGGTGTTTCAGGGTTTAGGGCAGTGCAGTGGTGTTCGGGCAGTGTAGGGGGTCATGCTGGGGGTGGTGTTTCAGGGTTTAGGGCAGTGCAGTGGTGTACGGGCAGTGTAGGGGGTCTTGCTGGGGGTGGTGTTTCAGGGTTTAGGGCAGTGGTGTTCGGGCAGTGTAGGGGGTCTTGCTGGGAGTAGTGTTTCGGGGTTTAGGGCAGTGCAGTGGTGTTCGTGCAGTGTAGGGGGTCGTGCTGGGGGTGGTGTTTCAGGGTTTAGGGCAGTGCAGTAGTGTTCGGGCAGTGTAGGGGATCGTGCAGGGGTGGTGTTTCAGGGTTTAGGGCAGTGCAGTGGTGTTTGGGCAGTGTAGGGGGTCGTGCTGGGGGTGGTGTTTCAGAGTTTAGGGCAGTGCAGTGGTGTTCGGGCAGTGTAGGGTGTCGTGCTGAGGGGTGGTGTTTCAGGGTTTAGGGCAGTGCAGTGGTGTTTGGGCAGTGTAGGGGGTCGTGCAGGGGCTGGTGTTTCAGGGTTTAGGGCAGTGCAGTGGTGTTTGGTCAGTGTAGGGGTCGTGCAGGGGGTGGTGTTTCAGGGTTTAGGGCAGTGCAGTGGTGTTCGGCCAGTGTAGGTGGTCTTGCTGGGGGTGGTGTTTCAGGCTTTAGTGCAGTGGTGTTCGGGCAGTGTAGGGGGTCTTGCTGGGGGTGGTGTTTCAGGGTTTAGGGCAGTGCAGTGGTGTTCGGGCAGTGTAGGGGGTCTTGCTGGGGGTGGTGTTTCAGGGTTTAGGGCAGTGCAGTGGTGTTCGGGCAGTGTAGGGGTCTTGCTGGGGGTAGTGTTTCAGGGTTTAGGGCAGTGCAGTGGTGTTCGTGCAGTGTAGGGGGTCGTGCTGGGGATGGTGTTTCAGGGTTTAGGGCAGTGCAGTAGTGTTCGGGCAGTGTAGGGGGTCGTGCAGGGGGTGGTGTTTCAGGGTTTAGGGCAGTGCAGTGGTGTTTGGGCAGTGTAGGGTGTCGTGCTGGGGGTGGTGTTTCAGGGTTTAGGGCAGTGCAGTGGTGTTCGGGCAGTGTAGGGGTCGTGCTGGGGGTGGTGTTTCAGTGTTTAGGGCAGTGGTGTTCGGGCAGTGTAGGGGGTCTTGCTGGGGGTGATGTTTCAGGGTTTAGGGCAGTGCAGTCGTGTTCGGGCAGTGTAGGAGGTCTTGCTGGGGGTAGTGTTTCAGGGTTTAGGGCAGTGCAGTGGTGTTCGGGCAGTGTAGGGGTCATGCTGGGGGTAGTGTTTCAGGGTTTAGGGCAGTGCAGTGGTGTTCGGGCAGTGTAGGGTGTCGTGCTAGGGTATGTGTTTCAGGGTTTAGGGCAGTGCAGTGGTGTTCGGGCAGTGTAGGGGGTCGTGCTGGGGGTAGTGTTTTAGGGTTTAGGGCAGTGCAGTGGTGTTCGGGCAGTGTAGGGGGTCTTGCTAGGGGAGTGTTTCAGGGTTTAGGGCAGTGCAGTGGTGTTCATGCAGTGTAGGGGTCGTGCTGGGGATGGTGTTTCAGGGTTTAGGGCAGTGCAGTAGTGTTCGGGCAGTGTAGGGGGTCGTGCAGGGGTGGTGTTTCAGGGTTTAGGGCAGTGCAGTGGTGTTCGGGCAGTGTAGGGGGTCGTGCTGGGGGTGGTGTTTCAGGGTTTAGGGCAGTGCAGTGGTGTTCGGGCAGTGTAGGAGGTCGTGCTGGGGGTGGTGTTTCAGGGTTTAGGGCAGTGGTGTTTGGGCAGTGTAGGGGGTCTTGCTGGGGGTGATGTGTCAGGGTTTAGGGTAGTGCAGTGGTGTTTGTGTAGTGTAGGGGGTCATGTTTTAGGGTAGTGCAGTGGTGTTTGGGTAGTGTAGGGGGTCGTGCTGGGGGTAGTGTTTTAGGATTTAGGTTAGTGCAGTGGTGTTGGGGTAGTGTTTTAGGGTTTAGGGTAGTGCAGTGGTGTTTGTGTAGTGTAGGGGGTCATGCTGGGGGTAGTGTTTTAGGGTTTAGGATAGTGCAGTGGTGCTTGTGCAGTGTAGGGGGTCGTGCTGGGGTAGTGTTTTAGGGTTTAGGGTAGTGCAGTGGTGTTTTTGTAGTGTAGGGGGTCATGTTTTAAGATGCAACGCTCCAATACCTGACCAGTCTGCACTACATAAAACTGCAAAAAAACTAAAAATAAAAAGTGTTTTGCACACTTTTGTCATTGGGCTATATGTGGGCTACATCTGGGTAATATTTGTGCTACATTTGGGCTCTTTTTCACTGGTGGCCATCTTGGAAGACTTCTTTGTTATGAAGTTTCCTAATTTCCTCATTTACTGCAGTCTCCTCAGTAGGAAATACTTTCAGTTTTTTGCTTTGATTCCATCAAGAAGGCATTCAGATGTGTCACACATTTGCCATAAATTCAGAATGTTATTACTCTAGTTGTTCATTAGATCACTGTAGTAAAGCTACTGCTCACCAAGGAGTTAACTGGAAGTCTACTGCTGGTATTGAAAGTGATTGTTTCAGTCTGCATGTCAGAATTTTCTAATGAAATAGAAGAGGATTTGAGATCTCACTTAAAACATGCACTAAATTTTCTTTTTGCAGCATTAACCATAATTTCTATGGCAAAAGGAACCCCTCATTTTGTTCCTTTTTAAATTAAATGTTTTAAGTGTTACCAGTTTATTCCAATCAAGATGGCTTCAGGTGTGCCATACTTTTGTCATAAGTAAGGCTGTTAGCACTCTAGTTGTTCTTTAGAACACTCTGGGAAGCTGCAGTAGAACACAAAGGCATCAACTGACAGGCTGCTCCTGTTGAAATATAACAGGAAGATATTTGAGATCTCACTTAAAACATGTCCTAATTTTTCTTTCTACAGCACTAACCATAATTTCTATGGCAAAATGAACCCCTCATTTTGTTCCTTTTTAAATTAAATGTTTTAAGTGTTACCAGTTTATTCCAATCAAGATGGCTTCAGGTGTGCCATACTTTTGTCATAAGTAAGGCTGTTAGCACTCTAGTTGTTCTTTAGAACACTCTGGGAAGCTGCAGTAGAACACAAAGGCATCAACTGACAGGCTGCTCCTGTTGAAATATAACAGGAAGATATTTGAGATCTCACTTAAAACATGTCCTAATTTTTCTTTCTACAGCACTAACCATAATTTCTATGGCAAAATGAACCCCTCATTTTGTTCCTTTTTAAATTAAATGTTTTAAGTGTTACCAGTTTATTCCAATCAAGATGGCTTCAGGTGTGCCATACTTTTGTCATAAGTAAGGCTGTTAGCACTCTAGTTGTTCTTTAGAACACTCTGGGAAGCTGCAGTAGAACACAAAGGCAGCAACTGACAGGCTGCTCCTGTTGAAATATAACAGGAAGATATTTGAGATCACACTTGAAACATGTCCTAATTTTTCTTTCTACAGCACTAACCATAATTTCTATGACAAAATGAACCCCATCATTTTGTTCCTTTTTAAATTAAATGTTTTAAGTGTTACCAGTTTATTCCAATCAAGATGGCTTCAGGTGTGCCATACTTTTGTCATAAGTAAGGCTGTTAGCACTCTAGTTGTTCTTTAGAACACTCTGGGAAGCTGCAGTAGAACACAAAGGAATCAACTGACAGTCTCTGCCCTTGTTGGATGTACATGTTTTACTGAGAATGTCAGACTTCATTCTCACATGACTGAGAAAGATAATGTGAATTTACAGAAAATATGCTCTCACTTTAGCTTCTGGGGCACCTTCCAAAACTGTATGGGACAAGCATGTGAAAATAGTTTTCTCTCAAACATGATTCATGATATCCCAGCAGAAGGTTTTTCACAGGGTAAAATCACCTTAGAACACACCACAATTCCTGAAATTAGTATGGTACCATCAACAAATGAATTCTAATGTAACTAAAGTCTGTTATCACCCTTTATAGTTCTCCTTTTGGTAACCCTCAAAATCTTCGATTCACTACAATGCATTTCAATGGTACTATCATTTATATTGGTCCCAAGATGGCTGCCAGCAATTCCAGGATGAAGTGCTGACAGCCAATCAGATCTCACGATGACATGTGTGGTTAGGCTCCGCCCAGATATATATGTGTTTTTACTTTTGATTTTCTCAGCAACTACTGAACGGATTTACACCATTTAACAAAAAGGGTTCTTTTGAACCAAGAACTACCTCTTTGCCAAATTTGGTGTAATTCCGTTCAGCAGTTCGGGCTGTAGCCTTGCATAAAGTTTCCTATGGGAAATTGATTTTTTGACTCTTATTTTTTTAATTTCTCCGCAACTACTGAACGGATTTACACCATTTAACAAAAGGGTTCTTTCTGAACCAAGAACTACCTCTTTGCCAAATTTGGTGTAATTCCGTTCAGCAGTTCGGGCTGTAGCCGTGTCTAAAGTTTACTATGGGAAAATGAATGGGAAAACACGCTTTGGGACCCCCTTTTTCTCGGCCCCCGCTTGACGAATCACCCTGAGACTTTCAGGGTAGGAGCGGACCGGAGCGGGCCATAAAGTTTGAAAATTTCGCGAAGATTCGTCAACCGACGCAAGAGTTATTTCAAATAGAATGTCGCGGATTTCCTATGGAAAATAGGTCCTAACTATAACTAACAGTAGTTGCGGAGAAATTAAAAAATAAGAGTCAAAAAATCAATTTCCCATAGGAAACTTTATGCAAGGCTACAGCCCGAACTGCTGAACGGAATTACACCAAATTTGGCAAAGAGGTAGTTCTTGGTTCAGAAAGAACCCTTTTGTTAAATGGTGTAAATCCGTTCAGTAGTTGCTGAGAAAATCTAAAGTAAAAACACAGATATATCTGGGCGGAGCCTAACCACACATGTCATCGTGAGATCTGATTGGCTGTCAGCTCTTCATCCTGGAATTGCTGGCAGCCATCTTGGGACCAATATAAATGATAGTACCCTATTGAAATGCATTGTAGTGAATCGAAGATTTTGAGGGTTACCAAAAGGAGAACTATAAAGGGTGATAACAGACTTTAGTTACATTAGAATTCATTTGTTGATGGTACCATACTAATTTCAGGAATTGTGGTGTGTTCTAAGGTGATTTTACCCTGTGAAAAACCTTCTGCTGGGATATCATGAATCATGTTTGAGAGAAAACTATTTTCACATGCTTGTCCCATACAGTTTTGGAAGGTGCTCCAGAAGCTAAAATGAGAGCATATTTTCTGTAAATTCACATTATCTTTCTCAGTCATGTGAGAATGAAGTCTGACATTCTCAGTAAAACATGTACATCCAACAATGGCAGAGACTGTCAGTTGATTCCTTTGTGTTCTACTGCAGCTTCCCAGAGTGTTCTAAAGAACAACTAGAGTGCTAACAGCCTTACTTATGACAAAAGTATGGCACACCTGAAGCCATCTTGATTGGAATAAACTGGTAACACTTAAAACATTTAATTTAAAAAGGAACAAAATGATGGGGTTCATTTTGTCATAGAAATTATGGTTAGTGCTGTAGAAAGAAAAATTAGGACATGTTTCAAGTGTGATCTCAAATATCTTCCTGTTATATTTCAACAGGAGCAGCCTGTCAGTTGATGCCTTTGTGTTCTACTGCAGCTTCCCAGAGTGTTCTAAAGAACAACTAGAGCGCTAACAGTCTTACTTATGACAAAAGTATGGCACACCTGAAGCCATCTTGATTGGAATAAACTGGTAACACTTAAAACATTTAATTTAAAAAGGAACAAAATGAGGGGGTTCATTTTGCCATAGAAATTATGGTTAGTGCTGTAGAAAGAAAAATTAGGACATGTTTTAAGTGAGATCTCAAATATCTTCCTGTTATATTTCAACAGGAGCAGCCTGTCAGTTGATGCCTTTGTGTTCTACTGCAGCTTCCCAGAGTGTTCTAAAGAACAACTAGAGTGCTAACAGCCTTACTTATGACAAAAGTATGGCACACCTGAAGCCATCTTGATTGGAATAAACTGGTAACACTTAAAACATTTAATTTAAAAAGGAACAAAATGAGGGGGTTCATTTTGCCATAGAAATTATGGTTAGTGCTGCAAAAAGAAAATGTAGGGCATGTTTTAAGTGAGATCTCAAATTCTCTTCTATTTCATTAGAAAATTCTGACATGCAGACTGAAACAATCACTTTCAAAACCAGCAGTAGACTTCCAGTTAACTCCTTGGTGAGCAGTAGCTTTACTACAGTGATCTAATGAACAACTAGAGTGCTAACATTCTGAATTTATGGCAAATGTGTGACACATCTGAATGCCTTCTTGATGGAATCAAAGTAAAAAACTGAAAGCATTTCCTACTGAGGAGACTGTAGTAAATGAGGAAATTAGGAAACTTCATAACAAATAAGTCTCCCAAGATGGCCACCAGAGAAAAAAGAGCCCAAATGTAGCACAAATATCACCCAGAGGTAGCCCACGTATAGCCAATGACAGAAGTGTGCAAAACACTTTTTATTTTTTGTTTTTTTGCAGTTTTATATAGTGCAGACTGGTCAGGTATTGGAGTGCTTTACATGAGCATTGGTTACATCACACAAGGACAAATTCATGTTGGTTGACCCCTACACTACCCAAACACCACTGCACTACCCTAAACCCAAAACACTACCCCCAGCACGACCCCCTTCACTACCCAAACACAACTGCACTACCCTAAACTCAAAACCACTACCCCCAGCACGACCCCCTACACTACCCAAACACCACTGCACTACCCTAAACCCTAAATCTACCCCCTACACTACACAAATACCACTGCACTACCCTAAACCCTAAAGCACTAGAACCCAGCATGACCCCCTACAGTACACAAACACCACTGCACTACCCTAAACCCTAAAACACTACCCCCAGCATGACCCCCTACACTACACAAACACCACTGCACTACCCTAAACCCTAAAACACTACCCCAGCACGACCCCTACACTACCCAAACACCACTGCACTACCCTAAACCCTAAAACACTACCCCCAGCACGACTCCCTACACTACACAAACACCACTGGACTACCCTAAAACACTACCCCCAGCATGACTCCCTACACTACCTAAACACCACTGCACTACACTAAACCCTAAATCTACCCCCAGCATGACCTCCCACACTACACAAACACCACTGCACTACCCTAAACCCTAAAACACTACCCCCAGCACGACCCCCTACACTACCCAAACACCACTGCACTACCCTAAACCCTAAAACACTAACCCCAGCATGACCCCCTACACTACCCAAACACCACTGCACTACCCTATACCCTAAAACACGACCCTGTACACTACACAAACACAACTGCACTACCCTAAACTCTAAAACACTACCCACAGCATGACCCCCTACACTACACAAACACCACTGCACTACCCTAAACCCTAAAACACAACCCCCAGCATGACCCCCTACACTACACAAACACCACTGCACTACCCTAAACCCCCTACACTATACAAACACCACTGCATTACTCTAAACCCTAAAACACTACCCCCAGCACGACCCCCTCACAACACAAACACCACTGCACTACCCTAAACCCTAAATCGACCTCCAGCACGACCCCCTACATTACCCAAACACCACTGCCATACCCTAAACCCTAAAACACTACCTCCAGCATGAACCCCAACACTACCCAAACACCACTGCACTACCCTAAACCTTAAAACACTACCCCCAACACTACCCCTACACTACACAAACACCACTGCACTACCCTAAACCCTAAAACACTACCCCAGCACTACCCCCTACACTACCCAAACACCACTGCACTAACATAAACCCTAAAACACTACCCCCAGCACAACCCCCTACACTACACAAACACCACTGCACTACCCTAAACCCTAAAACACTACCCCCAGCACGACTCCCTACACTACCCAAACACCACTGCACTACCCTAAACCCTAAATCTACCCCCAGCACAACCCCCTACACTACCCAAACACCACTGCACTACCCTAAACCATAAAACACTACCCCCAGCATGACCCCCTACACTACACAAACACCACTGCACTACCCTAAACCCTAAAACACTACCACCAGCATGACCCCCTACACTACTCAAATACCACTGCACTACCCTAAACCCTAAAACACTAACCCAGCACGACCCCCTACACTAACCATACACCACTGCACTACCCTAAAGCCTAAAACACTACCCCCAGCACGACCCCCTACACTACTGCACTACCCTAAACCCTAAAACACTACCCCAGCACGACCCCCTACACTACCCAAACACCACTGCACTACCCTAAACCCTAAAACACTACCCCCAGCACGACCCCCTACACCACCCAAACACCACTGCACTACCCTAAACCCTAGAAAAGAAACAACCACCCCATGCCCAATCCCCCTTACCTCTCACTCCTCGTGGTTCCTCTCTCCTCGTGGTTCCTCCTTCACGTCGTCTCTGAGGGGCGGTGCACGTCGTTGTGAGGAAACGGAAAAGCCTCTGTTTCCTTACAACGACATGGATCGTCTACATGTTTTTAGAACGCATGGTCATTTACCATACATACCTTTACAACAAAATTCGTTGTAAAGGCATGCGTGGTAAAAGACCATGCGTTCTAAAAAATGCGTAGTAATGACTTCGTGATGTACAACGCATGCGTGGTAATGCATGCGTTGTAATGGTATCGCAAAGTAAAAAAGTCATTGTAACGGCTGTTTACCGATCGAAGCTGGCCCCTGTTCTTCAGTGAGACGTTTATTTGATTAATTAGGAGGAAGGAATGTGTTTTTTTTACCGAAAAGTGCATTCCCGGCTGTTGTATTGTGAAAGTGTCCGCGTGGCCTGGTTTCACTTCCGGTGAGAGAGTGGAAGAATCTGTTTGGATCTAAAGGAGTTCTGTTGTTGGACGGGGCCGGCGCGACATGTCATCAGAAAACATAGCTAATGGAAAGCGTCCTCCCTGAAGTGTGGAGCAGTGCCATGAGAGGTCAACGAGTGTGCGTCCCACCGCAGTATGACCGTACCGCGTGACCCATGTGCCACCTCCAGGGTACGGGAGGCAGAAGCGGCATCGCAGGTCCTCTTGAAGACCGTTTTAGCACTAATTCTACATTTTGGTACTAGGGCACTTTAACTTCGTTGTTCCTGCCAGATACAAAGAGAAGATCCTGTGTTATTCAGTGCCCTCGTTACCTTTTTTGTGGGTTGTGGTGCTTGTCACTTCGCTGCCCCGCTGGTTCACACGACTGGGCACCCCACCTCGTGTGCCATCTTCAGGGCCTCTGCCCTCGGATCACTGGTTTCGGTTTCTGGAGTGGCAACATAAACAGTTGCTCCGAAAGGACTAGCCTGAACACTAAGGTGAATATCCCCTGCACCAGCATTCCACGGAAATTCTTTCCTAGCTCTCCCACGTCAACGAGGACGTCATAATAGCACGGCTCCGCTCGCGACACCGTTTGACGTCATCGGAGCCATAAGAGAACCTCGTCGGCGTGCTGACGTCAGTTCCACCCATTTTTTCCGTGCCACCGAGGCAAACAGGGGACCGAGACATTTTCACATGTATACATAGTATAATAAATATATATATATTCACTGAAAAAACCATAGGTTTCAGGCACGTTATAGTTAGAAATTAGCATTTAAAAAACCTTAGAAATTCACTGAAAAAACCATAGGTTTCAGGCACGTTATAGTTAGAAATTAGCATTTAAAAAACCTTAGAAATTCACTGAAAAAACCATAGGTTTCAGGGGCGTTATAGTTAGTTGGACATTTCACTCGTACAAAACCATAGAAATTCCCCCGTTATAGTTAGTTCAGCTAACTATAACTCGCGCACCCGCAATGCACTGCTGATGACGTCACATATTACATCACTCATGACATGGTCAGTGACATCACTCATGACATCACTGATGACATCTCAAATGACATCACTGATGACATCATCCAGTAAATGTGTGTTTTTCTGAAAATTAAATATGTTTTATATATGTATATCTCAAGGTCGATGGAAGAATAAATGGGTATATAAGTGTCTAAATGGATGATTTTGTTTTGTAAAATTGATTGTATAACTGACTAAGTGTATCTTAGTGAATACATGGGTTAGTGAGTAATGTTTAAATATGAAAATATCTGTATTAGTCTCTCACTTTGTGTATAAGTGGCTGCATGGGTTGGTGAGTAGCTACATGAGTGTCTATATGGGTTATTAGTTGGTTTTTTGAGTATCAGTATGAGTGTCTGAGTGTCTGTATGGTTCGGTGGGGGTATTACTTAGTGCATAGATGCATGAATGAGTGACTCACTGTTTGTATGTGTTGAAGACAGCATGTGTGCAGGACTGTATAGGTGGATGAGTATGTGTATGGGTGTGTTAGTGAGTGAATGACTGTCTCAATAGTGTCTTTATGAGTAACTACATATGTTTTAAACTAGTATATGTGAGTATTGGTGTATATAAGTGAGTATATGTGAGAGTGAGAGATTGGAAGAGTTCCTGTACAAATAAGTAGGTGTTTCTATAAGTGATTGTTTAAGAGAGTAAGTATGTGTAAGTTTCTGTAGAAGTAAGTGTGGTAGTGTGTGTATAACTGTATATGCAAGTAAATGGATGTTTGATACTTTGTTTGCATGTGTGACTATGTGTGTGAGTAACTCTATGGATGAGTGGCGGTGTGTAACAGGATGTATAGGTGTATGAGTACATATGATGAGTGAGTACATGTATGAGTGACTGTATAGGGACTGTTGGTGAATGAGTGGATGTGTGTGTAGATCTTGGAATTACTGAATAGGTGTGTTGTAACTGGTATTGGTATGTCCATTGTTTTGAAAATGATAGTTTGTATTTTTGAGTGTGTGTATCAAAGGTTATATTAGGGTGAGAGGAGGTCTGCCACTCTATCACAAGGATGATGTCATCAGTGATGTCATTTGAGATGTCATCAGTGATGTCATGAGTGATGTCACTGACCATGTCATGAGTGATGTAATATGTGACGTCATCAGCAGTGCATTGCGGCGCGCGAGTTATAGTTAGCTGAACTAACTATAACGGGGAATTTCTATGGTTTTGTACGAGTGAAATGTCCAACTAACTATAACGCCCCTGAAACCTATGGTTTTTTCAGTGAATATATATATATATATATATATATATATATATATATATCTATTCACTGAAAAAACCATAGGTTTTAGGGAAAGTTATAGTTAGTTGGACATTGCACTCGTACAAAACCCGTGAAATTCACCCGTTATAGTTAGTTCAGCTAACTATAACTCGCGCCTCGCAATGCACTGCTGATGACGTCACATATTACATCACTCATGACATGGTCAGTGACATCACTGATGACATCACTGATGACATCTCAAATGACATCACTGATGACATCACTGATGACATCATCCACGTGATAATCTGATGCACCTCCTCACACCCTAAAATAACCTTTGATACACCCACTCTAAATTACAGACTGCCATTCGCAAAACCATAGACACTCCAACACCAATAACTACGTACCCACTCACTGATTCTTAGGTCTACACATACATCCACTCACTCACCCGTACAGTCACTCATACTTACGGTCACTCAGTACAGGACTATCATATGCACTCATACACCTACATAGACATTTACACACTGCCACTCATCCATAGAGGTACTCACACACCTAGTCAGTCATGCAAATAATTAATCAGACTGCCATTTACTCACCTATACAGTTATACACACACCAGCTCACTTACTCATACAAATACTAGCACATTCTTACGCTCTTATACAATCACTGATACAAGTACACAATCATCCATACAGCCACTCTCACAATCACACACACTCACTTATAGCCATTTATATACTCCAACACACATATATACTGCCTTTCACATATGTAGTTACTCACACATGTACCACTGAGATATACATTCACTCACTAACACACCCATACACACACTCACCCACCCATAAAGTCCATCACAGATGCACTTGTGAAACCATGCACCCAGTGAATCACCCACTCACACATCTATGGACAGAGTCACACACACACCACCCACACAAACACTCAGGCACCCATACAGATACTCAGACAACCAATCAATAACTCATATAGACACTTATGTAGTTATTCACAAACCCATGCAGTCACTTACACACCAACAGACAGACGAATACAGAGATTCACACAGTTTAGTCACTAACCCATGCATTCACTAACATATATTTAACCACTCACTTATAGAGTCAGTCACGCACCTACTAAATCATCCATTCAGACACTTATACACCCACTCGTTCTTCAAAACGCCTTTTCCTATATATATTAAACATATTTAAACTTTACAGAAACACACAGTCACTGGATGATGTCATCAGTGATGTCATTTGAGATGTCATCAGTGATGTCATCAGTGATGTCACTGACCATGTCATGAGTGATGTAATATGTGACGTCATCAGCAGTGCATTGCGGGGGCGCGAGTTATAGTTAGCTGAACTAACTATAACGGGTGAATTTCACGGGTTTTGTACGAGTGCAATGTCCAATTAACTATAACTTTCCCTAAAACCTATGGTTTTTTCAGTGAATTTTTAAGGTTTTTTAAATGCTAATTTCTAACTATAACAGGCCTAAAACCTATGGTTTTTTCAGTGAATTTCTAAGGTTTTTTAAATGCTAATTTCTAACTATAACGTGCCTGAAACCTATGGTTTTTTCAGTGAATATATATATATTTATTATACTATGTATACATGTGAAAATGTCTCGGTCCCCTGTTTGCCTCGGTGGCACGGAAAAAATGGGTGGAACTGACGTCAGCACGCCGACGAGGTCCTCTTATGGCTCCGATGACGTCATATGGTGTCGCGAGCGGAGCCGTGCTCGTTGACGTGGGAGAGCTAGGAAAGAATTTCCGTGGAATGCTGGTGCAGGGGATATTCACCTAAGTGTTCAGGCTAGTCCTTTGGGAGCAACTGTTTATGTTGCCACTCCAGAAACCGAAACCAGTGATCCGAGGGCAGAGGCCTGCAGATGGCACACGAGGTGGGGTGCCCAGTCGTGTGCACCGGCGGGGCAGCGAAGTGACAAGCACCACAACCGACAAAAAAGGTAACGAGGGCACTGAATAACACAGGATCTTCTCTTTGTATCTGGCAGGAACAACGAAGTTAAAATGCCCTAGTACCAAAATGTAGAATTAGTGCTACAACGGTCTTCAAGAGGACCTGCGATGCCGCTTCTGCCTCCTGTACCCTGGAGGCGGCACATGGGTCACGCGGTACGGTCATACTGCGGTGGGACGCACACTCGTTGACCTCTCATGGCACTGCTCCACACTTCAGGGAGGACGCTTTCCATTAGCTATGTTTTCTGATGACATGTCGCGCCGGCCCCGTCCAACAACAGAACTCCTTTAAATCCAAACAGACTCTTCCACTCTCTCACCGGAAGTGAAACCAGGCCACGCGGACACTTTCACAATACAACAGCCGGGAATGCACTTTTCGGTAAAAAAGCCACATTCCTTCCTCCTAATTAATCAAATAAACGTCTCACTGAAGAACAGGGGCCAGCTTTGATCGGTAAACAGCCGTTACAACGACTTTTTTGCTTTGCAATACCATTACAACGCATGCATTACCACGCATGCGTTGTACATCACGAAGTCATTACTACGCATTTTTAGAACGCATGGTCATTTACCACGCATGCCTTTACAACGAATTTTGTTGTAAAGGTATGTATGGTAAATGACCATGCGTTCTAAAAACATGTAGACGATCCATGTCGTTGTAAGGAAATAGAGGCTGTTCCGTTTCCTCACAACGACGTGCACCGCCCTCAGAGATGACGTGAAGCAGGAACCACGAGGAGAGAGGAACCATGAGGAGTGAGAGGTAAGGGGGATTGGGCATGGGGTGGGGGTTTCTTTTCTAGGGTTTAGGGTAGTGCAGTGGTGTTTGGGTGGTGTAGGGGGTCGTGCTGGGGGTAGTGTTTTAGGGTTTAGGGCAGTGCAGTGGTGTTTGGGTAGTGTAGGGGGTCGTGCTGGGGGTAGTGTTTTAGGGTTTAGGGTAGTGCAGTGGTGTATGGGTAGTCTAGGGGGTCGTGCTGGGGTAGTGTTTTAGGGTTTAGGGTAGTGCAGTGGTGTTTGAGTAAGGTAGGGGGTCATGCTGGTGGTAGTGCAGTAGTGCAGTAGTCTAGGGGGTCGTGCTGGGGTAGTGTTTTAGGGTTTAGGGTAGTGCAGTGGTGTTTGAGTAAGGTAGGGGGTCATGCTGGTGGTAGTGTTTTAGGGTTTAGGGTAGTGCAGTGGTGTTTGTGTAGTGTAGGGGGTCATCCATGGGGTAGTGTTTTATGGTTAGGGTAGTGCAGTGGTGTTTGGGTAGTGTAGGGGGTCATGCTGGGGGTAGATTTAGGGTTTAGGGTAGTGCAGTGGTGTTTGGGTAGTGTAGGGAGTCGTGCTGGGGGTAGTGTTTTAGGGTTTAGGGTAGTGCAGTGGTGTTTGTGTAGTGTAGGGGGTTGTGCTGGTGGTAGTGTTTTAGGGTTTATGTTAGTGCAGTGGTGTTTGGGTAGTGTAGGGGGTAGTGCTGGGGTAGTGTTTTAGGGTTTAGGGCAGTGCAGTGGTGTTTGTGTAGTGAAGGGGTCATGCTGTGGGTAGTGTTTTAGGGTTTAGGGTAGTGCAGTCGTGTTCGTGTAGTGTAGGGGGTCATGTTTTAGGGTATAGGGTAGTGCAGTGGTGTTTGGGTAGTGTAGGGGGTCATGCTGGGGTTAGTGTTTTAGGGTTTAGGGTAGTGCAGTGGTGTTTGTGTAGTGTGGGAGGTCATGCTGGGGGTATATTTAGGGTTTAGTGTAGTGCAGTGGTGTTTTGGTAGTGTAGGGAGTCGTGCTGGGGGTAGTGTTTTAGGGTTTAGGGTAGTGCAGTTATGTTTGGGTAGTGTAGGGTGTCGTGCTGGGGGTAGTGTTTTAGGGTTTAGGGTAGTGCAGTGGTGTTTGGGTAGTGGAGGGGGTAGTGTTTTAGGGTTTAGGGTAGTGCGCCCAACCAGCCACAATATCCATTCACAAAGGGGATACTGACTCTTTGGAATGCTCCATCAATTGAATAATTTGGGTCAAGGGCCCTACCACGTCCAAGACCTATCAATTCCTTTCTTGGGATCCCTCATATACTTGGAGAAAAAGGTACATAGTTTCTCATCAATTTCAGGCGTGTGTGCCACCTTCCCCTTCAGTGAGGGTCTGGGGCATTCTCCCCTCATCCTATTCCTGACCTCCCTTTCAAGGGGTTGATGGATTTTCCCCACCACATACTCTGCCACATTGGCATCAGGTGTCCACTCTGCCGACCTAGGATGGTAAATTTGGGTAGGCTCGAACATGTCCGAGTGGACCCCGTCCCCAACCGGGGACTGAGAGGAGTGGGACTCTGGACGCCAGGGACGCCCGAGTCCTTATCCTCATCGGAGGAGAAATCGTCCTCCGATACACCCTCTCCCTCTAAGGGAAACCCGCCGTCGGGGTCTACAATAGTGGTGACAGTGTCGCAATTTTCTCCGGGCCCCTCCTCCTCCCGGCAGGGTGCATGTTTTAGCGTTCGCGCACTCTTGAGGAAGGTCTCCGTAAGTTTATCAAATCCTTCCAAGTGCCCCGTGTTATGCTTAACGGCCCTTTTATTCCCCATCTGGGAGCTACTTGGACCCGCCACCACCAGATCTGGGTCACTGAACACCCCAGGGATGCTTTTCGCCAGCTTATCAACCTGATCCCTAAGAGGAGCCGGCGCCCTAGAAATAGCCAGAGAGAGGGCTTGGTCCACTGCTGGAGGAAGAAGTTGGGGGCCATTCCTCCTCCACTTCCTGGTAGGAGGAGTAAAAATGGTCTTCTGGAGAAGACATGATAGCAGAGGGTGTAAGCACAGAACAAATTCCCTTAAAATCCTTAAGACAGCCCCTCGCCGGTGCTCCAACAGCTGGGCTTTCCCCGAAGCTGTTGGAAGAATAGACTGAGGCGCAATACCAATTACCACCACCAGGTGGCACTGGTCACTAACGTGGCCGTGTGGGGAAATCACCGCGTAGTGGTGTCAAAATTAGGCGAGGGTTGGTCGGGAATCAAGCGGACACTAAAGGAGTGACCGGATTCCCAAACGCGCGTAAAGACCAGCAGGAGCGCTCGACGGAGCTGCCTCGCTCGGACCAGACGCGCCTGACAGGATCTCACCGTGCGCAGAGCACATAGTGGGAGAAACTGCGAGGGGGAGAACGTGCTCGGGCAAGAGCCTGCTGCGCAGGGAATATGAAACAATACCAAGGCAATAATGCTAATAACGTGCACAAGAAACCGCTATACAAACAGCAACAACGTCAGATTAAGCCAAGAATGTAAGGAATGCACTTAACTGACGAGCAGTGAAGAAAGAGGAAGCGGAAGGGACGTCACGATATTATATACGATGGACTGTGATATGATTGGACTATAGTTGCCTTGGAGACTACCCCCTAATGGTTCATGGGTTGTGTAGTCTTTTGGTTAATGATTGTTGTGTTACGTTTTCTTTGAACTGCTATGCAAATAAAGTGAGGAAAGATATGCATAATCCTCGCCTCCGTCCTGCCATAGAATTCATTAAACTTTATTTGATCTGATTTAGAAACATAGATCATAAAAGTGTACATAAAAACAGTAAATCCTCTTTCCTAATACAATACAGTGAGAATTAATTAAAACCAGTAGGTAAAAAACGGGTGTTACAAAGCCCGGTTCAGAGCAACTTCAGGTTAACAGAATCGTAAAGTTCAATGTTTCGCAAGATCAATCTCATGTACTTCGTGCAAAATACGCAATAAGGGGTCCAAGTAAGATGTAACGCTCCAATACCTGACCAGTTTGCACTATATAAAACTGCAGAAAAACTAAAAATAAAAAGTGTTTTGCACACTTCTGTCATTGGGCTATATGTGGGCTACATCTGGGTGATATTTGTGCTACATTTGGGCTCTTTTTTCTCTGGTGGCCATCTTGGGAGACTTATTTGTTATGAAGTTTCCTAATTTCGTCATTTACTGCAGTCTCCTCAGTAGGAAATGCTTTCAGTTTTTTACTTTGATTCCATCAAGAAGGCATTCAGATGTGTCACACATTCGCCATAAATTCAGAATGTTAGCACTCTAATTGTTCATTAGATCACTGTAGTAAAGCTACTGCTCACCAGGGAGTTAACTGGAAGTCTACTGCTGGTATTGAAAGTGATTGTTTCAGTCTGCATGTCAGAATTTTCTAATGAAATAGAAGAGGATTTGAGATCTCACTTAAAACATGCCCTAAATTTTCTTTCTGCAGCACTAACCATAATTTCTATGGCAAAATGAACCCCTCATTTTGTTCCTTTTTAAATTAAATGTTTTAAGTGTTACCAGTTTATTCCAATCAAGATGGCTTCAGGTGTGCCATACTTTTGTCATAAGTAAGACTGTTAGCGCTCTAGTTGTTCTTTAGAACACTCTGGGAAGCTGCAGTAGAACACAAAGGCATCAACTGACAGGCTGCTCCTGTTGAAATATAACAGGAAGATATTTGAGATCTCACTTAAAACATGTCCTAATTTTTCTTTCTACAGCACTAACCATAATTTCTATGACAAAATGAACCCCCTCATTTTGTTCCTTTTTAAATTAAATGTTTTAAGAGTTACCAGTTTATTCCAATCAAGATGGCTTCAGGTGTGCCATAATTTTGTCATAAGTAAGACTGTTAGCGCTCTAGTTGTTCTTTAGAACACTCTGGGAAGCTGCAGTAGAACACAAAGGCATCAACTGACAGGCTGCTCCTGTTGAAATATAACAGGAAGATATTTGAGATCACACTTGAAACATGTCCTAATTTTTCTTTCTACAGCACTAACCATAATTTCTATGACAAAATGAACCCCTCATTTTGTTCCTTTTTAAATTAAATGTTTTAAGAGTTACCAGTTTATTCCAATCAAGATGGCTTCAGGTGTGCCATAATTTTGTCATAAGTAAGACTGTTAGCGCTCTAGTTGTTCTTTAGAACACTCTGGGAAGCTGCAGTAGAACACAAAGGAATCAACTGACAGTCTCTGCCCTTGTTGGATGTACATGTTTTACTGAGAATGTCAGACTTCATTCTCACATGACTGAGAAAGATAATGTGAATTTACAGAAAATATGCTCTCATTTTAGCTTCTGGAGCACCTTCCAAAACTCTATGGGACAAGCATGTGAAAATAGTTTTCTCTCAAACCTTTGTGTTCTACTGCAGCTTCCCAGAGTGTTCTAAAGAACAACTAGAGCGCTAACAGCCTTACTTATGACAAAAGTATGGCACACCTGAAGCCATCTTGATTGGAATAAACCGGTAACACTTAAAACATTTAATTTAAAAGGAACAAAATGAGGGGTTCTTTTTGAAATAGAAATTATGGTTAGTGCTGCAGAAAGAAAAATTAGGGCATGTTTTAAGTGAGATCTCAAATCCTCTTCTATTTCATTAGAAAATTCTGACATGCAGACTGAAACAATCACTTTCAATACCAGCAGCAGACTTCCAGTTAACTCCCTGGTGAGCAGTAGCTTTACTACAGTGATCTAATGAGCAACTAGAGTGCTAACATTCAGAATGTATGGCAAATGTGAGACACATCTGAATGCCTTCTTGATGGAATCAAAGTAAAAAACTGAAAGCATTTCCTACTGAGGAGACTGCAGTAAATGAGGAAATTAGGAAACTTCATAACAAAGAAGTCTTCCAAGATGGCCACCAGAGAAAAAAGAGCCCAAATGTAGCACAAATATTACCCAGATGTAGCCCACATATAGCCCAATGACAAAAGTGTGCAAAACACTTTTTATTTTTACTTTTTAGCAGTTTTATGTAGTGCAGACTGGTCAGGTATTGGAGCGTTGCATCTTAAAACATGACCCCCTACACTACAAAAACACCACTGCACTACCCAAAACCCTAAAACACTACCCCCAGCACGACCCCCTACACTACACAAGCACCACTGCACTATCCTAAACCCTAAAACACTACCCCCAGCATGACCCCCTACACTACATAAACACCACTGCACTACCCTAAACCCTAAAACACTACCCCCAGCACGACCCCCTACACTACCCAAACACCACTGCACTAACCTAAATCCTAAAACACTACCCCCAGCACGACCCCCTACACTACCCAAACACCACTGCACTACCCTAAAACATGACCCCCTACACTACACAAGCACCACTGCACTACACTAAACCCTAAAACACTACCCCCAGCACGACCCCCTACACTACACAAACACAACTGCACTACCCTAAACCCTAAAACACTACCCCCAGCACGACCCCCTACACTACCCAAACACCACTGCACTAACCTAAATCCTAAAACACTACCCCTAGCACGACCCCCTACACTACCCAAACACCACTGCACTACCCTAAAACATGACCCCCTACACTACACAAACACCACTGCACTACCCTAAACCCTAAAACACTACCCCCAGCACGACTCCCTACACTACACAAGCACCACTGCACTAAACCCTAAAACACTACCCCCAGCACGACCCCCTACACTGCCCGAACACCACTGCACTGCCCTAAACCCTGAAACACCAGCCCCTGCACGACCCCCTACACTGACCGAACACCACTGCACTGCCCTAAACCCTGAAACACCACCCCCAGCACGACCCCCTACACTGCCCGAAGACCACTGCACTGCCCTAAACCCTGAAACACCAGCCCCAGCATGACCCCCTACACTGCCCGAACACCACTGCACTTCCCTAAACCCTGAAACACCAGCCCCAGCACGACCCCCTACACTGCCCGAACACCACTGCACTGCCCTAAACCCTGAAACACCAGCCCCAGCATGACCCCCTACACTGCCCGAATACCACTGCACTGCCCTGAACCCTGAAACACCACCCCCAGCAAGAACCCCTACACTGCCCGAACACCACTGCACTAAACCCTGAAACACTACCCCCAGCAAGACCCCCTACAATGCCCGAACACCACTGCACTGACCTAAACCCTGAAACACCAGCCCCTGCACGACCCCCTACACTGCCCGAACACCACTGCACTGCCCTAAACCCTGAAACACCAGACCCTGCACTACCCCCTACACTGCCCGAACACCACTGTACTGCCCTAAACCCTGAAACACCAGCCCCAGCATGACCCCCTACACTGCCCGAACACCACTGCACTACCCTAAACCCTGAAACACCACCCCCAGCACAACCCCTTACACTGCCCGAGCACCACTGCACTGCCCTAAACCCTGAAACACCAGCCCCAGCACGACCCCCTACACTGCCCGAACACCACTGCACTACCCTGAAACACCAGCCCCAGCACGACCGCCTACACTGCCCGAACACCACTGCACTGCCCTAAACCCTGAAACACCACCCCCAGCGACCCCTGCCGGCACACTGCACCTAAATCCTGAAACACCACCCCCTGCACGACCCCTACACTACCGAACACCACTGCACCTAAACCCTGAAACACCACCCCAGCACGGCCCCTACACTGCACGAACACCACTGCACTGCCCTAAACCCTGAAACACACTACCCCCTGCACGATCCCCTACACTACACCAGCACCACTGCACTGCCCTAAACCCTGAAACACCACCCCAGCACGACCCCCTACACTGCACGAACACCACTGCACTGCCCCTAAACCCTGAAACACTACCCCCAGCACGACCCCCTACACTGCCCGAACACCACTGCACTGCACCCTAGCCATGAAACACTGCAGCCCCAGCATGACCCCTACACTGCCCGAACACCACTGCACTGCCCTAAACCCTGAAACACCACCCCCAGCACGACCCCCTACACTGCCCGAACACCACTGCACTGCCCTAAACCCTGAAACACCATCCCCAGCACGACCCCTACACTGCCCACGAACACCACTGCACTGCCCTAAACCCTGAAACACCACCCCCAGCACGACCCCCTACACTGCCCGAACACCATGCACTGCCCTAAACCCTGAAACACCAGCCCCAGCACGACCCCCTACACTGCCCGAACACCACTGCACTGCCCTAAACCCTGAAACACCAGCCCCAGCACGACCCCTACACTGCCCGAACACCACTGCACTGCCCTAAACCCTGAAACACCAGCCCCAGCACGACCCCCTACACTGCCCGAACACCACTGCACTGCCCTAAACCCTGAAACACCACCCCCAGCACGACCCCTACACTGCCCGAACACCACTGCATGCCCTAAACCCTGAAACACCACCCCCAGCAAGACCCCCTACACTGACCGAACACCACTGCACTGCCCTAAACCCTGAAACACCACCCCCAGCAGACCCCCTACACTGCCCGAACACCACTGCACCTAAACCCTGAAACACCACCCCCAGCACGACCCCCTACACTGCCCGAACACCACTGCACTGCCCTAAACCTGAAACACCACCCCTCAGCACGACCCCCTACACTGCCCGAACACCACTGCACTGCCCTAAACCCTGAAACACCA